>CM042391.1:40050744-40640744 GCA_023634145.1 Thymallus thymallus | reverse complement strand
TGTACTCCTCCTCCTCCTCACCCCTGATGCTCCCTACAATTGCAGAGTCATCCGAGAACTTCTGTAGGTGGCATGTTTCAGAGTTATATCTGAAGTCTGAGGTGTAGAGGGTGAACAGGAAGGGGGACAGCACCGTTCCCTAGGGGGCCCCTGTGTTGCTCACTGCCCGTTCTGACACAGAATATAATATATACTCAGCAAAAAAAGAAACGTCCCTTTTTCAGGACCCTGAAGATAGTTCGTAAAAATCCAAATAACTTCACAGATCTTCATTGTAAAGGGGTTAAACACTGTTTCCCATGCTTGTTCAATAAACCATAAACAATTAATGAACATGCACATCTGGAACGGTCATTAAGACACTAACAGCTTACAGACGGTAGGCAATTAAGGTCACAGTTGTGAGAACGTAGGACACTAAAGAGGCCTTTCTACTGACTCTGAAAAACACCAAAAGAAAGATGCCCAGGGTCCCTGCTCATCTGCATGAATGCGCCTTAGGCATTCTGCAAGGAGGCATGAGGACTGCAGATGTGGCCAGGGAAATAAATGACAATGTCCGTACTGTGAGACGCCTAAGACAGCGCTACAGGGAGACAGGACGGACAGCTGATCGTCCTCGCAGTGGCAGACCACGTGTAACAACACCTGCACAGGATCGGTACATCCGAACATCACACCTGTGGGACAGGTACCGGATGGCAACAACAACTGCCCGAGTTACACCAGAAACACACAATCCCTCCATCAGTGCTCACAGCAAGAACTGGCAAATCTGGTGCAGTCCATGAGGAGGAGATGCACTGCAGTACTTAATGCAGCTGGTGGCCACACCAGATACTGACTGGTACTTTTTGTTCAGGGACACATTATTCCATTTCTGTTAGTCACATGTCTGTGGAACTCGTTCAGTTTATGTCTCAGTTGTTGAATCTTGTGATGTTCATATAAATATTTACACATGTTAAGTTTGCTGAAAAATAAACGCAGTTGACAGTAAGAGGACGTTTCTTTTTTTTGCTGAGTATATTTATTGAAATTAGTGATAGGCAACAGAAATATAATCTTAAAATGTAAAGTAAACAAAAAAAACAAAGGGAGCCTATTTAAATACCTTGATGCATCACAAACAAGGTCATGGTCACAAACACTACATGGCCCGCAGCGTCATCAGCAACCCGAGCATCATTAACTGAGGTGATAAAAAGGTCCTCAGTAGCAGGATATTCAGCAGCCTGCAGCATCACAGACATAGTCATCAGCAGCTTTGGTGACTCATCTAAAGAAAACTACAATTAAAAAGACTAACAAATACATATTTACATAAGTGAACGTGCTAAGAGCCCTCTCAGGCGCCAGCCTCTCAGCTGATGATGAAGACCCTGGGTGAGTCTTCTCTCATGGGAGGCAGGCTCTCCATATCCTCAATGAGGATGCGTTTGTCTTCCTGTTTCTCCTCCAGAGGCTGACACATTGTGCTGGCCAGGCCCTCCAGGGTGACGTGGATGTCTCTGAACAGGTGCAGCATGGCCACCCCCAGGATGATGACTAGGAAACCCCCCATGGTGCCCACCACGTCGACCCCAGACATGGTCCCCCACTCTTTAAACAGGATGATGGAGGTGGTGAGCACCACGGTGGTGAAGCACACATAATAGATGGGATAGACCAGCAGCGTGTTGAAGGTGTCCAGGGACTTGTTCAGGTAGTTGACCTGGATGACAATGGAACTGACCAGGCACACCAGCAGGATCCAGGTGAGCGGGTGGCGCAACACGGCTGGGTCAGAAAACATTGTGCGGATGGCGATGCCCAGGCCCTTGACGGAGGAGACGGTGAATGCTCCCAGCATGGAACAGATGGCGATGTAGACCAGGATGTTGGTCTGGCCCACACGGGGGGAGAAGTAGAAGATGAGCAACAGGCAGGCCGCCAGCAGGATACTGGCAAACACAAGGAAGCCTAGAGATGCAACGCGGATACACAGGAGTCATTAAAGTGAGGCTTTACAAAGAGGAGCGAAATAAGTGATTCTCTAGGGTGTGGTGGATGGTGGTTAGGGAACAAACAGGTGTTATTCCCAGGTGCAGAAGTGACATCTATCCTTCTGTCTACATATTTGCTCAATAACAACGTTAGCATTTTGTTATCTTTGAAGTTCTCTACTCTAAATGACATGTTCATTACCTCATTGATGGGCTGCACTTAATAAAATAATTCCAATGTCAATGAAATAATGTACCTGGGTCAAGCAGTTTGACAGTCATCTCCTGCAGGGTAGTAACTTCCTCTTCTTCAGGTGCATGGATCACCATGAGAGTGCTACCCAGTATGCTGAGCACACAGCCCAGCTTCCCCAAAAGATTCAGTGTCTCTCCCAACAGGTAAGAGGACAGCACTGCACTGTGTCCAGAGAGAAGCCACAACTACAGTCATTTGAATATTAATGCAAACCTCGACGTGAGGATACACAGTACCAACACTTACACAAAAACACAAAAACACACAACAGCTCCCGAAAGTGAAAATAGGTTTCCTTGTACACCAAAACAAGGGCACAAATTTATAACAATGGTGTGAGATTTTCCACAGTCATGGAGGTTAGCTGTGTGTTAATAGAGAAGAGATAGGTAATGTATGTGAAGGCTAGCTGTGTGTTAATAGAGAACAGAGAGGTAATGTATGTGAAGGCTAGCTGTGTGTTAATAGAGAACAGAGAGGTAATGTATGTGAAGGCTAGCTGTGTGTTAATAGAGAACAGAGAGGTAATGTATGTGAAGGCTAGCTGTGTGTTAATAGAGAACAGAGAGGTAATGTATGTGAAGGCTAGCTGTGTGTTAATAGAGAACAGAGAGGTAATGTATGTGAAGGCTAGCTGTGTGTTAATAGAGAACAGAGAGGTAATGTATGTGAAGGCTAGCTGTGTGTTAATAGAGAACAGAGAGGTAATGTATGTGAAGGCTAGCTGTGTGTTAATAGAGAACAGAGAGGTAATGTATGTAATGGCTAGCTGTGTGTTAATAGAGAACAGAGAGGTAATGTATGTGAAGGCTAGCTGTGTGTTAATAGAGAACAGAGAGGTAATGTATGTGAAGGCTAGCTGTGTGTTAATAGAGAACAGAGAGGTAATGTATGTGAAGGCTAGCTGTGTGTTAATAGAGAACAGAGAGGTAATGTATGTGAAGGCTAGCTGTGTGTTAATAGAGAACAGAGAGGTAATGTATGTGAAGGCTAGCTGTGTGTTAATAGAGAACAGAGAGGTAATGTATGTGAAGGTTAGCTGTGTGTTAATAAAGAACAGAGAGGTAATGTATGTGAAGGCTAGCTGTGTGTTAATAGAGAACAGAGAGGTAATGTATGTGAAGGCTAGCTGTGTGTTAATAGAGAACAGAGAGGTAATGGTACCTGATAAGGACACTCAGTGCACCCAGAGGAGTCACCACAGTAGCTGGGGCAAACATGTATGCTGCAAAGTTGGCAACCTCGCCGGCACCCACTGGGAAACAGGAAATAACAAACATTTATGTAGTCCTAATCCCTTTTGATCTTTGGGAAGATAAAGTGTGGGGGGGGGGGGGTCCAGCTCGCTAATAATCACTAAACAGTCAGGGATCAACAAAAATTCTGAAAATGATGGCTAGAGTACAATTCTTTGCTAATTTTGGCAGCACATTTTCAATACGGCCCTCTGGACCTCAATGAAGACCGAATGCGGCCCCCGGACCTCAGTGAAGACAAAATGCCACCCACGGACCTCAGTGAAGACGGGAATGCCACCCACGGACCTCAGTGAAGACCGAATGCCACCCACGGACCTCAGTGAAGACCGAATGCGGACCCCGGACCTCAGTGAAGACCGAATGCCACCCACGGACCTCAGTGAAGACCGAATGCCACCCACGGACCTCAGTGAAGACCGAATGCGAACCCCGGACCTCAGTGAAGACCGAATGCGGACCCCGGACCTCAGTGAAGACCGAATGCGGCCCCGGGGCAAAACTAGTTCAACAAGCCTTATAGTTCTACTAGCCATCGTCTAGCCACACCCCTATGTTAAGCCTCATAGTTCTACTAGCCATCGTCTAGCCACACCCCTAGGTTAAGCCTTATCGTCTACTAGCCATCGTCTAGCCACACCCCTATGTTAAGCCTCATATTTCTACTAGCCATCGTCTAGCCACACCCCTAGGTTAAGCCTTATCGTTCTACTAGCCATCGTCTAGCCACACCCCTATGTTAAGCCTTATCGTTCTACAGGCTACTCGACAGAACTATGATAAAACTACTCATAGTCCCACATTACATGATAGTACTTGTGGAGAACATTGAGGATAGATTTTGCTACTTAGGGCTCCCAAGTGGCGCAGTGGTCTAAGACACTGCAGCTCAGGGCTAGAGGCGTCACTACAGACAGCCTGGTTCAAATCACAACTGGCCGTGATTGGGAGTCCCATAGGGCGGCGCACAATTGGCCCAGCGTCGTCTGAGTTTGGCCGGTGTAGGCCGTCATTGTAAATAAGAATTTGTTCTTAACTGACTTGTCTAGTTAAATAAAGGTTAAATTAAGAAAACATCATAATAAATAAAACTCACTGGTTAGAAGACCACTCCACCATAGCCAGTCCTTTAGATATCCATGACCACCTTCACCTGGACAGAAGACAGAAGAAGGGCATTTGTTAGAATAGAAGACAAACAAATCAATAACATCAATCAATAACAAATTAAGTTGATTGATTGCTTGACACACTCCTACGAAGGCAATGAAGTTGTTTCTTGTCCTTAGGAAACATTGATGCCAGAGCAGTTTGTTTAATCGAGTGTTATATAACTGACAGAGAGAGAGCCCTTTATTAGACTGCGTTCAGTGTTTCGGTCAGGGCTGAAATATCATACTGTTAGGTCATAGTCAAATCAAATCCAAGTTTATTGGTCGCGTACACCGTTTTACAGATGTTATCGCAGGTGCAGCGAAATGATTATGTTTCTAGCTCCAAAAGTACAGGAATATCTAGCAATACAATAACAATAACAATACACACATAATCTAATATACCCATCATCTAATACACACATAATCTAATACACACATAATCTAATACACACCTAATCTAATACACACATAATCTAATACACACATAATCTAATACACACATAATCTAATACACACATAATCTAATACACACCTAATCTATAATCTAATACACACATAATCTATAATCTAATACACACATAATCTAATACACCCATAATCTAATACACCCATTATCTAATACACACATAATCTATAATCTAATACATACATAATCTAATACACACATACTCTAATACACACATCATCTAATACACACATAATCTAATACACACATACTATAATACACACATAATCTAATATACCCATAATCTAATAGACCCATAATCTAATACACACATAATCTAATACAACCAAAATCTAACACACACATAATCTAATATACACATCATCTAATACACCCATAATCCGATACACCCATAATCCAATACACACATAATCTAATATACCCATAATCTAATATACCCATAATCTAATACACCCATAATCTAATACACACATAATCTAATATACCCATAATATAATACACACATAATCTAATATACTCATAATCTAATACACACATAATCTAATACACCCATAATCTAATACACCCATAATATAATACACACATAATCTAATACACACATAATCTACAAATTTTATATATATGTATGTGAACGGTGTGTATACAGTATCTGACTAGAAAAGGTGTGTATGGACAGAATCGTACTAGAAAAGGTGTGTATAGACAGTATCTGACTAGAAAAGGTGTGTATAGACAGTATCTGACTAGAAAAGGTGTGTATAGACAGTATCTGACTAGAAAAGGTGTGTATAGCA
Organism: Thymallus thymallus; assembly: GCA_023634145.1. Classification (NCBI taxonomy): domain Eukaryota; kingdom Metazoa; phylum Chordata; class Actinopteri; order Salmoniformes; family Salmonidae; genus Thymallus; species Thymallus thymallus. The sequence goes on along the minus strand of CM042391.1, from coordinate 40,634,830 downwards.
GTAGTTACATAGGATAAGCCATGATTAGAATACAGTTTATACACTGAGTGTACAAAACATTTATCTTTCCATGACATAGACTGCAACTTAATATTAGGAAGGTGTTCTTAATGTTTTATACAGTACACTCAATGTACATATAAAGTGGTAAAACAGTATGTAAACATTATTAAAGTGACCAGTGTTGAATTACTATGTAAATAGGGCAGCAGTCTAAGGTTCAGGGCAGGATACTGGGTGGTAGCTGGCTAGTGACAGAGTTCTAACGTTCAGGGAAAGATACTGGGTGGTAGCTGGCTAGTGACAGAGTTCTAACGTTCAGGGCAGGGTACTGGGAGGTAGCGGGCTAGTGACAGTGTCTAAAGTTCAGGGCAGGGTACTGGGAGGTAGCTGGCTAGTGACAGTGTCTAAGGTTCAGGGCAGGGTACTGGGTGGTAGCTGGCTAGTGACAGAGTTCTAACGTTCAGGGCAGGGTACTGGGAGGTAGCTGGCTAGTGACAGTGTCTAAGGTTCAGGGCAGGGTACTGGGTGGTAGCTGGCTAGTGACAGTGTCTAAGGTTCAGGGCAGGGTACTGGGTGGTAGCTGGCTAGTGACAGTGTCTAAGGTTCAGGGCAGGGTACTGGGCGGAAGCCAGCTAGTCATGACTTTAAAAACGACTGTCAGTTGATACCCATAAAAACTTGATTCTACATAAACTTTGATCAAAATAAGGACAAAGCCCTCCTGTGGTGTAACGTGATGTCTTTTAGTTTTTTCCACATCCTTAAACAGTGTTTCCTGACTGAGAAGACCCCCACCTGCCCTCCTTAAACAGTGTTTCCTGACTGAGAAGACCCCCACCTGCCCTCCTTAAACAGTGTTTCCTGACTGAGAAGACCCCCACCTGCCCTCCTTAAACAGTGTTTCCTGACTGAGAAGACCCCCACCTGCCCTCCTTAAACAGTGTTTCCTGACTGAGAAGACCCCCACCTGCCATCCTTAAAAAGTGTTTCCGGGCTAAGAAGACCCCCACCTGCCCTCCTTAAACAGTGTTTCCTGACTGAGAAGACCCCCACCTGCTCTGGTCTGTCCATTATTGGCTAGGCGAAGCAGGGCCTTCTTCTTCAGCATCACACTGCCTCCAATCAGGAAGGCCGACAGCACTGCCAAGGATAAACCAATCCAGAAGTTATAGCTGGTCCAGTTGTTGCGGACGGCTGATAGCCCTGTCTCAGTGGCATTGTGATTGTCAGTGAAGGAGGTGTTGAGGAGGCCTGCCTCCCCATTGACTATACACACAGCAGTCTGAGATGGACACAGTAGCCTTATTATGGAACCTGGAAAAACAAGCAGAATGGAATAACTTTTAACATCATAGCTTTATAAAAATTGGGTGGTTGGAGTCCTGAATGATGATTGGCTGACATTCATGACAACATTTATTGTTACCTCTCCAATTACATTGAAACCAGTTTATAATAGCAATAAGACACCTCAGGGTTTTGTGGTATTTGGCCATTATACCACGGCTAACGACTGTATCCAGGCACTCCGTGTTGCCACACCTTGTAGCTTTACAAAATCTATTATGCTCTTATTGTGTGATTACCATGTTATTTCAAAGTAAATACCTGGATATTGATGTACAATAAAGTATAGTGCTATCAGAATATCTGGTGAAAAGAAACCAATCCAAAACACACAGAGGTAATGGGCTACATAGCAGATTGCTTAACCAGGTCATGTGATGACTGATTGTTGTTATGTCACAATAGTAATATCCATGGCAATTATCAGAATGATACCAGTGTATTCATGCCCAATTCTTATTTACAACAAAGCCCAATTAAAGATTGTAATGGTCAAATAAAATTAGGCTCAATTTCTTTGGATTTCATTGGGCCAGCAATGTAAGAAGATAGCCTACTTTTAGAAATCCATGTGACATTTCATGTTAGTGAGACTGACAGTTTCTGTCATTCAATACATGACCTCACCATTTGAACAATGCCCCCACACTGGCATGGTGCAATGACATGTTGACTCTGTCAACAAAGGTGTTCTATTCGCACACAGTTGATATTACTATTCTCATGAGTTTAGAAATCATCAGTTCTATGGAAATTTCAAGTGGAATGACCTGGAAAAACTGGCCTTTGAAATTAGCCTATTAAAATAAATGTTTTGGGCTATTAAGTGGATTCAGGGATGCCAACCCAACGGTTATTCTGGTTTGTCTTTAGGGATGACAACCCAACGGTTATTCTGGTTTGTCTTTAGGGATGCCAACCCAACGGTTATTCTGGTTTGTCTTTAGGGATGCCAACCGAACGGTTATTCTGGTCTGTAAACTCAGCCAATAACGCCCTTTATAAACAAGCCTACTGTGGCTAAATCACCAACATTCAAATGTATTGTAGGCCTCCATTTCCCATTAAGTAGCGTAGCCTACAGTAATATGATAATATTGAAGTATTTGCCTATAAACTTACCGTTTCTGCATGAATCCTCAGATAAATAAAAATCTTGCATTGTGTTGATTAAGGCTATTATCCAACCAATCTGGAAATAGTAGAAAAAGCAGTAGTGAAAAAAAAAGAGACCTGTAAAATTATCCGTTACAAATGTGATTGTTCTCTATTCACACAGGATGTATTCTTCATTCCACGCATAAACAAAACGTTTCGCTGAAAACGAATCGATCCGACAGATTATTCACAGGGGGCGTGGGCACACAAACAAGTCACCCTGACCTGCTCAGGTGTTTGTCTGGCCCGCCCATTACCTCCGTCAGCAGTTCTTTCATGGTCCTCGATGATAATAGGCGAGAATAACAGGTTTCTGATCAACGTGGAGGGGTTGTGGATTCGGGAGTATTATGTTTCACTATATTGGATCACTCCACGGCGGAGGGATACATCTGTACAGCTTTACTCCAGTGTACACCTGAGTCACGGCCAACCCCTCCTCTTCAGTGATCCACTCTCTACGTGCGGTTGCCCTGTATCTTCCGCCCATGGTTTGTCTTACGTGTTTTACACTGCGAGTCTGTGTGCATCCTTTTGTATGGTGGCCAAAAACTTTGGCTGCCAAAAACTTTTTACCGTTATTTTACTAGGTAAGCCAGTTAAGAACAAATTCTTATTTACAATGACGGCCTAGGAACAGATGGATAACTGCCTTGTTCAAGGGCAGAACGACAGATGTGTACCTTGTCAGCTCGGGGATTCGATCCGGCAACTTTTCAGTTACGGGCCCAACACTCTAACCACTCGGCTACCTGCCGCCCCAAATTTACACGTTTAACATGCGTTATGGGCGTGGGTTCTTTGCTTGTTATACTGCAGGGGTTTTTCTTGTATCTTTCCTCTGCAGTGTAAGAGTATCATGGTGGGCTTCCACTACGTTAAGACATTAACTTGGGAGTTCCTTAACGGAGTTACTCCATCATATGGTGCTGTTTTTACTGCTTGGATATTAAAGGTAATAGTGCAGTAAAATAAAAACAAAAATATATATAAATAAAATCCATTACCTGGTTGCTGTTTTTTTTGTCTGCCTGTTTTTCCCACAGGGGTCTTCCCTGTTGTTTGCACAGGTACTGGGAGGTGTCTCCCTGATTTCCCAGCTCCAGACGGATGTGGCTCGCGCCAACGGACAGGCCATGGCGCAGGTGGTTACCTCCTGGCGCCATCTCTGGCTGGCACAATCCCGTCTGCCAGCTGCTCTCCAGACCTTCATTGGCATGGAACTGGACTCAGTCCTCATGAGAGCACGCCTGCCCACCAGAAGGGTTCAGGTGATCTTATCTTGCCTCAACCATTTTCGGCAGGGGCGGGTGGTATCCACCCTGACCTGCCAACGCCTGTTGGGCTTGCTGACGGCTGCCTCGTTGCTGATTCCCCTGGGCCTGCTCCATCTCCGACCTCTTCAACGGTAGTTCAACTCCCACCATCTGCACCTGAAGCGCCACCGTTTCCACCAGCTGCAGGGGACCGGACAGTGCCTCAGGGCATTGTTGAGGTGGCGCTGTCGCTCTTTTCTCTCAGGTGGGGTGGAGATACTGAGAATGTGCTGCCGGGAGCTGGTCAGCACAGACGCCTCCCAGATCGGCTGGGGGGGGTGTGACTAAGGGCACTCTGAACTGTACTTCTGGCCCTGGGGTCTTTCCTTCCACATCTGAAGAGAAGACATGTTCTGGTGAGAACGGACAACACCACAGTGGTGGCTTACTTCAACCATCAGGTTGGACTGAGGTACCGCCACTTCCATCTACGAGCAGCACACATACCTGGCATCCTGAATGTGGCAGCGGATATGCTCTTGAAGGAGGGCCCGCCACCTTGGGACTGAAGCATACATCCCCAAGTGGTGCAGCACCTGTGGGACAAGTTTGAGAGGGCGCAGGTGGAGCTGTTTGCCTCCTTGGGCAATGCACACTGCCCAAGTGTGAGCCACCAGGGTCTCTGGGCTTGGACGCTCTGGCCCCTGCGTCTCGGTCCCGTGCTGGGACTTTGTGGCTGGCTGGCCTGGTCCCTCTAGCACCAACCAGTCTGGTACAGGTATACCAATCTATTGGAGTGATCCAATATAGTGAAAAACTGAGTTTAAATGTATTTGGCTAAGGTGTATGTAAACTTCCGACTTCAACTGTATATATATATATATATATATATATCTATATGTATATGTATATATATATATATATAGTCCCCATGACCGCGACACATTCTCTATGGAAATGCCTCTAGTACCGTAGAGGATTGGAGTGATCCATACAGCAACGTAACCGTGGTTACAACGTAACGTTCGTTGTCAGCATGGTCACCACCCTTTAAATCCGTCACTGATTGTGTCAAGCCACACCCACCAAACGGGAGCAAACGTACCTCAAAGTCTGTTCATGATCATATAAGAAAGGTTTGGGGAAACGTATCATTTAGTACAGACGTAGCAAACGTTTAAGCCAACCTCTGGTGCGCGACTGCACGGTCAATGAGGTGGCACACAACCATTGGCTAATGCATGGGAGGATGACCCAATACTTTGCAAGAAATGGCTTCTTTAACAAATGAGCTAAATTTACAACATTTGAGGTTTATCTAATTAAATCATATTGATCTACTTTAACTGTACTGTATATAAGTATATTAATATGTATACATGAATAGTGTGTAAGTATTTTTGATGCCTCTTGGTGTCTTCAAAATATATAACTCATCTTATTTACAGTTTTTATTTGATGTAATATCTTATTTTGTTCTTGTCTATAACTGTGTATTCTGTCATGTGTTTTATGTGGACCCCTGCTGCAATGTGCAACATCTAATACCAAGCATTTCGCTACACCCGCAATAACATGCTAAATATCTGTATGTGACCAATACGTTTGATTTAATGGACATCCTATAAACTAAACTATACTAAACTAAAACCTCTCGACACATTTTTTGATATCATCTCTGTCTTGCAAGACATGGGCATCTCCGTAAATCAGAGGGAAGAGTGACCCCCAGTGTCCACTTTGAGAAGTGTAGCCCTGTAGGACCTCGTCACACAATGCAATGTATGCAACACAGACATGATATTATCATCTTAAGACCCATTTTTTGCCCACTCTATTGGACATTCGTTTTTGGTCCATACTTTTGAGAGGACATTCTGGGCTTTTCAATGATATCACATTTATGGGGGTGTAACGTTGTCTTCCTGGTTTTTCAAGATGGCTACCATCTCAATTTATAATTTGTGAGTTTGATATTCAAAATTCAAAATTGTTTCTAGAAAGTAAATAACTCAGGAATAGTTTGGTTTGTTTTCAGAACAATATGATATTTGTTCACATTAAGTATCTAAGCTTTCAGTAGTGAGTGCATACATGTTCATACCCAAGAAGACTCGATGCTGTAATCGCTGCCAAAGGTGCTTCAACAAAGTACTCAGTAAAGGGTCTGAATACTTATGTAAATGTGATATTTCTCTTTTTTTATTCATAAATGAGCAAAAATGTATAAAAACATGTTTTTGCTATGTCATTATGGGATTGATCGTGGAAAATAAAACAATTTAATCTAAGCTTGTTTGTAATTGTCCCTTGTAGTGGACATCAGGATGCTGTACCAATTTGAGGCACGCTCTTTTCATGCCACTTCGATAGAGCTACGACCAGAAGGGATTTTTGTATCAGGTTAGGAGAGTATTTTTGCTAACCCTAAACTTTTTCATTTTACTGAAGGTAGGGAGGGGCCTGCATCTCCGTAGGCAAGTGTCACGGTCTTGTAGTGGATGCTAGCTTCGACTGACACCCAGTGGAGTGTGCAGAGGAGCGGGATGTCATGTCTACCTAATTCTCCTAACTTGCTGTGTAAATTCTGCAAACCTGCTACAAAATAATAACCTCTGGTCATAGCTCTATCGAAGTGGTGTGAAAATAGTGTTTCTATTTCAGATCTTTGAGACAGGGATGATGCTTCTGAGCATTGGAGCGTGGCATAGGGAAGAGCAGGCTTAGCGCTGCGACAGGCCTCAGTTGCAGTAGTTCTGCAGGACGAAGATGTTGCAGGGCTTGTGACAGCACGGCTTCACGATGCCTCTCTTTACCATCATGTCCATCTGGTCTTTGAAGGGGTACTCGGCAACCTCGTTCTCCTGGGCTTGGAAAGAGAAACCCTGCAAGAGGAGAAAAATATATTGCGTGAGTGCTACATCATAACATCAAGCAGCATATTGTATGGACTACTGTCATTTTCTGTGTTTCATCATTGCCTTCACATTCAGTTTTGTACATTCAATTTGTAGTTTCTTCATAGTGACCATGCATTTTCTAAATGTCATTTCGGCACACACAAAAAACAGAAAAAGTGGCTTGTGGTCTTAGATCAAGTTGAGTTGTCGGGCAGATATGAAGTCTGAATTCAGACAGTGCTAGAGGCGTCTTACCTGTTAAGGGATCCACATCTCTCTTTGGATTGAAAAATAATCCTTTCTCTCCACACAACATAGTGAGGGCGTCCACCAGGTGAGATCCACACAGGTGCTGGGCAGCTGCAGCGTCTGCCCCTGAGGAGAGGGCCAGCAGCTCTAGCAGAGATGCAGCTTGGAGCCAGAGGGCCATGTTGATGAAGGGCTGGAGGAGGGAAAGCCAATGAAGCAGGTGTGTTAACACTGCCTTCATGCAGTGTTTGAGAAACATCTCTATTCTACTTCTAGGAGTGACATTACTCCTTCTGTGTGATGCTGACGACACAACCCATATCCTGTTGTAATATTGTCATTCAGTATGTACTAAAACAAACCACAGCCTTACATCAACAAAACTACTCTCATTTCCATAAGCACTTATACAGGAAAAACTCACTAGATGGAGTAGAGTACAGTTATTACAGAAATACATTTGTTCAACAAAAACGGTAAGAGTTCCGAGGCATTTTCAGATTCTAGTTGCATCTACATCCACAAGATCTGCCACCCTAACCCAACTGTCATTCCCAACCCTCCCGTGAAACGCAGAGACCCCCGGCTCTTACCTGTGGAGCTGGTGGAGGTGAAGGTGGAGGTGAAGGTGAAGGTGAAGGTGAAGGTGGAGGTGGAGGTGAAGGTGGAGGTGAAGGTGGAGGTGAAGGTGGAGGTGGAGGTAGAGGTGGAGGAGGTGGTGGAGCTCTGTAGAAGAGTAGCAGAAATAATGAAGGAAGAGTTGGTTGAGGCAGAACACCAGATCATCCGGTGTTTATACCCCTGAAGCAGACAGGCCATCGGAAACAAGTGCCTGTGGTCTTCGCCAGCGTCAGCGGAAAAGAGAAGTCGCTCAATAAAATAAAATGGTAAGTGGCAATCCAATTGTTCGCCTCGTTAGGCATGTTTGTCTTACTAAGTGACATTAGTGGGCCAAGCGGTGGGCCGGTGAATCGGACGCAACTGATGTGACCTGTGTCTGAGATGTACAGAGGATTCCAGGGATTGTTGGCCTGTGTATGACCCACCTGTTCCTGCTTCAGCCTCACTAAATAGTATAGTATAGTATGTTTGTTTAAAGAAGGTAGCTAATGAGACAGCTGGTGGCTCAGTGAGTGTCCTGAGCAACAGTTTTTAGTGTTGAAGGTACAGTACCTACCGTGTCCCGTTGTGATGTTAGTGGGATGTTTCATGTTGACACATTAGCCATTAGATGTGAGATAGAAACAGTAATCTTTTTGTGACCACTTCTTTCATGATGCACTCATGTGTTGTGATGGCTATGTTATAGAAATGCTCTTGGATCAGTCAGTGTGACGTGAGATGAACATTTTGTTAGTATTAATGAGGCAACAGTATTATTGACCCCACAACCTCCAGTTTTCTGATGAAAAGGCATTTATGCAGTGCATAATAATGTCTTCTGTATTCTCCAGTCTCCTCACCTCAACAGTTATCCCCAAATGTGACTGTCTTATTCTAATGAAGATAAAACAAGTGTGCCTGCTGCATGTACTTCATCCGGATCCCCTCCAGCAGTACTGCTGCATCCGGATCTCCTCCAGCAGTACTGCTGCATCCGGAGCCCCTCCAGCAGTACTGCTGCATTTGGATCCACTACAGTAGTACAGATACAGTGGGAAGAACAAGTATTTGATACACTGCCGATTTTGCAGGTTTTCCCACTTACAAAGCATGTAGAAGTCTGTAATTTTTATCATAGGTACTCTTCAACTGTGAGTGACGGAATCTAAAACAAAAATGCAGAAAATCACATTGTATGATTTTTAAGTAATTAATTTGCATTTTATTGCATGACATAAGTATTTGATACATCAGAAAAGCAGAACTTAATATTTGGTACAGAAACCTTTGTTTGCAATTACAGAGATCATATGTTTCCTGTAGTTCTTGACCAGGTTTGCACACACTGCAGCAGGGATTTTGGCCCACTCCATACAGATCCTTCAGGTTTCGGGGCTGTCGCTGGGCAATACGGACTTTCAGCTCCCTGCAAAGATGTTCTATTGGGTTCAGGTCTGGAGACTGGCTAGGCCACTCCAGGACCATGAGATGCTTCTTACGGAGCCACTCCTTAGTTGCCCTGGCTGTGTGTTTCGGGTCGTTGTCATGCTGGAAGACCCAGCCACGACCCATCTTCAATGCTCTTACTGAGGGAAGGAGGTTGTTGGCCAAGATCTCGCGATACATGGCCCCATCCATCCTCCCCTCAATACGGTGCAGTCGTCCTGTCCCCTTTGCAGAAAAGCATCCCCAAAGAATGATGTTTCCACCTCCATGCTTCACGGTTGGGATGGTGTTCTTGGGGTTGTACTCATCCTTCTTCTTCCTCCAAACACGGCGAGTGGAGTTTAGACCAAAAAGCTCTATTTTTGTCTCATCAGACCACATGACCTTCTCCCATTCCTCCTCTGGATCATCCAGATGGTCATTGGCAAACTTCAGACGGGCCTGGACATGCGCTGGCTTGAGCAGGGGGACCTTGCGTGCGCTGCAGGATTTTAATCCATGACGGCGTAGTGTGTTACTAATGGTTTTCTTTGAGACTGTGGTCCCAGCTCTCTTCAGGTCATTGACCAGGTCCTGCCGTGTAGTTCTAGGTTGATCCCTCACCTTCCTCATGATCATTGATGCCCCATGAGGTGAGATCTTGCATGGTGCCCCAGACCGAGGGAGATTGACAATCATCTTGAACTTCTTCCATTTTCTAATAATTGCGCCAACAGTTGTTGCCTTCTCACCAAGCTGCTTGCCTATTGTCCTGTAGCCCATCCCAGCCTTGTGCAGGTCTACAATTTTATCCCTGATGTCCTTACACAGCTCTCTGGTCTTGGCCATTGTGGAGAGGTTGGAGTCTGTTTGATTGAGTGTGTGGACAAGTGTCTTTTATACAGGTAACGAGTTCAAACAGGTGCAGTTAATACAGGTAATGAGTGGAAAACAGGAGGGCTTCTTAAAGAAAAACTAACAGGTCTGTGAGAGCCGGAATTCTTACTGGTTGGTAGGTGATCAAATACTTATGTCATGCAATAAAATGCAAATTAATTATTTAAAAATCATACAATGTGATTTTCTGGATTTTTGTTTTAGATTCTGTCACTCACAGTTGAAGTGTACCTATGATAAAAATTACAGACTTCTACATGCTTTGTAAGTGGGAAAACCTGCAAAATCGGCAGTGTATCAAATACTTGTTCTCCCCACTGTAAGTGCCAGTAGGTGTTACACTTGTCTCACATTTCACAACCTTTGACTTCACCCCTCTCATCTATTAGACTTAGGAAATGGCCTCTTTGAGCCTGACATGCCAGGATTAATGGGGTTTGAGCCTGACATGCCAGGATTAATGGGGTTTGAGCCTGACATGCCAGGATTAATGGGGTTTGAGCCTGACATGCCAGGATTAATGGGGTTTGAGCCTGACATGCCAGGATTAATGGGGTTTGAGCCTGACATGCCAGGATTAATGGGGTTTGAGCCTGACATGCCAGGATTAATGGGGTTTTCCTTTACTCCTCTCTCAAGTCTGCTGTCAGTAGCTACAAATGATGCATACATTTTTGTTTGCTTTGCTTAAGACATTGTTGAAAGCTCAAGGAGTCTCAGTTGAGTTCTCAAAGCTGACATCTTCTCAAACCATCATTGTCAGGTTTGTGATCACTATGTGACTTAAACGCCAATAAAGCCCATTTTATTTTACTTACTTACTTTACAGAAGCCGTTAAGCCTGACTGATGTACTTTCTGAAATGAGTTCAGGGAGGGAGACTAAAAAGTTTACTTTTGCTATAAGTTTCAAAAGCGGTGTCTGATATACCAATGGGCATCATTAATATAGTTTGCTCTTTAAAGTGATGGTAGTCTTATGAACAGTATGCCTATTATACTGTAATGAAACAGGCAGGGAGTATGCCTATTATACTGTAATGAAACAGGCAGGGAGTATGCCTATTATACTGTAATGAAACAGGCAGGGAGTATGCCTATTATACTGTAATGAAACAGGCAGGGAGTATGCCTATTATACTGTAATGAAACAGGCAGGGAGTATACCTATTATACTGTAATGAAACAGGCAGGGAGTATACCTATTATACTGTAATGAAACAGGCAGGGAGTATACCTATTATACTGTAATGAAACAGGCAGGGAGTATACCTATTACACACACACACACACACACACACACACACTCTTTGGTTGAAGCAAGTTGCCAGACCACTAAGTGTCTTAGCCCATCCATACTACATACACTGTCTGTGCGGTGCTGTTCCGTGCCAGTGCATCTTCAGCGTTATCATATCGCCTCAACTGGAATCCTACCTGTCTGTCATCAGTGCCGTTTCCAGCACAAGGGAGCGAACGCATGAAGTAAGACCTAACCTATATCCCTATAGGAATATACAGTCCACCAAGTCCTCACTTTCAACTCTCAAGTGTAACTTTAAAACAGCAAACAAACAAAGTACAGCAAATATATAAAAACAACCCTTTGGATTCAGAGAAAATATGCATATTGATCTGTAAAGTACAGTATGTGAGACTTGCTTCATGTTTTCCACTAATGCTATATGTACTGTATAGCTGAATGCTATATGTACTGTATAGCTGAATGCTATATGTACTGTATAGCTGAATGTTTGCCTAGTTGAACATAACAGGCGGTTAGAGAGCTGTGCATGGAACATTCACATGTAGAGAACAATCCTCAGAGATGCTAACTGGTATATTACCTCCTCCACCACTGTTCGAGTGAAATGTAATGCCCTTAACTTGGATTTCTGAGCTCAAGAACAGAAAAATAATGAAATTGTGAATAAGCTCAACCCTCGGTCCTGTTACTTAGTGGAGAGACTACAATAATATGATGTGAATTCAGGCCCGTGTCAGTTCCAAGAATATCTGTTCTGTTTTTTCTATCCCAAAGATTACTGCCGAGTAGCTCAGCTCAACAGTTTAATAAGTATGGGCTACATGTTTATTTACATTCATTTATTTATTGCTTGGCATAATACGAGAGGAAGTCCCTACAACCCTTTTGGGACAAAAGAGGGACTTGAATGCATCTTGATTGACTAATTCCAGGGAAGATTGAATAAGGTTACATGTGATTCATTATTGAAATGGACAGTGATGTTAAATAAATAAAAAATTATGTGACAAACCAGGTGAGACATATTTTACATATCTATCATTTAAATGAAATTGTAATTTTGAGTAATGTCAATTATTTCACAAATTCTGTGATTAAACCTTTCAGCGGTTCCAAAGTATTCTATTTTTTATTCTGCTTGCCCTCCTTAATACCGCGTAATGAAGACCCACCCAGGGTTCACTGGTCTTTGTACCACGTAATGAAGACCCACCCAGGGTTCACTGGTCTTTATACCGCGTAATGAAGACCCACCCAGGGTTCACTGGTCTTTGTACCACGTAATGAAGACCCACCCATGGTTCACTGGTCTTTGTACCACGTAATGAAGACCCACCCAGGGTTCACTGGTCTTTATACCACGTAACGAAGACCCACCCAGGGTTCACTGGTCTTTATACCATGTAATGAAGACCCACCAGGATTCACTGGTATTTGTACTACGTAATGAAGACCCACCCAGGGTTCACTGGTCTTTGTACCACGTAATGAAGACCCACCCAGGGTTCACTGGTCTTTATACCACGTAATGAAGACCCACCCAGGATTCACTGGTCTTTATACCACGTAATGAAGACCCACCCAGGATTCACTGGTCTTTATACCACGTAATGAAGACCCACCCAGGGTTCACTGGTCTTTATACCACGTAATGAAGACCCACCCAGGGTTCACTGGTCTTTATACCACGTAATGAAGACCCACCCAGGGTTCACTGGTCTTTATACCACGTAATGAAGACCCACCAGGATTTACTGGTCTTTGTACCACGTAATGAAGACCCACCAGGATTCACTGGTCTTTATACCACGTAATGAAGACCCACCCAGGATTCACTGGTCTTTGTACCACGTAACGAAGACCCACCCAGGGTTCACTGGTCTTTATACCACGTAATGAAGACCCACCCAGGTTCCAGTGGCCTTGATACCACGTAATGAAGACCCACCCAGGGTCCACTGTTCTTGATACCACTTCTGAGATGAGAGAAAAGAGGTGGGTTGAAATGAACTCTGATTGTGTAGTTGGGTAGATTCATTGTAATGAGACACGACTTGGCACCAAGGAATCTGTTAAACTTCTTTATGCTCTTTTCTACTGTAAGTTATCATAATGATATCCTATGTATTTATCTTTACCATTGATTGCAGCAGATATGGACAAAGCTTTGCAGTGTGCTGTGTCACAAGTCATTACAGATGATTACTCCATTGAAGTGGTCTCTTTCATCCTTTGTAGTTGACAGTTTCTGCGTTAGAAGTAAATACCAGAGGTTTAATTGGTTTTGAGAACTCAAGTCAGTGCTTTGAACTGTAAAGGTTAAATAATGAAATATTAATTTTGAACTTTAGTGAAAGATAGCATGTTTCTAACAAAACACAAGCTCAAGAAGATAACGGTGTTTTGATGGAGGATACCTCATGGTGTAATGCCAGGCCAGAGACGAAACAGCAGGGCATCTAATAAGCATCTTACATATTGACTAAATGATCACTCCCACATCACACACAGTAACTACGATAATGTAATTATATGTTATTATCTCATATCGTTGGATCTCTATTTTAAGGCAGTGCCATTTTTATACACAATGATTATCATTGAATTCTGCCCAGGGGTTTAACCATGAATAAAACGTGTGTTCCTAGAGCTTAGAGATGAATAGAATAGAGAGACTATTGTCGATGGTGTGAGGGGAAGGTGATTCATGTGAAATTGCTTTTACCAGCATATTACTTCAGGAAATGTCTTGTAGAGATTTTATAGATCATGCTATCCATAATAGTGGGTGAGGAGACTGTGATTGGCATTTCATCAATACCCGGATATGGATGATGGCTCATACAGTATATTAGTGATACGTTCCTGTCAACATTTCCTCTTCTCAATTTATGAGGTCACTCAATTACCTTAGCCAAGCCAAAAGTGTACATGATAGCACCACTTTTTTTAAAAGCCCAAACTGAACGTGTGCTTTCTTGGTTTCATTTAATCCATTCTCAGTCCTTGACAGCCTTGAAAGCGGCACTCTTTATTTGGCCACACCTGCATTCTCGGGATTCAAGTAAAACTATCCAGTGTTTATCTATCTGATGCTTTTGTCAGTCTTGTGAAGCTAATGGCCTGTAATTAGTCACCGTTGACTCATAATTACCAACATGTCTTTGTCAACGCAGCTTGATTATACAATATGCACTAATTGTTAATTAGCCATCGTTCCACAACTTCCACAGTGATTAGAGTTCTGCTCAAACCTGCTTGTCGAGATGCGAGTGAAGTAACAGAGACATTGTTTTGACAGCCTCAAGGTGAAGTTACGCTACAGGATCTCAATCTAATATTTTAGTTCATCAGATTGAGACAGTCAGTGGCTTTAGCAGTGCATCCAAAACAGCCTATCTAAACGAATGATCTGTCACTTTATGATTTGCATATAGGTGGCACATTTACGGGACGTTAAGCTCCTAATGTCTTAGACTGTAAACGTAGCCATTTAACGAGCGTTTTCTTACCTGACGTTATTGTGACACAGCTTGATTATATTTTCAGATGTCTCCGTTGGGGAGGAAAAATGGTTAGGTTGTTTTCGGCCAAACTGTAAGACTACAACAACCTGTCCTGTAAGACCACAACAACCTGTCCTGTAAGACTACAACAACCTGTCCTGTAAGACCACAACAACCTGTCCTGTAAGACTACAACAACCTGTCCTGTAAGACTACAACAACCTGTCCTGTAAGACTACAACAACCTGTCCTGTAAGACCACAACAACCTGTCCTGTAAGACTACAACAACCTGTCCTGTAAGACTACAACAACCTGTCCTGTAAGACCACAACAACCTGTCCTGTAAGACTACAACAACCTGTCCTGTAAGACTACAACAACCTGTCCTGTAAGACTACAACAACCTGTCCTGTAAGACTACAACAACCTGTCCTGTAAGACTACAACAACCTGTCCTGTAAGACCACAACAACCTGTCCTGTAAGACCACAACAACCTGTCCTGTAAGACCACAACAACCTGTCCTGTAAGACTACAACAACCTGTCCTGTAAGACTACAACAACCTGTCCTGTAAGACCACAACAACCTGTCCTGTAAGACCACAACAACCTGTCCTGTAAGACTACAACAACCTGTCCTGTAAGACCACAACAACCTGTCCTGTAAGACTACAACAACCTGTCCTGTAAGACCACAACAACCTGTCCTGTAAGACCACAACAACCTGTCCTGTAAGACTACAACAACCTGTCCTGTAAGACCACAACAACCTGTCCTGTAAGACTACAACAACCTGTCCTGTAAGACCACAACAACCTGTCCTGTAAGACCACAACAACCTGTCCTGTAAGACCACAACAACCTGTCCTGTAAGACCACAACAACCTGTCCTGTAAGACTACAACAACCTGTCCTGTAAGACCACAACAACCTGTCCTGTAAGACTACAACAACCTGTCCTGTAAGACCACAACAACCTGTCCTGTAAGACCACAACAACCTGTCCTGTAAGACCACAACAACCTGTCCTGTAAGACTACAACAACCTGTCCTGTAAGACTACAACAACCTGTCCTGTAAGACCACAACAACCTGTCCTGTAAGACCACAACAACCTGTCCTGTAAGACTACAACAACCTGTCCTGTAAGACCACAACAACCTGTCCTGTAAGACTACAACAACCTGTCCTGTAAGACCACAACAACCTGTCCTGTAAGACCACAACAACCTGTCCTGTAAGACTACAACAACCTGTCCTGTAAGACCACAACAACCTGTCCTGTAAGACTACAACAACCTGTCCTGTAAGACCACAACAACCTGTCCTGTAAGACCACAACAACCCGTCCTGTAAGACCACAACAACCTGTCCTGTAAGACCACAACAACCTGTCCTGTAAGACTACAACAACCTGTCCTGTAAGACTACAACAACCCGTCCTGTAAGACTACAACAACCTGTCCTGTAAGACCACAACAACCTGTGCTGTAAGACTACAACAACCTGTCCTGTAAGACTACAACAACCTGTCCTGTAAGACTACAACAACCTGTCCTGTAAGACCACAACAACCTGTCCTGTAAGACCACAACAACCTGTCCTGTAAGACCACAACAACCTGTCCTGTAAGACTACAACAACCAGTCCTGTAAGACTACAACAACCTGTCCTGTAAGACTACAACAACCTGTCCTGTAAGACTACAACAACCTGTCCTGTAAGACTACAACAACCTGTCCTGTAAGACTACAACAACCTGTCCTGTAAGACTACAACAACCTGTCCTGTAAGACTACAACAACCTGTCTTGTAAGACTACAACAACCTGTCCTGTAAGACCACAACAACCTGTCCTGTAAGACCACAACAACCTGTCCTGTAAGACTACAACAACCTGTCCTGTAAGACCACAACAACCTGTCCTGTAAGACTACAACAACCTGTCCTGTAAGACTACAACAACCTGTCCTGTAAGACTACAACAACCTGTCCTGTAAGACCACAACAACCTTTACTGTAAGACCACAACAGTAAGGGAGATTCATGTTACCTGCAACGCTTAGCAGAATGGGTGCTTACTGTATACTGCTGTAATACTATTTTAATTGTTTGCTATACATTTTTATATTTCAAGAAAACTAATTGATGTTGATCCTTGTATTCTGCAGTGTATATCAACTGACAATCCAATGAGGCCATGAGTGCGATTCAGCTTTTCATGATGAGCTTCGCTCTCACTTGGCATTCTGCTGTTGGCCATCTCTCTTAAGTGTCAGGGAATTGAGTAAACTTCAAGGGGCCTATCATCAATGATTTTCAGCACATCAAATGAGAATTTTCCCTCACCACCACGCTCTCTCGCTCTCCTCTTCTTCTCCCGCTCTCCTCCTCGTCTTCTCTCGCTCTTTTTCCTTTGCTTCTCTTCTTTACCCTCTCCCCATCCCTGGAGATGTATGATGTGTAGCTTGACCGTTTCAATCAATCACTTGACATACTTTTAATTTAGAAATTAAGTGACATTGAGAACAAGCTGTGCTTCAATCCAGGTCCATCACTGCAGACTCTGTAAATATAAAGAACAAGAGTGGTCCTCCGGGTTAGAGGTCAGTAGGTCACTCACTGAAGTCAGAACCCAGTTTGTGACACATAGAGACCAGAACACAGACAGGACAGCGTTAGAAAAACATTACATTGATGTAAGCATTACTCTACAGGTAAAATACTATTGAAAGTGTCCAGGTGCTTTGTGTTCAAACATGGAACCTACAGAAAGGTCAGGGAGGGATGCTCACCAACTGTCCAATTTTACAACTTGGAAGGTTTGACACAGTGTTACCTTTCAAAAAGGTCAACTCTCTACTTTTTTTCGCACAAAGATTGACAAAGATCTGTCTTTTTGCATGACACATGGTTGATAAAGGAGTTTTCAGGTTTACATTTTGATTCGGCAGTCCACTCACATGCAGTAAGTCTACCAAGTAATACTTAGCCCTAAAGTAATAGATCATTTAAAATGTTAAAATGTTAGTCACAATCAGGTATTTGGTCCTGCCATTAGATAATACAGTTTACCTACACTGCAAAGCTTAAACCTCTGAAAAGGGCAGTTTAGACACTGTGACTTTGGCCACATTAAACAGTCCGGTACACACCAGGCTGACCATTTTGCTCTGACACTACTTGTATTCTGAGTGTTCAGGACAACGTAAGCCTTTCACCACCAGAGGGCAATGAGTAGGTGTAATGTTGTGTCTTTTACAGAGGCACTTGAGCTGAATTCTTGTATCGTTTCCATAGGTTAGATATTGACTGGAGTCCTCGATGCTATTACATCTTCAACATTATTCTGCTTGCCGGAGGAAAAAAAGTCATTTCACAGCTTGTGTTGTAAGTGCTAAAGTAAGCTGCATCTAATGTAGCTCTGCCTGTCCACGTCCATTGCCTGAGGGACTTGGTGAGAGTCTGGTGCACTCTACAGAAATCTATATCTAACTTGGCAAAGACGTCTGTTTACTCTCCTAACACCGGCACCGTTGTAGATGGTGGAGTGCCATTCATTTAATACCCTTGCCTGCTAAATAATCCCAAACCCTCATTGGCTGTCAGTCTCCGATTACTCATGGCATGCCTTCTCTTTAATGTGTTCACCCTGGTAAATACTACTCTAATCCTGCTGTAACTACCAATTCCCCCACAGTGCAAAATGCCTGGAAGGTAATAACCTAGTTATTCCCAGAGCCAAGCAGTGGTCAGAAGATGACGGCTTCCCCACCAAGGTCCAGCAGCCATGCCTTAACAGGCCTCCCATGCTCCTCTCAGAGATATCTCTGTGCTGCAGGCAGGGTAGGAACAGCTGGCGTTTTTTAAAGTCTGCTTTGTCTTACCTTCTAGTCTCTCTACCTATTTGCATTATTTCAGGCCCTTGCATAATAGACAGGGTGTCTTTTAAGTCGGGCAATTAGGAGTGCAGCATCATGCTGTTCCTCTAAGATTAACATCCTCCCTCACCCGCCCCCTTTCCACCCCCAACCCTTCATGAAAACACACAGTAACAACAACTCTGGAAATGAGAACATGTACAATTTTAAAGAGATTTGCTAGTTCAGCTCTCCTGAGGCAGACGAATGGGATTGAACAGCATGAGGGACAGACAAGTTTATAACCGCTTTCTACATGACCTTGGTAGGGAAACCTTCACATACCAAGGTAATAGCCACACTTTATCTTTACAGCAGGTGTCTGTGTACATAAGAACACTAATCAATATAAGCAAGTGGTGTAAAGTACTTAATTAAAATACTTTAAAGTACTACTTAAGTCGTTTTTTGGGGGTATCTATACTTTACTTTACTATTTATTTATACACTGGGGGCCAAAAGTTTGGAATATTACTCATTCAAGAGTTTTTCTTTATTTGCAAAATGTTTTACATTGTAGAATAAAGATGAAGTGCTGCCATTCCTGCTCTCCATGACATAGACTGACCAGGTGAAAGCTAGATTTTGTACACTCTACGTGTGTGTACTTAGTGCAGAGAATAAACCTGACTGCCATCATTCAAAATGTCGCCAATTAATAATGTATGGCTGTGTGTATGCGTGTATGTATACGTGTATGGGTGAACAGCAGAACTACTGCAGTGAAACTGCTGCATGCTTCCCCCCTTGCCTGAGAGCAGCCAGACCCCCAAGTAATCATTTTGTGAGAGATGAATGTTATGGAGCGGACGCAGACAGTGGCATTGAACGCCTGTCTTGTTAACCCAGTGTTGTCTCTTGGACACAGACATCAGTAGACTATACAAAAGGGTCTAATTAGTGATGAGTGAAAACAACAATGCAGCCATCATGAATTACCAAGTCTACTTTCCAGCGGTAGCTCTGTCTGCTGCTGCCTATTCTCCTCTCTTCTCTGGGCAGGGCCTCTAAAGACGACGAAGACTGAACTGTATATTAAATGAATGTTAGCCTTTTCTCAATCATTCATCATTCCAATAAAATGATTAGAGCCGTTGTAAGTACATCGTTAAAAGCGAAAGCATAATAGACCCATTAAAAAGTCATTAAAGCCATCTCAGCATGAAGGTCTATTCTGTGTGGCGAGGAGGGGCTTTCCTAGATGGAATGGTTCCACTTAGCGCACATCATGTGGATTAGTTCCCTGCTCCTGGATTCATGGGGATGGATCGAGAGGCATCGTCGAAGGTTGACAACGGGACAGTTGTAAATTAGAGAGAAATAAATGATGTGAGAATTTACTTAGTTCAGAAGTACAGGCCATAGTCCATAACTGGGTCAAGAAAGCAGTTTTCTCTGTCTCTATAGAGGACTGGGTGAAAAAGAGGTTAAAGGTCAGTTTTAATACACCTGTTGAGAGCAGGGCCGTTTACAGCTGGTAGACATACTGGATTATAAACCTGGTGGTTTGGCTCTTGGTTGCTGATTGGCTGAAAGCCGTGGTATATCAGACTGACGCAAAATTACTTGTTTACTGTTCTATTTACATTGGTAAACTGCTTATAATTGCAATAAGGTACCTCTAAGGTTTATGGTATATGGCCAATATACCATGGCTAAGGGCTGTATCCAGAAACTCTGTGTTGCATCGTGGCTTAGAACAGCCCTAAACCGTGCTATATTGGCCATAAAGTGCATTCAGAAAGTATTCAGAAACTTTTGCACATTTTGTTACGTTACAGCCTTATTCTAAAACAGATATTTTTTTTTTAAATACTAAAAATATCACATTTACATAAGTATTCAGACCCCTTACTCAGTACTTTGTTGAAGAACCTTTGGCAGCGATTACAGATTTGTCCCGAAGCCACTCCTGCGTTGTCTTGCCTGTGTGCTTAGGGTCGTTGTCCTGTTGGAAGGTGAACCTTTGTCCCATTCTGAGCTCCTGAGCAGATTTTCATCAAGGATCTCTCTGTACTTGGCTCAGTTCATCTTTCCCTTGATCCTGACTAGTCTCCCAGTCCCTGCCGCTAAAAAAACATCCCCACAGTATGAGGCTGCCACCATCGTGCTTCACCGTAGGGATGGTGCCTGGTTTCCTCCAGACGTGACGCTTGGCATTCAGGTCAAAGAGTTCAATCTTGTTTTCATCAGACCAGAGAATCTTGTTTCTCATGGTCTGAGAGTCTTTAGGTGCCTTTTGGCAAACTCCAAGAGGGCTGTCATGTGCCTTTTACTGAGGAGTGGCTTCCTTCTGGCCACTTAACCTTAAAGCCCTGATTGGTGGAGTGCTGCAGAGATGGTTGTCCTTCTGGAAGGTTCTCACATCTCCATAGAGGAACTCTGGAGCACTGTCAGAGTGACCATCGGGTTATTGGTCAACTCCCTGACCAAGGCCCTTCTCCCCTGATTGCTCAGTTTGGTCGGGCGGCCAGCTCTAGGAAGATTCTTGGTGGTTCCAAACTTCTTCCATTTAAGAATGATGGAGGCCACTGTGTTCTTGGGGTTCATCAATGCTGCAAAATTGTTTTGGTACCCTTCCCCAGATCTGTGCCTCGACACAGTCCTGTCTCGGCGCTCTACAGACAACTCCTTCGACCTCATGGCTTGGTGTTTGCTCTGACAGGCACTGTCAACTGTGGGATCTTATATAGACAGGTGTGTGCCTTTCCAAATCACGTCCAATCAATTGAATTTCCCACAGGTGGACTCCAATCAAGTTGTAGAAACATCTCAAGGATGATCAATGGTAACAGGATGCACCTGAGCTCAATTTGGAGTCTCATAGCAAAGGGTCTGAATGCTTATGTAAATAAGGTATTTCTGTTTTATACATTTGCTAACATTTCTAAAAACCTGTTTTTGCTTTGTCATTATGGTGTATGGTGTGTAGATTGATATGGAAAAAAAGTATTTATTCCATTTTAGAATAACGCTGTAACGTAACAAAATGTGGAAAAAGTCAAGGGGTCTGAATATTTTCCGAACACACCCTCTGGCCTTAATTATAGCATTCATGTCATTTTTCTATTCTTATTGCCAGCATTGTCTGGGGGGAAAGGAAATAGATTTTCACATAGTCTTACTGGAAGATACTTGGAATAAAGGTTCAAAATGAATGATGATTCATGGTTTTCAGTGCTTCCAAATGGCCAACATTAGGTTTAACATGTAGGCATGAGAGAAAGAGAGGCAATTGTTGTTGTCCTGAGCTGCCCTGTATCTCTGAGTCACATGATGTGTACTGAACAAAAATATAAACGCAACATGCAACAATTTCAAAGATGGCACGACAATGGGCCTCGTCACGGTATCGCTTTGCTTTCAAATTGCCATGCTGACTACTTATGGTAGAGAAATGAACGTTCAATTCTCAGGCAACCGCTCTGGTGGACATTCCTGCAGTCAGCATGCCATTTGCACGCTCCCTCATCTGTGACATTGTGTTGTGTGACAAAACTGCACATTTTAGAGTGGCCTTTTATTGTCCCCAGCACAAGGTGCACCTGTGTAACGATCATGCTGTTTAATCAGCGTCTTGACATGGCACATCTGTCCGGTGGATGGATTATATTGGCATAGTAGAAATGCTGACTAACAGAGATGTAAACAAATGTATGCACAACATTTTAAGAAAAAAACGAGCTTTATGTCCGTATGGAACATTTCTAGGATATTTTATTTCAGCTCATGAAACATGGGACCAACACTTTACGTTTATATTTTTGTTCAGTGTAGTAATGGTTAGGTGCTTTTTAAAAGTCGTCTATTTAAATGTAAGATGGCATTACAGAGACATGTTTTGTACTCTGATAAGAGAGAGAGAGAGCCTAACTAGCTGCTGAGTCATTAAAGATATTAGCAGCTTCACATCTTATTTAATATGGACCAAGCTGCAAGATTGTCATTTTTATTGCACTGCAGATGGTAGCCTTTTTATAATCACGGGAGGGTTGTTAATCTGTCTGTCTTCACCAGGATTTACCCAAAATTGGGTGGTTTTTGAGCTTTTTCTAAATGATATTTAGAAAAACATTAGATCAGGATGTCAAGTGTGGATATGGAACTGTCTCTACATTTAGAATAACATTAGATCAGGATGTCAAGTGTGGATATGGAACTGTCTCTACATTTAGAATAACATTAGATCAGGATGTCAAGTGTGGATATGGAACTGTCTCTACATTTAGAATAACATTAGATCAGGATGTCAAGTGTGGATATGGAACTGTCTCTACATTTAGAATAACATTAGATCAGGATGTCAAGTGTTTTGTGTGTAGAGGTGTCGGTGTCGTATGTTGAATAATTCGTACTAATGTCTGTGACTCATCGTTTGTGTCGTAATCAGGTTCCGCAAGCAGGATAAAAAGTAATTGATGGATGAAGCAGCTGTTTTGATATAGAAATATTGACAAGTGGTGGATCAAAACTGTGGTACCATCTCTACCTCCAAATGGAAGTCAAATTAAATGTATTGTTTTTGTTTCTATTAATATAATAAGCTCCTACCTGTCTTTATAGCTGTATCACTAGAGATTATATTTTCTATATGGAGCGTTCCTACTCTAAGCCCCTATTCTGTAGAGCAAGCCAGTTCAGTTGGGTCTGTTCAGTTTGAGTAGTAGTGTATAGTATTTCCCTGTAGGGGGCACTGTGGGCATCCAGTCTCAGTTCTGTACAGTAGAAGCAACGGTCTGCTCTGAGCAGCAGTCTTCAAACTAAGTTCTACAGTCTCCTGTTTGTGAAGAACACCATTGTTTCCGAGTACATGACTGAATGCCTGTCCTAATTGGAAAGTGGCTTAAAACGGGTAACAGGTTTATTAATATGTGATTGCATCTTAAGGTCTTTAATAAACAATCAAGTGCTCAATAGACTGGTTAATTTGATAAGGGGACGATAAACGTTTGATTCACCGCACCGCTGGGACAACAATGGAATACGGAGTAAGGGCTTTAAGCTGAACATCCCCAGAGGTCCTCCATCAATCATAGCAAAAGCCCAGGTGCTGCTCACGGTTAAGCTGTTTAATTTGTACGCAAGTTACTCTTCGACTGTATATGTACTGGCATGCTCCATTTTTATTTATAATAGAAGGAATCCATATTAAATTAATGGAAAGCTCTAATGTACAGTAGGACTATTGTGGCTGTTGGAGTTCTTTTGATTATGTCATTGGATGAGGCAGATACTATGGTTTATATAGAGAGAACTACAGGAAAAGGAGAACCGAGCACGCCCCCATTCTCTTCGACAGGGCTGTAGTGGAGCAGGTTGAGAGCTTCAAGTTCCTTGGTGTCCACATCACCAACAAACTATCATGGTCCAAACACACTAAGACAGTCGTGAAGAGGGCACGACAAAGCCTATTCCCCCCTCAGGAGACTGAAAATATTTGGCATGGGTCCTCAGATCTTCAAAAAGTTCTACAGCTGCACCATCGAGAGCATCCTGACTGGTTGCATCACCGCCTGGTATGTCAACTGCTCGGCCTCCGACCGCAAGGCACTACAGAGGGTAGTGCATACGGCCCAGTACATCACTGGGCCAAGCTTCCTGCCATTCAAGACCTCTATACCAGGCGGTGTCATAGACTCTTCTCTCTGCTACCGCATGGCAAGCAGTAGCGGAGCGCCAAGTCTAGGTCCAAAAGGCTTCTTAACAAGCCATAAGACTGCTGAACAGTTAATCTAATGGCTACCCAGACTATTTACACTACCGTTCAAAAGTTTGGGGTCACTTAAATGTCCTTGTTTTTGAAAGAAAAGCACATTTTCTTTGTCCATTAAAATAACATCAAATTGATCCGAAATACAGTGTAGACACTTAATGTTGTAAATGACTATTGTAGCTGGAAACGGCAGATTTTTTATGTAATATCTACATAGGCGTACAGATGCCCATTATCAGAAACCATCACTCCTGTGTTCCAATGGCACGTTGTGTTAGCTAATCCAAGTTTATCACTTTAAAAGGCTAATTGATCATTAGAAAACCCTTTTGCAATTATGTTAGCACAGCTGAAAACTATCTGGAGCATCAGCATTTGTGGGTTGGATTACAGGCTCAAAATGGCCAAAAACAAACAACTTTCTTCTGAAACTCGTCAGTCTATTCTTGTTCTGAGAAATGAAGGCTATTCCATGCGAGAAATTGCCAAGAAACTGAAGATCTCGTACAACGCTGATAAATGCTTTGACCATGACTCTCTGTCTTTACGATGTAAAGAAATTAAATGCATTTAGCCCAAAGAACAGAAACCATCCCTGGTTCAGCATTGGTGCTACTTATTAAAGAGCACTGCTGAAGACTTATTGAAAGCAATCCCTTGTCTGCTAAAAGGTTCTAACTGAGTATTTCAATGCTAAGACAGTGACAAAAAACAGCATGGTGTGCATTTTTTATTTTTTATTTAACCTTTATTTAAATAGGCAAGTCAGCGCACGTGAAGCTTAGTATGGACAGACTGGCTACAGATTCTCTCTCTCTCTCTCTCTCTCTCTCTCTCTCTCTCTCTCTCTCTCTCTCTCTCTCTCTCTCTCTCTCTCTCTCTCTCTCTCTCTCACTCACTCACACTTTCAATATGTTGCCCGTTCTAATGTGGCCCCTAAACTATTTTCAGGAAAATCCACAAGCCATCATGGGCTGTACGGAGGGCGTAATATCATTTCCGATGGGTAAATGTTTTTCATCCCATAGTGCTGCTGCAAGGTAGTTAAATAAAACATTCTGTCGAAATATTAGTGTTTCCTCACCTCACTCTCCCTCAAGCACCATCTCAACCTGATATGTGAGCAAGCAGCTCTCAAGTATTCAGACACAGCTGGACATTTTTGCCACTCTTTGAGTTCAACCTGATTAATAACTAAAGGCTGGCTTGCAGGGAGAGAGAGACAGGTGGGTGGGGTGGGAGGGATCAGGTAATTGATCTGTTTCTAGAATACGTCTGCTTCAATTATCTTAGTGGAATCCCTCTGATGAACCTCTGAGCAAATGGCAGTGATTTACCTGATGTGCTTCAGTAAATATTAATTGGTGGAATGGTAGATATGCACAATAATGAATCTCATGTAACTACCAACTGTCAGCAAATGTACTGTACATTTGATTGGTGGAGCTCTATGCATTTTCTCTCCAACACAGTATCTATGATGCATGTGGTTCATTGACGTAGAGGCGGCTGTATGTTTTATGTCAATAAGATAGAGACTGAATTCATAACAGGGATACAATACTGTAAATGTGTTGGTGTGTTAATTGTCTGTCCCTAGTGGGTCTCATGTGTTATGTTCTGTTCTGTTGGATTAGTGTGTTAATGGTCTGTCCCTAGTGGGTCTCGTGTGTTATGTTCTGTTCTGTTGGGTTAGTGTGTTAATGGTCTGTCCCTAGTGGGTCTCGTGTGTTATGTTCTGTTCTGTTGGGTTAGTGTGTTAATGGTCTGTCCCTAGTGGGTCTCGTGTGTTATGTTCTGTTCTGTTGGGTTAGTGTGTTAATGGTCTGTCCCTAGTGGGTCTCGTGTGTTATGTTCTGTTCTGTTGGGTTTTACCAGTCAGGACATCCATACTCTCTAGTCCCAACCACATGATCATATTTTCTTCTATATTATAGCTGTTCGATAACCATGATCTGATACTGCAGTCTTTTGGGGAAAACCGAGAGTTGGGTTTTATATTTCGATTTGTTCCAGGAACCACAACTTAATTAATGTCCTCGTATAATTTTGTTATCTGCTTTCGATTTCCAGTATTACCAATACATTCCCTAAACGCTGCACCCTATTTATGCAATATTTCTTTTAAATTCATAACAACCCTGAAGCAGTAAATTGGTACAAAACATGTTGTTATATAATCAGTGGACACACATGTTTTCCCTATGGGTGTACAGATTATGCATCCTCAGCACCTGGGGGATGTGAGGACACTCGTTGTAAGCCCAGAGGTTGTTCATCATTCAGCTGAAGAACCTCCGGTGGACTTGTAGGCTGTCCTACACCACAATCAATATTCTTAATATAAATTTTACTACTTGGCAGTCTGTGACGAAACATGTGCTTGAGGTTGAAATGAAACCAATAATTAAAAGCTGTAAAGGATTGATTCCATGATCACGCATGGTTATTCCGTGATTTTACCAAAAGAACACTTAGTGGAGCCTTCTCTCTTGTGGGTGTACATATCAGTCAGCTGATTTATTGTCTTGTCTCTGAATGGTATATATCAGCTCCATCATTATGTGAGGGAGAGGATATACAGGATGCATGGACGGCTTGGAAAAATACTTTGTCTTTCTAAGGTAAAATATGGTGCAGAATCGCAGCATTTGAATCAGAGATATGGCTACATCACTGATACAAAGTTAGAGGCTGTTCTTGGCTATAAACAGAATACATCCTTGTATATCACCTTGAAAATCCCCTAAAACGAGTGAAAATGGACATGGGCACTGAGGTTTACCTATAGATCTTCAGAATGTGGGCTCCTGTTTCAAGTTTATGGCCAGAAGGTCTTTTACCAAAATTCTATTCTCTCCTGGGTCGGAGGTCAGCCCTTTCGTTCCTCCTCACCCTGGCTCAATGAAATTGCCTTGGTGTGTTAGCAGATACAGCAGGTGGCTTGTTGAGCTGACGGGCCCAGAGGAGAGACAAAGGCAAGCAACACTTATGTTTCCCTCTCTGGTGCTGGCTACTCTCCTGCCACTGACCTTAGCAACCAAACAATATCCAGCCGTTTGTCTGCATGTGTCATCTCACCAGGCTTCCCAGGGCATGTAACACAGGAAGTCCTTTGTACAGCGGGGGCTCAGAGTCATGCTGGGTTTGATATCACAGGGTTAGCTATAACCTGGCAGCCCATGGGAGGATGTCCCATTGAAGGAATCAAACCATTACAAAATATGGAGGCTGATGTTTTGAGGGGAAAGGTCCCTTGAAATCATGTACTGTCAATGTTCCCATGTTAGCTCTCTTCATATGTAAGAAGATTAGATTTTATTATATGTATACTTTATTGAGGAAAAATGTACTTACTATGACTGAGATATGTGGTTGTCCGACCTAGCTACCTTAAGATGAATGCACTAACAATGAGTCGCTCTGGATAAGAGTGTATGCTAAATTACTAAAATGTCTTATGTAAATGAATGAAGAGATGAGTTAATTACTGTATGCAATAGTGATATGTTTAGATTGAGCACAACAGCACATTAGACTGCTAACAGCATATACATTTATTGGAATAACATACTGTAAATTATATCTTAACAATGGGGGTGGCAGGTAGCCTAGCGGCTAGTGCATTGGGCCAGTAACCGTAAAGGTCGCTGGTTCGAATACCTGAGCTGAAAAGGTCAAAAAAAATATAAATAATATATGACTTCATTAAGACTATCCTCCCTGTTATATGGATGAAGAAAGGTAATGTGAATGTACAGTAGATCTCCCTACACCAACACAAGTTAAATTAAATACCATTCAATAATTACATCAAAATCATACCTGGACTTCATAGCATTTATTATTTCTGTTATTATTTCTGATTTAAACTCATTAGGGGAGACTGTTTAGGATATTATGGTAAATTTGAAAAGCAGCCAAGACAGTCCAGAACTAAAGCCAGTGCTGTGTCAGTATGAGGTAATGTGAGGTAATGTGTGGCAGCCCCAGCCGCCACTGTGATGTCTGGCAGAGTCAGACCAGAAGCCTTATTTAAAGTGATCTGGGCAGGCACCAGGCACGTTCACCCCTAGGTAAGCAGTGGACAGCAGTGTCTGCATCACTACTCGACTGCTCAGACAGAGCGCTCCAGTTAGTCTGGGACCACTGTCCAAGAGGAATTTTTATTTGGGCCCATGCATTGTCCATGCTATGGATTGAGCGGTGTGGTTGGCTGGCTGTTTTAAAGAAAGTCATCTGTCCTCTTGACTCCCTCCTTACCTCCTCCCTCTCTCCTTACCTCCTCCCTCTCTCCTTACCTCCTCCCTCTCTCCTTACCTCCTCTCTCTCTCTCCTTACTTCCTCCCTCTCTCCTTACCTCCTCCCTCTCTCCTTACCTCCTCACATCCTCCCTCTCTCCTTACATCCTCCCTCTCTCCTTACCTCCTCTCTTTCTCCTTAACTCCTCCCTGTCCTTACTTCCTCCCTCTCTCCTTACCTCCTCCCTCTCCCTCTCCTTACCTCCTCCCTCTCTCCTTACCTCCTCCCTCTCTCCTTACCTCCTCCCTCTCTTCTTACCTCCTCCCTCCCTCCTTACCTCCTCCCTCTCCCTCTCCTTACCTCCTCCCTCTCTCCTTACCTCCTCCCTCTCTCCTTACCTCCTCCCTCTCTTCTTACCTCTTCCCTCTCTCCTTACCTCCTCCCTCTCTCCTTACCTCCTCCCTCTCTTCTTACCTCCTCCCTCTCTCCTTACCTCCTCCCTCCCTCCTTACCTCCTCCCTCTCCCTCTCCTTACCTCCTCCCTCTCTCCTTACCTCCTCCCTCTCTCCTTACCTCCTCCCTCTCTCCTTACCTCCTCTCTCTCTCTCCTTACTTCCTCCCTCTCTCCTTACCTCCTCCCTCTCTCCTTACCTCCTCACATCCTCCCTCTCTCCTTACATCCTCCCTCTCTCCTTACCTCCTCTCTTTCTCCTTACCTCCTCCCTGTCCTTACCTCCTCCCTCTCTCCTTACCTCCTCACATCCTCCCTCTCTCCTTACATCCTCCCTCTCTCCTTACCTCCTCTCTTTCTCCTTACCTCCTCCCTGTCCTTACTTCCTCCCTCTCTCCTTACCTCCTCCCTCTCCCTCTCCTTACCTCCTCCCTCTCTTACCTCCTCCCTCTCTCCTTACCTCCTCCCTCTCTCCTTACCTCCTCCCTCTCCTTACCTCCTCCCTCTCTCCTTACCTCCTCCCTCTCCTTACCTCCTCCCTCTCTCCTTACCTCCTTCCTCTCTCTTTACCTCCTCCCTCTGTCTTTACCTCCTCTCTCACTTTACCTCCTCCCTCTCTCTCTCCTTACCTCCTCACTCTCCTCACTCTCTTGATGTGTCTGACTGGGAAATGGTTTACCAGATAGAATATGGACTGCAGTGTCAAGTCATCATCTGGCTGAGATCTGAAGTCAACTGACTAAACGTTTTAAAGTAATGTATGTAGAATATTCTTACTTTAGGACATGCATTTCACATGGTTTTAATTCAGCTTTCTCATGGAGTCAAGTATCCATTTAGCAGCATTGGGAAATTGTAGTGGCCATTGCATTGTAGAGAAATGTGTGACCATATTGTGGTTCCTTTGACCATACTATGGTTCTCATTGGTAGTTCAAGAAGTTTACCCCTTGCCTTGTTAACTGTCTGAGAGCAGTCCATTGCCCCAGTGTGATGATTTTTTTATTTAACTAGGCAAGTCAGTTAAGAACAAATTCTTATTTACAATGACAGCCTAGGAACAGTGGGTTAACTGCCTTGTTCAGGGGCAGAACAACATATTTTTACCTTGTCAGCTCAGGGATTCAATCCAGCAACCTTTCGGTTACAGGCCCAATCTAACCACTCGGCTACCTGAGTCGCTGTGTGCTTGGCCAGGCCCCACTCTCACTCACAGGACGTCCCCAATGAATCCCTGTGGAGACTGGACGTCCTGAATGCATCACTGTGGAGACGGGACGTCCCCAATGCATCACTGTCAGTCTCAACCACTCGGCATGGTCAGCCATCTCCCCTGTCTGTCTAAAAAGCCTTTCCATGTCACTCTGTAAGGCCGGCTAGGCTCTCTCTCATCACATTGGGTGAGGTCCATTTCGGACTGTCCCATCCAATCACAATGCCCCTATTGCAGCCGAGCTGCCACTGAAATTATCCTCAGGACCCTTGTCTCGGCAGTCAGGAATGGTTAGGAACTATCTTGGTTTAATTGAGTTGTAAAATCTGATCTTTAAACAGGATTCATTGAATTCTCCACTAATCCAATGGGATGCAATCATGGCTAAGAGAGCATACAGTACCAATGGGTGTTAAAAGAGACCATGTTCATCTCCCCTTTATAGTACTGTGTGGTGCCGGCTGGCTGCCTTGTCTCACTACCCTACGGCCTGGATAGAAGGACTCACTCAGGCTTTGGGACGAAGGGACTGGATTTGGTATATATTTGAAGCTTGACAACAGCTGGGAGTAAGGTTAAGTTGCAGTAAGTCTTTGTCACCCTGAGACCCAACATGAGAGTTTTGGCATGCAATGCTATGACTGTTAAAATAAAAAAGCTTTACTGTTATACGGCAGGTTAGGCCCATAATGTTTTACTCTAAGGACCAGCAATGACTGACGAAACATTGGCTTTGATTAATTTGATGACATGCTATTTTATAAAATAAATGATGACGTGATTGAATTAAATCCTGCAACAATTAACTAATGAATAACCCTGGGGCACCACGGAAGAACGTTTGTTTATAGAGTAATATCTCCCGAATCTACTCTTAAAGATCTGAAGATCTTGGTACAATATAGCAGTCATCTATCAATTGTTACCTCATTAATCAGTCAGTCTTATTCTGAAGATTATAAGATCTAAATCTGCACGAACCCTGGCGAATCACGTTGAATCTTAATGATTTATTTCCTAGCTAAAGAATCACACATAATTACATATATATACATACAATAGATCATACATCGGTTACTCATCATATCACGGAGAGTCCCTAGTGGGCTACCACGATATGACGGCTGGTTAAACAAAGGAAGGGAGGGGTGGAGTTTTGGAAGAGCGGGAAGATTGAAGGACAAAGGAAGGTAGTCTATGCGACCTGGATGAAGCTATGCTAGCATCAATATCATATGCACTAACATCCGCCCATTCGGATGAATGAAGTGCAATTATATATTTACGGTTTGAGCTTGGCTTCGATAGATGGGTCGAAGACAGAAGACTCTGGTCCTTTGGAAAATCTTTCTGGTTGGATCGTCTGTAGAGAGATTGTCAGTGTTCCGTCTTAGGGCCGCGTTCACAACTGCAGCTGGTAACCGCGGCCACTAAGATCTAATCACTTCTTCTTTAGTGATTCAAAGTTCATAGCATTTTGCAATAATCTGCTCGTGCTGTATTCTGACTAGTCTAATCCAAATTCATAGTTTTAACCAGTCAGTCGTCACAGCCACTTTATCTGGTCTCATGTAGATTTTGTTAGATGGAGTTGTCGTTCAACCATTCGCTGACTTTAGCTTACGCTGTGGTCTGCTTAGTCTGACATGAATGGTTTCACAAAGGCTTTTGTAAAGAGACAGAGAAGGGCGTATTTCCTAGTTCTCAGCCAATGTCTGCCCACCTGGGTGGGGCTACTGAATGTGCATAAGTTTAGTTATGAAACAATTCTGTTAGGAGGATAAAACTACATTTAATCTTTTCACAAATAGTTTAATATTTAAACACATACATTGCATAACAATTCCATATAAATCTTATCACTAGAATAGTTAGGCTTTACAAGATAAGGATTATGTCATCCTGTGGTCCAATTCGATGTCCTAGACCCCAATGGATTTGACATAATATTATTTCAATACCAATGGACATTTTCAGCTGGAAAAGAAATACAAATAT
This sequence comes from Thymallus thymallus, assembly GCA_023634145.1. Lineage (NCBI taxonomy): Eukaryota > Metazoa > Chordata > Actinopteri > Salmoniformes > Salmonidae > Thymallus > Thymallus thymallus. The sequence goes on along the minus strand of CM042391.1, from coordinate 40,602,680 downwards.
TGTTAATTGTCCAACCTATTGATGTTACCATACGTTCACTGTGGTAACAAAGGGTCTCTCTCCAAACTCCATTTCAGTACAGTGGAGAGAGAATAAACCTGAAAAGGGGGAGAGAAAAGGGGGGGTGACTCCCTTCCACCCAACAGGGCAAGTCGTGACAACTATTAGTCAGGGTTGGGGTAAACACCATTTAAATTTTAGTCAATTCAGAAAGTAAACCAAATTCCAATTCCAAATAAAAATGTTCCTCATTGAAAAGCATTGAAGGAATTTCAGTGTGCTTCCTGAATTGATGGAATTGATCCTAACCCTGACTAATAACTTTGGCTTAATGTCTCATCTAAAACAACAGCTCTGTATGGTTGAGTGCCATGCATGAGGCCAAAATGCAGCATCAAATTGAAGGTGCGTGCCAAGCATCATAGGCTGCATTTATTTTTCAGGGCTCTCATTCTCCTTGTAACATCCCCCAAAGAGACTTCAACAAATCTTTCAATGCTTTGTACATTTGCCGCAAACTACACAATTTTCAACAGTCCTAACTTTGACTCTGAACTCTTACAGCATAGCTTGTCAAAATGGACGTTAGAAGTTTCACATCTCACCCATGGGAAGCCAGGCTGGGCACCAAATAGAGGAGATAAGATCAGATGTCAGACAGAAGATCCTGTGCAGCGTCAGGGTATCAGCAGGGGGTTATCTGAAGCCTCTTCACTCGCCCTCTTACTGAGTGAGTACAACAGCAAATTAAAGTCAGATTCTTTCATTACATTTCATAAGATGTAAACTCTGTCAGTATCCACTATGACAGACATTGAAAACACTGTCAGTATCCACTATGACGGACATTGAAAACACTGTCAGTATCCACTATGATGGACAGAAAAAAAAAGAACAATGAGGTCTTTGAGGAGATGATCAAAGAGGAGTCTTTGATGGTGAGGCTTAGATTCTTTAAAGCCACACGCCTTCCACTGATTACATCTTCATCCTAACATCATCTTCAAACCCCTCAACAAGTTTTGGGGAGGGATACTTCAGGATGTTGGCAATGAGGCCCTTTATCTACTTCCCCAGAGTCAGATGAACTCATGGATACCATTTTTATGTCTCTGTGTCTAGTATGAAGGAAGTTAGAGGTAGCATGCTAGCTGTTACCATAGACTTCAAGTTATTGCGCTAACACTAGTTAGTAATTGCGCTAACACTAGTTAACAACTTCCTTCAAACTGCACGCAGTTCATCTGACTCTGGCGAAATCCCGAAGTATCCCTTTAAACACACCGTGAGGACAAAGCTGTATGCACACAGCGTGAGGACACACCGTGAGGACACAGCGTGAGGACACAGCGTGAGGACACACCGTGAGGACACACCGTGAGGACACACCGTGAGGACACAGCGTGAGGACACAGCGTGAGGACACAGCGTGAGGACACACCGCGAGGACACACCGCGAGGACACACCGCGAGGACACAGCGCGAGGACACACCGTGAGGACACACCGTGAGGACACACCGTGAGGACACAGCGTGAGGACACAGCGTGAGGACACACCGTGAGGACACAGCGTGAGGACACACCGTGAGGACACAACGCAAGGACAAAGCTGTATGCACACAGACCTGGGATCTCATGTCACTTTAATAATCTTGTCATTCAGTTTCAGGACTGAGAAAAGATAGAAATAGTCGACTGACAATTCATCTCATCTCTCTTTTTCTCTCTCTCTCTCTCTCTCTCTCTCTCTCTCTCACTCACTCACTCTCCCTCTGTCTACTTTAAGTGGAGTATAACAGCTGCTGGAGGGTCACCTGCAGGCCTCTGTCCTTTTTAACATTCCCTTCGTGCTCTACCTGTTCCCCCAGTGCAGAGAGTGATCTACACCCCCACTGAGATGGAAAGTTGAGAGCCCTGCGCGCCTCACACTATGACAGCGGCCATTTTGTTCTTGGACTGTTTACCGTTCCCGTCTCTGTGCAGCCAGGTCGCTGTTTCTTCACCTTTCTATTTCTCCTCCTTTTTTGAAGAGGGAAAACAATATTCTCCTCTGACATCCACCTTTGTGATGTTAGAACATATGGACTAAACCACAGAGAACGTTGATTTCAGGACAGTCGGTGTGGTAAGTGTTGCGAAAGTCACTGAGGGTAAATTAGTTTTATGAGTTCTCATATTTACCTTCATCGTATGGTTGAGCGTGTCTGCTCTCCTGACCCAGCATGTGGTAACATGAGTTGAGCCTGCAGTGAAACTCTCCATGGGGGGGGGGTTCACCCTGTAGCAGAAGCAGAACCTGTTATTTAAACATTTGTGGGGTTTTTAATTGCCTGTTTATTCTTAACAGTTGGTGGTCTGCATTGCTTTATTGTTGAAATAATCCTCCACGCTGGTTCCCACTGGAGGCTTAAATTGTGTAAGTAACCCCACTGGTGTCACCTTTTGGCATTACATCAAAGTCTGTGGCTTTATGGAAAGTTCATCTACATTTTATATGTTTTCATAAATTAATTATGGGATTCCATTGACAATTTCTGGTTTACAGAAACCAGAGTCTGGAAAGTGTGGAAACAGAGGCTTGGGACCAGCTCTCGCAGAAAAATAGCATTGCAGACAGAGGGTCCCATAGCAACAGGTTTTTTCACGTATATTGCATGTTTATGGTTATCTGATATTTACGTATGTGTTTGTCCCTGGTTTCGGTGTTTTGTTCAGTACTTTGGTTTGTTACAGGTGTTAAAATGCTTACTTAAGGCAGTATATCTTGATATGACAACTGACAGTCAGCAGGTTAGGTCCAAGAACCTGTCGTATAACTGTTATAAAGGACGGAAAGACATGCATTCTGATCTTACTGACTCAATTCACCTGTGCATGAGGGTCTGTCAAGAATCCTCACTTGTGATCCTAACAGGAAGGAAAGGTATAGTAGATTGCTCTGAGAGCCATAGAAACCTGATGTCTGTGAAGCGTGCATGAGCTTGTGTTTATTCTGCCGCAGGTGTGCTCCAAGGGCCAGGCTCCCGTTGGAAGCTTGCTAATTGAGGCAGTCTCCCACACCTGGGGCCTCATTTATAAACCGTGCATATGTACAAAATATACCCCAAAATGTGTTTGTGACAGTTTTCAGGCAAAAGATGGCATTTACACAGTCTAATTTAGAAGTGGATATTTTATATTGAAGCACTTTAATTTGTGGGCAGTCCATCATATTTAGGTTGGGAAAAACGTTGATGCAAAAATTCAAACGTTCTGCAGACACAAACTGACACAGTCGTTGTCCATATACAGCATAAATGACCACTAAAGATTAAAACATCCTGCCAACACAGGAAATAGACCAGTAGCATATGTACATATTTGACAGAATGGGTAGGCTGGTAGGCTACAGCATTGTTGTGCGATAGGAGCGAGACATCATTGCCTGTTTATTTAATCTCAGAGCCTATACCAAGGCAGGACACCTTCCTAATATTGAGTTGCATCCACCCTTTTGCCCTCAGAAAAGCCTCAATTCGTTGGGGCATGCGTTCCACAGGGATGCTGGTCCACATTTTCTCCACGCCCCATGGAAAAATGTGTAGAATTGCAGGACATTAACGTTAAAATATCTCTCTTTCACAAGGGGGAATGAGCCACTGCTGCCCCTCATGAGAAGTTTTTTTTTTTTTTTTGTGGCCCCCACCCCATTAAAGTTACCCATCCCACTGCCATTGCAGAATGCATTCATATTCCTGATGGAGCCATAGAACAAATTACAATGTACATCTCTCATTTAATGAATCATATTAGATAGGCTTATAATTTGAAGTTTTTGCTCTACGCATCTGATAGGGAGCACGGTTATAACATACAATAGAATGTAACAGGTGAACAGACAGTTGATTATTTTCCTTTTGTCTTTCAGAAACAGTCAGATACAGCAAATGTCACTGCAAAAGAAAACACTCTGCCAACATCTCCAAAGACATTTGAGCAAGTTCGCCATTGCTATTTCCTTTAGATATACTGTCTTGGCCTAATTCCCATACTTTCAAGTAAAGGGTCTGAATACGTTTGTAAATAAGGTATTTCTGTTTATTATTTTTAATACATTTGCTAAAATCTTCTAAAAACCCGCTTTGTCATGGGGTATTGTGTGTAAATTGAGGATTTTTATTTAATCAATTTTCAAATAAGGCTGTAACGTAACAACATAGAGAAAGTCAAGCGGTCTGAATACTTTCTGTATATTGCATATGCAACGTTTATAAATCTCAACATTTTTTAGAGTGCAGTCTTTCAGAAATGGTGCACCCAGATATGTAGTGTTACATTTATGCAACTGTTATAAATGAGGAGGGGTATCATCCCTGTCCTGAATGTGTATAATACACATCAATGTCCGTGAGACCTATATCAGACACCCTATCCCTCTGCTACTCACAATGACAGCAGAACCACTGCCATGGGTGTCTTGTCTGACTCACATGAGAAAATTGTGGTTCTTTCATTGCCACGACAAGGCATCGCTCCCAGAAGCATTTGCTCTATAATTTAGAGGATCACTTATAATGGCGAGGCTAGCCGAACGAGTGTGCTCGTATACTCTCTTAAATGACCTTCGCTTGAAAAACTTGAAAAAAGCAGCAATAGTACTGTTAGGGTACTATAGGGCGAGACGCTCCCTGAGGTAAGCATCTCGCCCCTTTATGGTTGATCATTTGTTTCTAGCTCTAATTTAGGCACTAGGTAGCCCAGTTAGCTAACTAGCAACCTCACTAGCAGAAAGTATGAGGTGAAATAAATGCTGACTAATACAGGTATACTTTATACTGACATTTCTGACCACTCTCCAATTTTTCACTTCTCTTTGGCAGCTGGAAATGAACAGATGGGAATGATTAGTAGCATTAAAATGTAGAATATTTCACAAAAGTAATTGTGAGCAAAAGTAATGTTGATTGATGATATTTAATGGGAAAATGTGTATTATAATCAGGCCGATGTGGCGTCTGCTAACCAGGCTTTTCTCGCATCTTTCAATTCTGTATTTCCCCACTGCTTTCCCTTTAAACCACATAAAAGAGCAACAGAAGGGTTCTGGAAACCTTGTTTTTTCTCAAATCAGAGAGAATTAGAGGATATTTAGTTGTTTAAATCAGCACTATATTCTATATCAGCACTAGTATGGTTTTGGTAAAAACTACTCCACAGATATGGCTCTTTTGCAACTTGTGGATAAAATCTTACAGCCCATGAATACACTCTTGGCATCTGTTTAGATGTATCCATAGTGTTTGACACAGTTGATCATTAAATATTACTTTCTAAATTGCATTATTACATTTTTCATGATTATACATATGTATAATTGCTTATATAGTAATGTTTATGATAGAGAACAATTTGTTTATGCAAATGGCTGTGCATCTACCAGGGCCAAGATGTCATATGGCGTCCCACAGGGTTGGATAATTGGACCTTTGTTATTCCTAGTCTATATCAATGACCTTGCTGATGTGTCTTCTACCATCCTTCCCATTCTCTTTACTGATGATACCAATTAAATTTTATCACACAAGGATTTTGATTCACTAATTAATGAAGCCAACTCAGGTATGGCCAAATTGTATGAATGGTACCAGATAAACAAAGTATCTTTAAATATAAAAAAATATACATATATTATTTTTTAAATTTTTAATCCCAGCCCCCGTCCCCGCAGGAGGTGTTTTACCTTTCGGTAGGCCGTCATTGTAAATAAGAATTTGTTCTTAACTGACTTGCTAGTTTTTTTTGTATTTAACAAGGCAAGTCAGTTAAGAACACATTCTTATTTACAATGACGGCCTACCTACAGGGTCAGCCCCTGGAGCAAATGAGGGTTTAGTGCCTTGCTCAAGGACACATCGACAGGTTTTTCACCTTGTCGGCTCGGGTATTTGAACCAGCGACCTCTCGGATACTGTCCCAACGCTCTAACCGCTAGGTCCTCTGAGTCCTCTGAGTTCTAATTGATGAAAAGTTATCATGCAAAGTGATTAAATCTGTTGGTATCATCAGAAAGATGAGCGGTTTGGTTCATCAGGCTTCTTTCCTAACTTTATACTACAGCTTACTTTACCATATCTAATTTACTGTAATATTGTCTGGGCCAGAACATATGCCTCCTACCTACACAAAAAATACATGTGCAAGACTAGCTACCTCCTCTAATTACCTGGCTCCATCTGCACCTTTGTTTAAGAAACTCAATATCTTGTCTATTTACGACATTAATGTACACCAATTATGTACTTCCATCTACAAAAACTCATACCTCACCAGACAGTTATATAGATGGATTTAAATATTGACTTGAAAGAATCCATTAATGGATTTAGGTAAACACAAGACACTGCGATAAACTTCACTCCCCCCACTGCCACACCTCACATAGTCAATTCTCTATTAGATACAGAGGTTCATTCATATTCATATCTTCACATTGCCAAAACATCATCATCCCTCAATAACTGGGGTTCAGCCTGATGAACCAAACTACCCAATAATCCGCTCCATGTAGCCTAACTCACACACACACACACATAATGAAACATGTTTTTTCTTGTAACCTGAGTATTTCATGTACCGTTTTAATTTATATGCTTTGTTTAACTGATTGAACAAACTTTTTTTTGTTTTCTCATCAGCCCTTTTGGACTTCCAACCTCACCTGCACACCATCCATTTTTACATCTGTTTTGTCTTTCACTTCTTTTCCTTGGTGCAAATATATATTTTTTAAATAAAACTTAAAACCTAAGCATAAGCTAACATCTGCTAGCTAGACCCCAGTTAGCTAGCTAGCAACCTCAATAACCTTAATAACAAGCCTTATTTACCCTATTCACAAGTTGATATGATTATAGGTCTGTTTAGTGCTGTCACGGATGGGTGTAGAGAGAGACCAAGGAGCAGCGCAGCGATAGTTCGACATAGTTTTATTTAATACTAATACTCAATGGTACGAACTATACAAACTATACAAACAAAAACAAGGATGCAAGCACAAAAAAACGGAAACACACTTACTTCTCTGTAGACACTGAAGATATCTGATATATAATGACCCACACCCAGGTGTGGGACATAGCAACTTAAATGGAATCCCCAATCAGAGACAATGCCATGCAGCTGTCTCTAATTGGGGATTCAACTCTACACCTTACATAGATCTAGAGGTGTAGATCTGTCAGGCTCTGACCCTGGCCCTCTAGAGGAGTCAAAGGCCTCCCTATGGCCAGAGCCTGACAAGTGCATGCTCTCAGTTTCATAGACAGAATTGTTTGAATTACTAGAAGATTGCAATTACAATTACAATTTCTATACCTTTTGGTCATGCATAATGTTAAGGATTTGCAAATAAGGTCAATTAATCTGACTAGCTATAGTATAATCCATATTTAAATACAGGAAGGCTTATAAGAGCATCCTGATCTTTCGACAAAATAATCATTATAATTTATGCAACTTAGGAAAAGATGGCAAAACACCTACGTGTGGCTTGTAATCCCACATCAACTCTATATTTGTCTGTGATTGGTCCCGTAGGGTGTGTGGCAGAATGTGTTCTCTCCCTCTCTGCCTTAGTCTTCCATTATGCACTGCAACAACTGACATCACATCACCAGGGGACAGAGACAGCAGATGCAGTCATGATAATTCCTGATCTGGAGACAGGTGAGAGGATGCCTGGTTATCACACTCTGAGAAATACACTATAAGCCCTGTGACCAGCTATGCTCGAATAACTCTTACAGCATTAATACTGCGTGCGTAAAATCACCAGAGAAAAAAACATATTACAACCTATGTGTTGTTATAATTTGCTGTATGACCTGTTAGTTTATATCCCTCACCACCGTGATGTAAAGGTCTAAGGCCGAGACAATAAGAAAACACAGTGCAGAATATATTCAACCACACCTGTGTTTCATCACAAAACCGGAGAGCTGTTCGGTGGAATCCTCAAAGCATATTGCATGTAACAAACAGTTCATTGACCTATAGGATGGTCAGGAAAGTTAATGTTTCTGACATTTTCGGACTAATAAACAACTATTGATTTAGAACACCGGAGGGTTACCGCGAGAAACCAAGAAAACAGGAGCTGCCTCCACTATTCCAGCACCGTTTCAACTTTAACATTTCAACATCATCTAATCACCTATGCTTAGTCTAATACAGTGACAACTAAAAGATACCAAAAACTATTTAGTCCAATCAACGTAAGCTAAATATGATATGGCTGTGTGTGTGTGTGTCAGGCTCTGGCCATAGAGAAGCCCATTTGCTTCTCTATGTAACCATGGTCAGAGTCTGACAGGTCTATTCTTTCTGTTTCTGGTGGTGGTTTGTGTGGGATCCCTAATTAGAGGCAGCTGTAGCGCATCGTCTCTAATTAGGGATCCTACGTAGGTTGGTAGGTTTCACACTGGGTTTGTGGGTCGTTATTGTTATACGTATATTTCGCAAGTCACGGTGACAGTAAGTGTGCTTTTGGTTACATTTAAATATCGTGTTTTGTTTAGTAGTTCGTCATTCGTGTTTGTTATACATAGTAATATTAAAATGTCGAACTAACATCCCTGCGCTGCGTCTTGGTCTCCCTATGCACCCTCGTGTGTGTGGTGTGTGTTTAAAAACTTGTAGAGAAACACCAATGCCATCCTGCTCTCTTTCATGTTGCCTAAACGGTCTATGACTCTGTATTGTATTGTTGACTTGCATAAAGCTGGAAAGAGTTACAAAAGTATCTCTAAAAGCCTTAATGTTCATCAGTCCACGGTAAGACAAATTGTCTATTAATGGAGAAAGTTCAGCACTGTTGCTACTCTCCTTAGGAGTGGCCGTTTCACAAAGATGACTGCAAGAGCACAGTGCAGAATGTCCAAGAAGAATCCTAGAGTGTCAGCTAAAGACTTACAGAAATCTCTGGAACATGCTAACGTCTCTGTTGACGAGGCTATGATACGTAGATAGATAGATAGATAGATAGATAGATAGATAGATAGATAGATAGATAGATAGATAGATAGATAGATAGATAGATAGATAGATAGATAGATAGATAGATAGATAGATAGATAGATAGATAGATAGATAGATAGATAGATAGATAGATAGATAGATAGATAGATAGATAGATAGATAGATAGATAGATAGATACAAAGAGCGGCAGTATGAAAAAGTATAGAAATACAAGATATCTGGAGTGCAAAAAAATAATAAAATAAAAGCTATAAAAAGGACATAGCATAGTATGGGTGGTTGTCGGAATATGTACACTATACATTGGTGGATGTTGGATGGTTAACTATACTATACAGGTCGATGGCAGAGAAATACTTCAGTAGCTAAAAATGCGTATGATATGAGCGAGGGTAATAATAGTTTACTTAATAGACAGACTGGGTAAATGAACAGGTAAGTTAAAATTTTGCATGGTTAAATTAGCTGTACAGTTAAGTATACAGTTATATTTACAGATAAGTGAATACTTGCATGGTTACACAAACTGTACAGGTAAATGACAGGAAGAGATACTTTAATAGCTAAATGTGTGTATGATATCATTTGGGGTAATAGTAGTAATTCCCTTAAAATACAGTCCTTAGTGCGCAGGGTTTAATTACAGACAACTGCACGTATTGCACATTCAATATACTAAAAGCAATGAGAAAAGGTGCAATTGACAGGATACTAATATGCATTCCTGAGTCAATGCCTACGTAAGTTAGGTCCAAGAATTACTGGCAATATTGCACGTGATATGATATAACAACTGTACATGAGTATGTATATACAGACCTGTATGAATAAATAGGTCCTGAGTGAATGAGTGCTGACGGACCAGAGTTACTCACGGATGGATGTATAATTGTTAAACTAGGTCCTAGCACCCCAACAGTTCCAGATCTATGTTGCCGACGGCACGGCACCCCGGTGAGGCATTATATAGTCTAAAACACTAAACAAGAATGGTGTTCAGGAGAGGACACCACGGAAGAAGCCACTGCTGTCCAAACAAAAACATTGCTGCACGTCTGAAATTCGCAAAAGAGCACCTGGATGTTCCACAGCGCTACTGGCAAAATATTCTGTGGACCGATTAAACTAAAGTTGAGTTGTTTGGAAGGAACACACAACAATATGTGTGGAGAAAAAAAAAACGATTTTTGAAATGCTGTGGCATGACCTCGAGTGGTTCACACCAGACCTCCCAAGAATATTGCTGAACTGAAATAGTTTTGTAAAGAGGAATGGTCCAAAATTCCTCCTGACCGTTGTGCAGGTCTGATCCGCAACTACAGAAAATGTTTGGTTGAGGTTATTGCTGCCAAAGGAGGGTCAAACATTGATTAAATCCAAGGGTTCACATACTTTTCCGACTCTGCACTGTGAATGTTTACACGTTGTGTTCAAGAAAGACATGAACACATATAATTGTTTGTGTGTTATTATTTTAAGCAGATCACATTTTATGACCAATTTAAGCAGAAATCCAGGTAATTCCAAAGGATTCACATACTATTTCTTGCCGCTGTACATTCAGCCTCTTGCGAATTGAAGGGAAATTATGAAACACAGAGACGAAAGATAAATTATTAGTTTCATTTTTTTTTTGAGGGAGGGGGAGCCTGGCTTCACTTGGCATCCATGAATACAAGCCACTGTCTTAGAGACATGCGTTTCTGTGGTTATCTATGCATTGGCTATAAGATTTTACTTTTCCGTTGTAATCTTTTGATTGAAAGCGTTGCGGTACAGATTTTACACTACTTTTCCTCATTTATACATTTAACCCAACTAAGTTCTATAACTGTTTATCGAGACTGCTCTTCGGTCTGAGGATAAATCAATATTTCTGAAAAGGTTGATCATCTTAGACCACAATTTGAACTCCTGCAGTTGAGCTTCTGCATCAATCTTCATACATCTTTCACTATTGTAAATGGGTCAGTGGTCAGCCCAATCAATAGGCCTCCAGAATGGACATATGGCTCTGTGTCTTTGTTGGACTATCTTGGTGTTAATGGTTGGATTACCCCTAAGAAATCAAAAGATCAGCTTAACATATGATACAGTCCCAGTCAGTCGGTTCTTTTGAGTTAAATTTATGCAGCTTTCTCAGATGATCCGGCTGATCCTAACCATTAATCACAGCAGGGAAAAGGCTGCTTTCTCAACCTGAGACCCAGCTGCCCTCTCATCTAAATGCATAGAACCAGCTGCAGCCAAAGCCCAGATCCTCACCATGCATGAGCCCAGCAGTGTGTGCCCTGGTGCCCTGCTGGTATGAACACATTCGTACATGAGTGACCATGAGTGGCTTAAGGTGTTTGAAGTGCAAACTTGACTATCTGAGGGATACACAATTTATGAACACATACAGTGGGGCAAAAAAGTATTTAGTCAGCCACCAATTGTGCAAGTTCTCCCACTTAAAAAGATGAGAGAGGTCTGTAATTTTCATCATAGGTACACTTCAACTATGAGAGAAAATGAGAAAAAAAAAATCCAGAAAATCACATTGTAGGATTTTTTATGAATTTATTTGCAAATTATGGTGGAAAATAAGTATTTGGTCAATAACAAAAGTTTATCTCAATACTTTGTTATATACCCTTTGTTGGCAATGACAGAGGTCAAACATTTTCTGTAAGTCTTCACAAGGTTTTCACACACTGTTGCTGGTATTTTGGCCCATTCCTCCATGCAGATCTCCTCTAGAGCAGTGATGTTTCGGGGCTGTCGCTGGGCAACACGGACTTTCAACTCCCTCCAAAGATTTTCTATGGGATTGAGATCTGGAGACTGGCTAGGCCACTCCAGGACCTTGAAATGCTTCTTACGAAGCCACTCCTTCATTGCCCGGGCGGTGTGTTTGGGATCATTGTCATGCTGAAAGACCCAGCCACGTTTCATCTTCAATGCCGTTGCTGATGGAAGGAGGTTTTCACTCAAAATCTCACGATACATGGCCCCATTCATTCTTTCCTTTACACGGATCAGTCGTCCTGGTCCCTTTGCAGAAAAACAGCCCCAAAGCATGATGTTTCCACCCCCATGCTTCACAGTAGGTATGGTGTTCTTTGGATGCAACTCAGCATTCTTTCTCCTCCAAACACGACAAGCTCTCTGCAGGTCATTCACTCTCTGCAGGTCATTCACTAGGTCCCCCCGTGTGGTTCTGGGATTTTTGCTCACCGTTCTTGTGATCATTTTGACCCCACGGGGTGAGATCTTGCGTGGAGCCCCAGATCGAGGGAGATTATAAGTGGTCTTGTATGTCTTCCATTTCCTAATAATTGCTCCCACAGTTGATTTCTTCACACCAAGCTGCTTACCTATTGCAGATTCAGTCTTCCCAGCCTGGTGCAGGTCTACAATTTTGTTTCTGGTGTCCTTTGACAGCTCTTTTGTATTGGCCATAGTGGAGTTTGGAGTGTGACTGTTTGAGGTTGTGGACAGGTGTCTTTTATACTGATAACAAGTTCAAACAGGTGCCATTAATACAGGTAACGAGTGGAGGACAGAGGAGCCTCTTAAAGAAGAGGTTACAGGTCTGTGAGAGCTTGTTTGTAGGTGACCAAATACTTATTTTCCACCATAATTTGCAAATAAATTCATTAAAAATCCTACAATGTGATTTTTCTGGATAGTTTTTTCTCATTTTGTCTCTCATAGTTGAAGTGTGTACCTATGATGAAAATTACAGGCCTCTCTCATCTTTTTAAGTGGGAGAACTTGCACAATTGGTGGCTGACTAAATACTTTTTTGCCCCACTGTATCAACGCTTCCATGTATTCTTTATTTATAATCACACCTTTTAAATTTATTCAAGGGCTTTATTGTACTTGCGTACAATACTCTTCTCTGCCGTTCTCATTTTGAAACATCAATATACATGGCGAAACAATATTAGTGTTGGGTTAAGCGGACCACCTGCTATGTAATTTGCATTGACAATATGACACTGCTAGTTTTTGGTTTGTAGCATGACATGTTATTGTACCTCATCAAATAATCCAAGTAGTTACATAACCTTTGTCTATCATTTTGATTCAACACTAGGATTCGTAGTATAGATATTCTACTGGCTCCAATCTCCTGAAACGATGGCCCTTGTGAGCTGCTGTTAAAATCTGCAGAGAGGGACCGCAGGCTTAGCTCTTTAACCTTGATGGAGTGTTCAGGATCAACGGGATCATTGTGAATGCCTGCCAGGAATGGCTTCAGATAAGACTGCCCTGACTTGTAGGTCAGGATACCTTTGCTTTAAGCAGTATCCCCTCTGTTGTTCCACCCATTTGAAGAGGAAAAAGGGGATATCCTGAAGTGTTCATCCCTTTTAACGACTCTATTCCCCAGCTGGAGCATGTATTGCTTCTCTCCGTCTTGCTGTAAGGTTTGTCTCCTCCGGCAGAGTAAGAAATGCACACATTTCTCACAAATCAATGGTGGATTCAATTCTATTTAATATAGGATGTGAAAAGTCTGCGGAGACCTGAACAACTAGAAGCCATCAGACCAAAATAAAACCTGTTTTGAATCTCGGAGGGAGATGAGCTGGGAAGGAAAGTAGGGTATGTTTCCCTTCCATTCACTCTCTCGGCTACAGTCCTCAGCACTGCCTCTGTTCACAGACCAAATTAAGCTGTTGGATATCAGTGGACAGACACGCCAGGCCTGGGAGGAGGGGAGTCACCTGTCAGTGACATCAGGAGAGGGACGGGAGACACCTGTCAGTTACATCAGGACAGGGACGGGAGACACCTGTCAGTGACATCAGGAGAGGGACGGGAGACACCTGTCAGTTACATCAGGAGAGGGACGGGAGACACCTGTCAGTGACATCAGGAGAGGGACGGTGACTAATGACTAGTCAATAGAGTGGGGAAAGAGAAGGTCTTCCCTTTTGATGGGTGGAGTGATGGGGTCTTTTGATGGGTTGAGTGATGGGGTCTTTGATGGGTGGAGTGATGGGGTCTTTGATGGGTGGAGTGATGGGGTCTTTTGATGGGTGGAGTGATGGGGTCTTTTGATGGGTGGAGTGATGGGGTCTTTGATGGGTGGAGTGATGGGGTCTTTTGATGGGTGGAGTGATGGGCTGTAGAGCTCACGCGTTACACTGGTCCAAATTATATGTTTCCCTTGTGTAGCAAACAGATGGTACGCTGTCTCGCCGTCGATGTTTTTAGTTTGAAGCTGTCCATTTGTGCGTTTCACAGACAAGTGTCTGCATGGGAAATGTTTTGCTATCTCGCTTTCCACTTTATTTCTCTATTTCAATGTTTGTCCTTGTGTCACCTCATTTCAGTAGATAGTTTCAGTACAACTTGTCCTCTGATATGAAAAGGGCTGTGTTTACACGGGCAGCCCAATTCTGATATTTTTTACACTAATAGGTCTTTTAACCAATCACATCAGATATATTCACATCAGAGCTTTCTCAGAGCTGATCTGATTGGTCAAAAGACCAATTAGTGAAAAGCATAAGAGGCCATTAGATCAGGGATGGTTTGTTAGTCATAGGCTGCATTTAGACAGGCAGACCAATTCAGTTTTCTTTCTTCACTAATTGGTATTAGATCAGCTCTGAGATTGATTGTGAAAAGATCTGATGTGATTGGTCAAAAGTATCAGAATTGGGCTACCTGTGTAAATGCAGCCATTGTGAATTACAGTGTCTGCACAATGTAGGTATGAATGTAGAACTGCAATTGTAAAATAAGGTTCAGGATGGCAGCCTAGTTGCCTTCACTGATATTCATTGCTGATGCGTTTTGGAGCAAAGCTCTTTGGTCAAAACACTGTAATTATTCATGTGAAAAGGTGACTTCTTCCACAACATTTTTACAGAGCAGTCTGCCCATTGCTGAAAAAAATCCCACTTAAATTCATGAAGCGTCTCCTGTCCAGACTGAAGGAGACAGAAATGAGGCCAGTGGACTGTATGTCAGCTAGAGGAAGTTAAAGAGGATAGGAGAGCTCAGACTCAACTCAATGTGGGGCGCTGTGTCTGTGAAGTCTCTATTGGAAACTTTCAGGGCTTTGATGGTTGCCACGTCAACCAGCCAAAGGAAATCCATACATGATCTTTCTAAAGGTTAGCAAGAAGAGCATTTGAAAAGCATCCAAAAATGAGTCAACCAACTTCAGCTGTATGTTTTCTGTTGTGTATTAATTTCACTTGTTGATAAGGGATATTTGTTTAAGATAACAGTGGAATTATGAAGCCTGCCTCTGAGAGTGCATTTGTAGTTTATTAGGGTGAATTGACATGTCATCTTACTGTTGTTGACACTGCCTAAATAGATTAGCTTTGTGTTTATGCTGTGCAGATGTTGGTGCAATAATGCAGGTAGACGTTTATTGTCATGAATCTTGCCCTGGAGGCAGAGCTGAGTGATTTACGCTGGATGGGAAAGCTGCAAAGTGAAACTTGGCTATGTCGTAAAAATTCCTGAATGAAAAAATATATATTTTTGGTCTTCATTTAAGGTTAGGGTTAGGCATTAGGGTTAGCATTGGGGTTAGCAGTGTGGTTAGGGTTAGGCTTAAAATGAGATTGTATTACTTTGTGGCTGTAACCAGCTAGTGACCACTCTGCAGGGCTGCCTCCAGGGAAAGAGTCAGGACAATACATGGTGACCTGCATTAATAATGTGAAAGCTGTAAACCATAAGCCATGCTATGCCTAATGTCAGAGGTCTCATTTATGTATAATACTTGCTGAAGCCGTGAGTGAGAAAAGTCTAGAAGAGACGATGTTATACTTCAAGTGTTGATAAGATTAAATATGTTTGATATTAAATGGTGACTTTGGTCGTGTGCCATGGAAGTACTGTGAGGGAGGCTGAGGTCAGTCAGAGGGATAACACCAGAAACCTGTTTCGGAGACACTCTCTCCTAATTAAAAGAGTTTGTTGTCTCCACAGGGATGCTAGGAGAAGGAAGCTATTGCAGCAGGACGACCAGGCAGGAAACACTGCTAATATGTGTGTCAGGGAGCGTTAGCAGGTTGTGAACAGAGGGGACTAAAGACAAATGCAATCAAAGTACATCTGTTTATGGAAAGTACCAGATAAAAAGGTTATTCAGACTGAAGACAGACCCTTTAGATCTTTTATTATCATTACTGTGTGACACACCCACTCCAAAACAAACCCACTCCAAAACAAACCCACTCCAAAACAAACCCACTTTAAAACAAACCCACTCCAAAACAAACCCACTTTAAAACAAACTCACTTTAAAACAAACCCACTTTTAAACAAACCCACTCCAAAACGAACCCACTTTAAAACAAACCCACTTTAAAACAAATCCACTCCAAAACAAACCCACTCCAAAAAAAAAAACACTTTAAAACAAACCCACTCCAAAACAAACCCACTTTAAAAAAATTGAGGAAATGGTATTTCTTTTACACACAGTTCTGTGTTTCTGTGTTTATCCACCATGATCCCATTTCTTTAATACTCAACATCACACAAAGAGAGCCCCTGGATATTGAAATTACACATCATTGGATATGATACTTAACCTGGGAGGTTTGGTGCATACACAGCTGTTAACCAATCTGTTCACCAATGGATAATGTAATGGAAATGTAATGCTATGTTTCCCACTGCTTCATAGTTGAAGACTGGATCCAATTGAATGGGGTTGTTGAGTGTATGGCATAACATCAATTTACCACCATTCAGCTCAAGTGCAAACCTGATAATTGCACTGGTGTTTCAGGCCTCGGCTTTTAGCAGAATGTTTTAATAAGCACAGTTTTGTATCACACTGGTTTGGAATTAATTAGCCTGCGCTCCCATCTGCCATTTCTTGTATCTCACTTTAGCTCAGTGCTCCCGACAAACACCACACAAAACTGACATCGCTTGAACTTTAGTTCAGTGCTCCCGACAAACACCACACAAAACTGACATCGCTTCAACTTTAGCTCAGTGCTCCCGACAAACACCACACAAAACTGACATCGCTTCAACTTTAGTTCAGTGCTCCCGACAAACACCACACAAAACTGACATCGCTTCAACTTTAGTTCAGTGCTCCCGACAAACACCACACAAAACTGACATCGCTTCAACTTTAGCTCAGTGCTCCCGACAAACACCACACAAAACTGACATCGCTTCAACTTTAGCTCAGTGCTCCCGACAAACACCACACAAATCTGACATCACTTCAACTTTAGCTCAGTGCTCCCGACAAACACCACACAAATCTGACATCACTTCAACTTTAGCTCAGTGCTCCCGACAAACACCACACAAATCTGACATCACTTCAACTTTAGCTCAGTGCTCCCGACAAACACCACACAAATCTGACATCACTTCAACTTTAGCTCAGTGCTCCCGACAAACACCACACAAATCTGACATCACTTCAACTTTAGCTCAGTGCTCCCGACAAACACCACACAAAACTGACATCACTTTTGGATTTAGAAAATGTCGCAAATGCCAGCCAAGCAGATAAAATATACAGGAATATAATGTATGCAAGTTAATGAATATGCGCCTTGTGAATCTGTGTTTAATGAAGCATTCCCATTAACCAGTGGAAATACATATTTAATTAACCAACAAATAATCAGGCAATGAAAATGGTTCTGACTCTTATTCTGTTGGTCTACTTATAGGGAAACACCATGACAACACCATGTACAGTGTGTGCGTGGAAGCATTTGTGCCTATTAACATGGACTAATATATAAGGCAGCCAGCTGTAAAGTGATTACCATAAACATTTTAAATGGAATGTTTAACCTGAAGAAAGAGTTCCGTGGTATGAAAAGGCGTGGCATCACTTTAAATAAGAACAGGAGGGGAACTCGACAGACGGCAGGAAGCCCTTGCCTTCCTCTCCACTCTTACAACTCTCATTTTATCTCTATAATCTCTCGTTCTCTAACTGCTCAGTCCATTGAGTCGGATCCTGTAGAGTCCATCATGCAGTTCACAAGCCCATGTTACCCCCTGCCAAGGGGACCAGTGGAGTGAGTCATCCTCCTCCCTATTTTGAATATCTCATTGACTCACCTTCTCAAATCACCGGAGAAACGACACAAATCGGGGGATTTTTGAGGACCCCTTGTCTTTCCACAATAGTACACTGCAGTTACTGATCAAATGCCAAGTAGTCCCCTCCCCTCCCCTCCCCTCCCCTCCCCTCCCCTCCCCTCCCTCAGGCCCACTCTTGCAGCTGCACACAAACCTGTATTCATTGCTACTGTATATAGGTTGATACAATTGAATTATAAAGAGGTATGAATAAACAAGAACAGTATGTTGTTTTGAGGTGAAGAATTAAATAAGTGGTTTAGATTGACGACCGCTCTTACCCATTATCCTTACTTTTCATTCTTTTAACTGAACCGCAGTCAGAAGCTAGTCTGCTAGCTAGCTTGCTAACTAGCTTCTAGCCATCGCTAACCACTGCTAGCGGTCCCTCACCACTGCTATGCCTGCATCAGACAGCTTTTAGTTCGGACATTATCGGCCAGTCTGCACAGCGCGATACCAACCCAGTGCATATCGGACTGCGTTCCCTTCCATTTCACCGGATTTCCACTGAAATCACAGGACCATCACACCGGATCATCACAGCTAGCTAGCTGCAATCGAGTGACCGACGTTTTTGGCTAACCTCCATTGTTTGTTTACATCCTACCTATGCTAGCGTGAGCTAGGCTCATCTCCCGGACAGCCGACGTGTGCTAGCTACTCTCCCGGGCTCCAGTACCTTGTCAACCTGCCTGGACCTTTCTACTGTCGACACGGAGCCCCACCGAGCCACCGTGACTGGTCTGCCGACGTAATTGTCCGACGTGGTCTCAACAGGGTTCTCCTCTGCGACGTCGCCGAAGATCCATCTGCTAGCCCGGCCTGCTAACACTCTGAACACTGTGCCTCCTGGCTTGCCTAGTCCAGCGCCCATTGAATTCTGCTCTCTGGCTGGCCTCTTTGCTGCTCATCGGACCCTATGATTGCTCAGCTTCACAGCTGATGTCTGCAGGACTGTCTGGTTATACGGTATTTCTTTCTGTTTAACTGCCAGGCCTCAGGTCCTGTGTGTAGCATATGACATTTTTCTCTAACTGACCCTCTTTGTCCATTCATCGCCATTACCCGTCGTTGCCTTAGCCCTCTTAATTAACTTTTTTTTTTTTTAATTTTATTTTTTGTCCCTCATTAACTGTTTGTTTTTATGCCCCTTTATTTCAATATGCCTTGTCTTTTGTTGTTTAGGTTAGCTATTATTGTTTTATTTCACTGTAGAGCCCCCAGTCCTGCTCAACTGGCCTCTGATAGCTCCTTTGTCCCTCCCCCCACACATGCGGAGACCTCACCTAGCTTAAATGGTGTCTCCAGAGATGCAACCTCTCTCTTCATTACCCAACGCCTAGGTTTACCTCCACTGAACTCACACCCTACGATACCCTTGTCTGTACATTATGCCCTCAATCTATTCCACCACGCACAGAAATCTGCTCCTTTTATTCAATGTACCCAACGTACTAGACGTCCTGTTCTTAAAGCCCTTAGTAGAATACTGATTCTATTACTCCTCTGTTCCTCTGGTGATGTAGAGGTAAACCCAGGTCCTGTAGCTCCCAGTACTACACCTATCCCCCAGGCGCTCTCATTTGTTGACTTCTGTAACCGTAAAAGCCTTGGTTTCATGCATGTCAACATTAGAAGCCTCCTCCCTAAGTTAGATTTATTCACTGCTTTAGCACACTCCGCCAACCCGGATGTCCTAGCTGTGTCTGAATCCTGGCTCAGGAAGGCCACCAATAATTCGGAAATCTCCATCCCCAACTACAATATTTCCCGTCAAGATAGAACTGCCAAAGGTGGCGGAGTTGCAATCTACTGCAGAGATAACCTGCAGAGTTCTGTCATACTGTCCAGATCCGTGCCCAAACAGTTTGAGCTTCTACTTTTAAAAATCCACCTTTCCAGAAATAAGTCTCTCACTGTTGCCGCCTGTTACAGACCCCCCTCAGCCCCCAGCTGTGCCCTGGACTCCATATGTGAATTGATTGCCCCCCATCTATCTTCAGAGTTTGTACTGTTAGGTGACTTAAACTGGGATATGCTTAACACCCCGGCCGTCCTTCAATCTAAGATAGATGCCCTCAATCTCACTCAAATTATCAAGGAACCCACCAGGTACAACCCTAAATCCGTAAACATGGGTACCATTATTGATATCATCCTGACTAACCTGCCCTCCAAATACACCTCATCTGTTTTCAACCAGGATCTCAGCGATCACTGCCTCATCGCCTGCGTTCGCAATGGGTCAGCGGTCAAACGACCACCCCTTATCACTGTTAAACGCTCCCTAAAACACTTTTGTGAGCAGGCCTTTCTATTCGATCTGGCCCAGGTATCCTGGAAGGATATTGACCTCATCCCGTCAGTAGAGGACGCCTGGTTGTTCTTTAAAAGTGCTTTCCTCACCATCCTAAATAAGCATGCCCCTTTCAAAAAACGTAGAACTAAGAATAGATATAGCCCTTGGTTCACCCCAGACTTGACTGCACTAGACCAACAGAAAAACATCCTGTGGCGCACTGCATTAGCATCGAATAGCCCCCGCGATATGCAGCTATTCAGGGAAGTCAGGAACAAGTACACACAGTCAGTTAGAAAAGCAAAGGCCAGCTTTTTCAAACAGAAATTTGCTTCCTGTAGTACTAATTCCAAAAAGTTCTGGGACACTGTAAAGTCCATGGAGAATAAGAGCACCTCCTCCCAGTTGCCCACTGCATTGAGGCTCGGAGACACTGTTACTACCGATAAATCCACGATTATCGAAAATTTCAATAAGCATTTTGCTACAGCTGGCCATGCTTTCCACCTGGCAACCCCTACCCCGGCCAACAGCTCTGCACCCTCGGCAGCTACTTGCCCAAGCCCCCCCCGCTTCTCCTTCACCCAAATCCAGACGGCTGATGTTCTGAAAGAGCTGCTAAGTCTGGACCCCTACAAATCTGCTGGGCTAGATAATATGGACCCTCTCTTTCTGAAATTATCAGCCAAAATTGTTGCAACACCTATCACTAGCCTGTTCAACCTCTCTTTCGTATCGTCTGAGATCCCTAGAGATTGGAAAGCTGCCGCGGTCATCCCCCTCTTCAAAGGAGGAGACACTCTAGACCCAAACTGTTATAGACCAATATCCATCCTGCCCTGCCTTTCTAAAGTTTTCGAAAGCCAAGTTAACAAACAGATAACTGACCACTTCGAATCCCACCGTACCTTCTCTGCTATGCAATCTGGTTTCAGAGCTGGTCATGGGTGCACCTCAGCTACGCTCAAGGTACTGAACGATATCATAACCGCCATCGATAAAAGACAGTACTGTGCAGCCGTCTTCATCGACCTGGCCAAGGCTTTCGACTCTGTCAATCACCGCATTCTTATTGGCAGACTCAACAGCCTTGGTTTCTCAAGTGACTGCCTTGCCTGGTTCTCTAACTACTTTGCAGACAGGGTTCAGTGTGTCAAATCGGAGGGCCTATTGTCCGATCCTCTGGCAGTCTCTATGGGGGTGCCACAGGGTTCAATTCTTGGGCCAACCCTTTTCTCTATATACATCAACGATGTCGCTCTTGCTGCTGGTGACTCTCTGATCCATCTCTACGCAGATGACACCGTTC
This sequence comes from Thymallus thymallus, assembly GCA_023634145.1. Classification (NCBI taxonomy): domain Eukaryota; kingdom Metazoa; phylum Chordata; class Actinopteri; order Salmoniformes; family Salmonidae; genus Thymallus; species Thymallus thymallus. The sequence continues at coordinate 40,580,956 of CM042391.1, read as the reverse complement.
TGTATACATCTGGCCCCTCTTTGGACACTGTGTTTACTAACCTTCAAACAAGCTTCAACGCCATACAACACTCCTTCCGTGGCCTCCAACTGCTCTTAAACGCTAGTAAAACTAAGTGCATGCTTTTCTATCGAACGCTGCCAGCACCCGCCCACCGGACTATCATCACTACTCTCGACGGGTCCGAATTAGAATACGTGGACACCTACAAATACCTAGGCATCTGGTTAGACTGTAAACTCAACTTCCAGACTCACATCAACCATCTCCAATCCAAAATTAAATCCAGAATTGGCTTCCTATTTCGCAACAAAGCCTCCTTCACTCATGCTGCCAAACATGCCCTTGTAAAACTGACTATCCTACCGATCCTTGATTTCGGCGATGTCATTTACAAACTAGCCTCCAACACTCTACTTAGCAAATTGGATGTAGTCTATCACAGTGCCATTCGTTTTGTTACCAAAGCCCCATACACTACCCACCACTGCGACCTGTATGCTCTCGTTGGCTGGCCTTCATTATATATTCGTCGCCAAATCCACTGGCTCCAGGTCATCTATAAGTCATTACTAGGTAAATCCCCGCCCTATCTCAGCTCACTGGTCACTATAGCAACACCCACCCGTAGCATGCGCTCCAGCAGGTATATCTCACTGGTCACCCCCAAAGCCAACACCTCCTTTGGCCGCCATTCCTTCCAGTTCGCTGCTGCCAATGACTGGAACGAATTGCAAAAATCACTGAAGCTAGAGGTTCCTATCTCCCTCACTAACTTTAAGCGTCAGCTGTCAAAGCTGCTTATCGATCACTGCACCTGTATATAGCCCTTCTGTAAATAGCCCACACTACTACCTCATCCCCATATTTATTTTTGTTATTTTTCACAAATCTTGCACTCCAGTATCTCTATTTGCACATCATAATTTGCACATCCTTCATTCCTGTGTTAATGATGATAATCTGTAATTTGTCTCACCACTATGGTCTATTTATTGTCCTACCTCTTAACCTTACTGCATTTTGCACTACATTTTGCACTCTGTATATAGACTTTCCATTGTGTTTTTGACCATGTTTGTTTACTGTGTAACTCTGTGTTGTTTTTGTCGCACTGCTTTGCTTTGTCTTGGCCAGGTCGCAGTTGCAAATGAGAACTTGTTCTCAACTGACCTACCTGGTTAAATAAAGGTGAAATAAAAAAAAAAAAAATAAAAACCTACGTATGAGATATCTTCAGTTTGATGAATCACGACCGCTCTTACCTACGTATGAGATATCTTCAGTTTGATGAATCACGACCGCTCTTACCTACGTATGAGATATCTTCAGTTTGATGAATCACGACCGCTCATACCTACGTATGAGATATCTTCAGTTTGATGAATCACGACCGCTCATACCTACGTATGAGATATCTTCAGTTTGATGAATCACGACCGCTCATACCTACGTATGAGATATCTTCAGTTTGATGAATCACGACCGCTCATACCTACGTATGAGATATCTTCAGTTTGATGAATCACGACCGCTCATACCTACGTATGAGATATCTTCAGTTTGATGAATCACACCCTTGGGAATTTCTGCTCTTACAGAATATTGGAATCAATTGTTTTACAGATTACAGATTACAGATTACAGGAGCGTGGAGTGGTTTAGTCGTGCAGTGTACTTTTATTAATATTTATGTTCCCATAAATCTCTGAGATGGATTGGATTGGATGGATGCTGGAATGGATGCTGGATTGGTAGATGCCATTATATGAAGGGATACTTAGCTCTGCTGCTGTTTCTCTTGAGGAGGACTCTGGCTGTGTGACTGGATGTAATGGTATGTTTATCACAGCAGCACGATTAAAGGCATGTGACCACTGTTTGTCGTCTTCCATAGTCCTCTGCACACTGTCTAAAATGGAATACATCTGGGGACCAAGATCCCTTGTAACACACTAAGTGAACAAGTCCAGTTCCACATGTGGGAAGGAGGCATGGAGAGCTGGTGAGTATATAGAGAGGTTGAATGCTGATGGGACCCACCATGTGGAAGTAGAGCCATTTGAATGTGTTTGCAACAAACACTTCTGTTTATCTACAGTAGTAAGTGTAACATCCAGTAGTATTTTTGCAATAGCCCTGTGTGATTTGCAATTACCAGATAGGAAATATTGTGTCACAAATCCTCAGAGACTGTTTTCCGGTACTAGTCATCACTGGACAAATATTTTGAAAGGTTCAGCTTATTGAGATAATTTAATTGCCAGGCACGTTAGTTATTTACTAAGAAAACAGAACTTCTTAAAACTGCTATCTCAGCAGCTGTACCGCATATTATAACACTAACAGTATACCACCAGTTATAACAGTATACCGCATTTTATAACACTAACAGTATACCACCAGTTATAACACTAAAATAACAGTATACCACATGTTATAACATTATAATAACAGTATACCACAAGTTATAATAACAGTATACCAGATGTTATAACATTATAATAACAGTATACCACAAGTTATAACACTATAATAACAGTATACCGCATGTTATAACACTATAATAACAGTATACCATAAGTTATAATAACAGTATACCACAAGTTATAACACTAATAACAGTATACCACAAGTTATAACACTATAATAACAGTATACCGTATGTTATAACACTATAATAACAGTATACCACAAGTTATAACACTATAATAACAGTATACCGCATGTTATAACACTATAATAACAGTATACCACAAGTTATAACACTATAATAACAGTATACCGCAAGTTATAACACTATAATAACAGTATATCGCATGTTATAACACTATAATAACAGTATACCACAAGTTATAACACCATAATAACAGTATACCGCATGTTATAACACTATAATAACAGTATACCGCATGTTATAACACTATAATAACAGTATACCACAAGTTATAACACCATAATAACAGTACACCGCATGTTATAACACTATAATAACAGCATACCACAAGTGATAACACCATAATTAGTGATACATCAATCAGGACAGTGATATAATAAAGAGGACAGTTGTCATGCACATTCGCTTGGCATTTGAATAAAGGGGTAAGGGTATACAATGCCTATAGTGATAGTTGCTCAGACCTGTGAAGTGCATTACTGTAGACTGAGGAGCAGAATACTGCCAGCCAGGTCTCCTTAAGAAAACCTCTCCTTGCCTTCCTCAGGAGAGTAGCTCCAGCTAGCACTGCTCTGAAAGCCAGGTCTCCTTAAGAAAACATATCCTTGCCTTCCTCAGGAGAGTAGCTCCAGCTAGCCCTGCTCTGAAAGCCAGGTCTCCTTAAGAAAACCTCTCCTTGCCTTCCTCAGGAGAGTAGCTCCTGCTAGCACTGCTCTGAAAGCCAGGTCTCCTTAAGAAAACCTCTCCTTGCCTTCCTCAGGAGAGTAGCTCCAGCTAGCACTGCTCTGAAAGCCAGGTCTCCTTAAGAAAACCCCTCCTTGCCTTCCTCAGGAGAGTAGCTCCAGCTAGCACTGCTCTGAAAGCCAGGTCTCCTTAAGAAAACCCCTCCTTGCCTTCCTCAGGAGAGTAGCTCCTGCTAGCACTGCTCTGAAAGCCAGGTCTCCTTAAGAAAACCCCTCCTTGCCTTCCTCAGGAGAGTAGCTCCAGCTAGCCCTGCTCTGAAAGCCAGGTCTCCTTAAGAAAACCTCTCCTTGCCTTCCTCAGGAGAGTAGCTCCAGCTAGCCCTGCTCTGAAAGCCAGGTCTCATTAAGAAAACCTCTCCTTGCCTTCCTCAGGAGAGTAGCTCCAGCTAGCCCTGCTCTGAAAGCCAGGTCTCCTTAAGAAAACCTCTCCTTGCCTTCCTCAGGAGAGTAGCTCCAGCTAGCCCTGCTCTGAAAGCCAGGTCTCCTTAAGAAAACCTCTCCTTGCCTTCCTCAGGAGAGTAGCTCCAGCTAGCCCTGCTCTGAAAGCCAGGTCTCCTTAAGAAAACCTCTCCTTGCCTTCCTCAGGAGAGTAGCTCCTGCTAGCCCTGCTCTGAAAGCCAGGTCTCCTTAAGAAAACTTCTCCTTGCCTTCCTCAGGAGAGTAGCTCCAGCTAGCACTGCTCTGAAAGCCTCCTCTGATGATTCCTGAATCTGCCCTTGAGTTCACGAACAGCATCACTAAAAACCTATTGCTTCAACTCCTAACTACATTTGCACACATTGTACATAGATTTTCTATAGTGTCATTGTCTGTAGGTTTGTTTATACCATGTGTAACTCTGTTGTTGTTTTTTTTATTTTTTTGTCGCACTGCTTTGCTTTATCTTGGCCAGGTCGTAGTTGTAAATGAGAACTTGTTCTCAACTGGCTTACCGGCTTCAGACTCTCTCTCTCTCTCTCTCTCTCTCTCTCTCTCTCTCTCTCTCTCTCTCTCTCTCTCTCTCTCTCTCGCTCTCTCTCTATGCCGACTGAGATGGTGGTGCAGATAGTTGTAGAATTAATTTATAACAGTGTAATGGTACATGTAATAGCCTTATAAATAGATAATGTGCACATACACCTGCGTTCATGGTCCATTTTTGTGTTCACACATTTCTATTGGAATGGTTATGTCTGAACACTTTTTTTAATCGAAGGCATTTCTGTCCCATGTAATAGTTCCAGAGAATTAATGCCATATGCAAAGAAAGTGATCCAATTACAAAGTGCTGTCTGATTCTACCATTGAACTAAAATGTTTGTGTTGTGCAGACTGAAGAGGCCTTGCTCACGTTACTGAGTACAAAACAGTGCAGGCTCCTCAGAGGAGGAAGGGGACAACCATTCACATATCACCAAATAATTGATTAAAACACACTGTTTTGCAATGAAGGTCTGCAGTAGCCTCAACAGTACTCTGTAGGGTAGCACCATGGTGTAGCAGGAGGACAGCTAGTTGGTACATTCACTTCAATACAAAACCTAGGAAGTTCATGGATCTCACACCTTGGACTTACACAGTAATTATGACAACTTCCGGAGGAAGTCCTCCAACCTATCACGGCTCTTGCAGCATGAACTGACATGTTGTTCACCCAATCAAAGGATCAGAGAATGTATCTAGTACTGAAAGCATACGCTACAGCTAGCAAGCACTGCAGTGTATAAAGTGTGGTGAGTAGTCGACTCAAAGAGAGAGAAAGACAATAACAGTCGTGAACAAATTAATTTCTTCCAAAATGAAGGAGAAGCAAGAGAGAGATAAAGAGAGAGAGAGAGAGATTTCGTAATTATTTTCACTTAGCTAGCAAATGCAGCTAGCTAGTTTAGCCTACTGTAACACCCTGCTCAAACAGAGGGATGCTATGTTAGCTAGCTGGCTATAACTATCCAACACAACACTGGAACTCTTCCAAGTCAAGGTAAGCTTTGGGTTTTACAAATGTATTGCCACCTGTAACTAACTGACTGTACACTGTAACGTTACTGCATGATTGTAGCGGGTTTACTAACATGTTAGTTCTATTATCTATGCTGACTATGACGTTACTTGAGCTAATATGGTGACAACGATGTAGGCTGTGTATAGCGGTTATTATATGGTTTGGAAAGGTTTTTCGCCTGGTCACAGACAGCTGATGTGTTCTGCATTGTATTCCACAAGCGAAGGGAAAAGGTGAGCTGTTTGTATGTGGCTATGATGAGGTATGTATTCATTCCGCCGATTCTGTTGAAAAACTTTTTGCAAACGGAACAAAACGGGAATAAACATACCTGAATTTGTCTAATAGAAACTCTCGTTTGCAACTGCTGGACTAATGATGACCCCCTAGATCAGCGAGATGCATGCAAGAGTGTGCAAGACAGTATTGATGTGTTACTCTGTCCACGTGTCACTGTCTGTCACCTCAAATCTTTCTTTCAACCGTGTGCACCTACGCTGTAAACTTTCATTCATAGGCTAGGTTGTAGCAACATCATGACGGGTATAGGGAAAATGGGAGCATCATGTAGAAGCCTAAACCTATCAATGTTACATTGAGCTGGGTGAATGGAATATGAATGACAGTCATCCATTATGCTGTAATAGAAATAAGGCCATGTTCATGAAAATAATAATGTTATCTTAAACGTCACCGACCACCACTGGTACAAAAGTAGGATGCAGTGATGAATCATATCTGAGGATACAGTCTGTTTGATCGATCAGAATATAGAACACTTAAACATTTGCTTTTAAGGAAGCTATTGTATCCACAAAGCTGTCAAAGTACAATTTGAGGTCATAAATAAGTATACATTTAATCTGCCCCACTTTTGCAGATATACAAGGTAAAGAGTTATTTGTTGAGCCCCACAAATCAATTTTACCTACTGTAAACAGCACAACCAAATCAATATTACCTACTGTAAACAACACAACCAAATCAATATTACCTACTGTAAACAACACAACCAAATCAATATTACCTACTGTAAACAACACAACCAAATCAATATTACCTACTGTAAACAACACAACCAAATCAATATTACCTACTGTAAACAACACAACCAAATCAATTTTACCTACTGTAAACAACACAACCAAATCAATATTACCTACTGTAAACAGCACAACCAAATCAATATTACCTACTGTAAACAACACAACCAAATCAATATTACCTACTGTAAACAACACCACCAAATCAATATTACCTACTGTAAACAACACCACCAAATCAATATTACCTACTGTAAACAACACAACCAAATCAATATTACCTACTGTAAACAGCACAACCAAATCAATATTACCTACTGTAAACAACACAACCAAATCAATATTACCTACTGTAAACAACACAACCAAATCAATATGACCTACTGTAAACAACACAACCAAATCAATATTACCTACTGTAAACAACACCACCAAATCAATATGACCTACTGTAAACAACACAACCAAATCAATATTACCTACTGTAAACAACACAACCAAATCAATATTACCTACTGTAAACAACACAACCAAATCAATATTACCTACTGTAAACAACACAACCAAATCAATATTACCTACTGTAAACAACACCACCAAATCAATATTACCTACTGTAAACAGCACAACCAAATCAATATTACCTACTGTAAACAACACAACCAAATCAATATTACCTACTGTAAACAACACCACCAAATCAATATTACCTACTGTAAACAACACAACCAAATGGGAAATACAGAGCATGTTGCTCTATTATAGTGTGTGTTTGTGTGTGTGCGTGCGTGTGCATGTATGTGTTTTTGTTTGTGTGTGCGTGTGTGGTCGGTGGTTGTGGAAAAGTAACTGGCTCCCAAAATGTGGAAAAGCAACTGGCTGTTTACAATCAATAAAACTATGTACGCAGTGTAGGAGCTATTTGTTCATAGTTATACTGAAGCCCAAACGCCAAGACTTGGGGATGTGATGCAGCAGCCCATCCTCATAGCCTGTATCAATAGACATCTGAGTTATCAGTACAGACATCTAAGTTATCAATACAGACTTCCGAGTTATCGTTCCCTTTTTTAAATTACCTTCATAATGCCTTCATAAGCTCTACATAAATGTGTTACAAAGCATCTATAACTGTATTTAATGCTTTATAAAGGGTTCATAAATCACTAATGTAAAATGTGACATACAGTAATCCACTATGTCGAATATGATATAAACATGTGCTTTAGAAACGGTGTCAGGATGGCACACGCTCTAAAGTAGTGTGAGACTACGATGCACGGAAGGTCTGGTGGACCAACGCATTACACTTGGCCTTCATTATTTAGGGTTACACCGTGCACAAACTGCACCAACACAAGTTGCTTTTACCCCCCACACCAGACGAGATCACGACACAGGTTGAAATATCAAAACAAACTCTGAACCAACTATATTAATTTGGGGACAGGTCGAAAAGCATTCAACATTTATGGCAATTTAGCTAGCTAGCTTGATGTTGCTAGGTAATTAGTCCTGGGATGTAAACATTGGGTTGTTATTTTACCTGAAATGCACAAGGTCCTCTACTGACAATTAATCCACAGATAAAACGGTCAACAGAATCGTTTCTAGTCATCTCTCCTCCTTCCTTCAGGCTTCTTTTTCTTCTTTGGGACTTTATATGGCGATTGGCAACTAACTTTCATAATAATGTGCATTACCACAGCCGACCAGTTCATCTTTCAATCACCCACGTGGGTATATGCTTCTAAAAACCAATGAGGAGATGACACGTGGGTATATGCTCCTAAAAGCCAATGAGGAGATGGGAGAGGCAGGACTTGCAGCGCGATCGGCGTCACAAATAGAACCAACTTCTATTTTAGCGCCTGGCAACGCAGACGCTCGTTGGTGCGCGAGCAGTGTGGGTGCAATGATTGAATAACATGTATGTGTACATTTATTCTGCAACGTGTGGTCAGCGTGTTAGGTTTAAAATCACACTTAAAGAAGATCTATTGCGGAAATGGGTAGGGTTTAGCAATAATTATGACTTTTTGACTGTGTTAAGTAGTGACGATGAGTACGGTCAGTCCTATAGAATTCTATGGTCACTCCAATTAAGGCCAACTTTGAATGGTTGATATCCCAGGCTTTTATGTGCTGTGTGCCCAATAGAAACCTTACTTTGATGAAAGCCCCCATCATAAAGACACACTTACCTTGATGAAAGCCCCCAACATAAAGACATTGAAAGTGACTTTCTTCTGGAACATAGTTACATTTTCCTCAGTACACAAACACACACACAACAAAAGCAATAGATTCCACGCGGTGCTGAGCCCAGTCAGGTCTTTGACACATAAACCCACACCCCCGCTGAAAGATCAGCCATAAAATGTTGGCACCATTGAAGCGGGTAGTAATCAAGCCCTGGTCTCCATGGGAACAGAAGAGGAAAACCTGGTGTGGTAGTCTCAGGTTGGACTACTCCAAATCGTCTTGGTTCTGACACACACACACTCACACACACACACACATACACTCACACACACACACACTCACACACACACACACACTCACACACACACAAATGCAAGATTTGTAGGTCCATCAACCCATTTAAATACCATTCACACCCAGTAACCTGTGGATCATGAGAGAAACTTCACAACAGCACAACATTAATAACCTATTTATTGACACTTTGTAGTATCCTGTAATACTTAGTTAATACTTAGTTATCCTGTAATACAGACACCTTCAGTCTTTCATGACACATCCATAAAGACTCTATATCACATGATGCTGTACTTCATTTAAAGTCAGACCCCTTTGGTCATTCATGACATGTACATAAATGCCTTATATCAAATGACGCTGTACTTACTATAAGTTTAGAACCCTTTGGTCATTCATAACGTATACATCAATCAATCAATCAATCAATCAAATGTATTTATAAAGCCCTTTTTACATCAGCCGATGTCACAAAGTGCTATACAGAAACCCAGCCTAAAACCCCAAAGAGCAAGCAATGCAGATGTAGAAGCACGGTGGCTAGGAAAAACTCCCTAGAAAGGCAGAAACCTAGAGAGGAACCAGGCTCTGAGGGGTGGCCAGTCCCCTTCAGGCTGTGCCGGGTGGAGATTATAACAGTACATGGCCATTAATCAATGTGGTTGTAGAGGTTGCAACAGGTAAATACATCAGGAGTAAATGTTACTTGACTTAATGATGTAAACGCACATTGCAGTAACAGCTAAAACAAATAAACATCAAACACATGTTTTACCCATACATTTCCTTTTATTTGTACATTTTTAAAACAATACAAATACATGAAGTTATAAAAAATCCAGCAATGCAGTAACATTGAACAATACACAGGGCTGTGAGCAGTGTAGCTTGTCCCTGAGCTGGTGGATCAATGGTTCTTGGAGGTACTGCATGTTGGCTCCAACCTTAAAAGTAACACCTGGATCAGTGCATTTCTGTGCTGGGTTCAGCAGTGAAACTATTGTAGGGAACACTCAGTAGAAAGTATGTATGGTGTCATGGGGCTCTGCATAACCAATCAACAGTGCTCATTGAATTAAAGGACAACTACACTCAAAAATCAAAGTTTCTTAGATTTTTCCCAGATCCCCTGATGTGGTTTAACCATTGTTGTGAACACAGTAAATCAAATGTTGTTGTTTTTCTATTAAAAAAGTGTGAAAAAATTGGGGTAATCAGAAAAAATGTGAGAAATCCGAAATAAAACAGAAGTAGGCGAAAAATAAAAACAATAAAAAATCAAAAGGCCTCACCAACGTTTTTTGCTGTGCATGACTGTACTTAGAATGTGTGTCATCCTACAACACAGCATTCTGGGGGAAGTTGAGGTCAGGTCCAATATTGACTATGCACCCAAGAAAGGAAGAGGTTGGGCCATCCTAGAAATGTTTTAGTGAAATATAATATAATATATAAAATGTAGCAGACGCTTGTATCCAAAGCGACTTACGGTCATGCGTGAATACATTTGTACGTATGGATGGTCCCGGGAATCAAACCCAATATCCTGTCATTGCAATGCTTTATCAAGATGCATAACAGGGTTATAAATGCTTTGTGAAGCCTCAATTTCATATGTTTTATAAGGTCTTTATTAAGCAGTGCTTATGACACCCTTTATAAAGCACAATGTTTCAATCATATTTGACATAGTGGGTTATGTCACATATTTATGCCACATTTATGAACCGTTTATACAGCATGAGTTATAGATTATTTGTAATACATTTGTGTAGTGTTTATGAAGCCGTATGTCATTTTTTAAAATGTATTTAACCTTTATTTAACTAGGCAAGTCAGTTAAGAACAAATTATTATTTACAATGACGGCCTACACCGGCCAAACTCATACAATGCTGGGCCAATTGTGCACCGCTCTATGGGACTCCCAATCATGGCCGGTTGTGATACAGTCTGGATTCAAACCAGGTTGTCTGTAGTGACACCTCTAGCATTGAGATGCGGTGTCTTAGACCACTGCGCCACGGGACCGAGTAATCAACAAAGACATCTGACAAATGATTCACTGTAGATCAGGGGCTTTAGTTACAGTGTATCACTCAAGTCCACACGCGTGTGTGTGTGTGTGTGTGATGAATTGTGACTCATTGTGTTTCTACCATATGTGTCACTTGTTAATGATGCCCTCCAGTGTTACAGACTTCTGTACAGTATCTTTTTAACAAACAAATAATTCCATCGATGACCTTCCTTTAACTATATAGTTGACAAGCTGTGAGTATTTAGCACGAGTGTTTAGTTTACTGAAAGTTAAATACAGCCCTTATATATACTTTAAAAAAAATCTTCTGATAATCTAGAAGTTATTCTGTCAATATGTATGACTACCTCAGGTTTGTGCCATTAGCAACAGCTAATGGAGCCTCATCATGGTGCTGCAAAGCATTTAAGCAGATGGCCTATCAGCCTTCAAACTGACACATTGACAACAGCCATGATATCACACCAGTTACGCCACAGGGCTCGCAGCAAGGTGGGAGAAGCAATCCCAACTGTTCTCACTCTGTATGACAAACACCAGAGCTGATTGTGTTAAAGGAATGGTTCAGCCAAATTATAATATGACACATTGATTCCTATGGACAAAGTATGACAGCAATCCATGCTTTGGTTGAGTTTCCCTGGCACTGTTTCCACATGCTAACGGTCATGGGAGCGATATTAGCATTTTTGGCGTGTCAAAATCATCTGAAAGTATCTTATATATGATTTTAACATGATGTGCAGAAAATGCTAATACCGATCCCATGACTTGAATAGGATTTGTGCCACAAATCCCTAAAATGTTAGCATGTGGAAACAGTGCCATGGAAACTAAACCAATGCATGGGTTATCCCTACACTCTTAGAAAAAAAGGTTCTCCCCATAGGAGAACCCTTTGAAGAACTATTTTTGGTTCCAGGCAGAACTATTTTGGGTTCCATGTAGAACCCTCTGTGTAAAGGGTTCTACATGGAACTCAAAAAGGTTCTGCCTGGAACCAAAAGGGTTCTCCTATGGGGACAGCCGAAGAACCCTTTTACATTCTAGATAGCACATTTACTTCTAGACTTCTTCTTACAGGGTAAAGAATCCAATATTGTAATTTTGGTGACCTATGCCTTTAATTGAGAGTTTATGATCTGTATGAGAGCCTGCCCTGACTGTCATATCACGGCATAAATATTTCAACAGATGGGTGAGCAGAATAAGTCATTTTGGTGCAAAGATGATGACATTATGTCTTCAGAAAAATAGGGTAAACTAGGTTAGTCAGTTTATGTCATAGATGTTAGATCATCATCTGCATGCATAGCAGAGCTGAATGAAAACATTTGTGCAGCCAGCTTTAAAACTAGTGACCATTTCCAATCAATTCCCTGTTTAATTACTGTATTGATCCAAGGACAATCAACAACAAGTAATCAATTTCCCCTGACTACCTGAAAACTAGATCAGAAAAAAGTCTTCATCCATTCATAGTCTTCCGTCTAATGGAAGGTAGCCTAGCTGTTAAGAGCATTGACCCTGTAACCAAATCAAATCAAGATGTATTTATACAGCACATTTCAGACATGAATGCAACTCAATGAGCTTCACCAGGAAAATAACGGGAGTATTTACTACACAACCAACGTAAGAGGATACAAAACTAAATAATTACAATAAAAACTGAAAGACTAAAAAGTTCCCTGAGGAAAAGAGAGCTAAAAAGGTGTGTTTTAAGATCTCTTTTAAATATGTCCACAGTTTCGGACAACACTCAGGTTCTCTGGCAGGCTACTCCAGAGGCTGGGGGCATAATAACTAAAAGCTGCCTCTCCATGCCTCTTGGTCCTAGGCTTTGGGATAGTTAAAAGGCCATTGCCAGAGGACCTGAGGGACCTACTGGGTACATAACTCAAAAGCATGTCCGGCATGTATTGGGGTGCACAATTGTGGATTGATATAAAAACCAATAAAACTCACAGGTGCAGAGACTAAAACCGGTGTATTGTGTGCTCTCTGTCTGGTCTTGGTCAGTACCCGTGCTGCAGCATTCTGTATGTTTTGCAGTTGGCTTTCTTGGGTAGACCAGACAGGAGAGCATTACAGTAGTCAAGCCTGCTAGTAATAATAGCATGGATGGGTCTCTCTGTATCATCCTGAGAGAGAAATGGTAAGTTCAGAACCTAAAATGACCCGTAGGTTTTTTACCAGGTGTTCTATCTTTATTGCCCTTGAATTAAAATATGCGGACAGATTCCCCCTGCAGTTTGCATACCAGCGCAACATCGGGGTGGATGATGCAATCATCTACCTTCTGCAGAGGGCCTACTCTCACCTGGACAACGCAGGTTGCACTGTGAGGGTCATGTTTTTTGACTTCTCCAGTGCCTTCAATACCATTCAGCCCCTGCTACTGGGTGAGAAGATGAGGAGGATGAAAGTGGAAGCACCCTTAGTCTCCTGGGTCACGGACTACCTGACCGGTAGGCCACAATTTGTGCGACTACAGAGCTGTGTGTCAGAACGGGCAGTTAGCAACACAGGGGCCCCCCAGGGTACGGTCCTGTCCCCCTTCCTGTTCACCCTCTACACCTCAGACTTCAGATATAACTCTGAAACATGCCACCTACAGAAGTTCTCGGATGACTCTGCTATTGTAGGGTGCATCAGGGGTGGGCAGGAGGAGGAGTACAGGAGCACAATCAGTGACTTTGTGTTGTGGTGTGAGCAGAACCACCTTCAGCTCAACATCAGCAAAACTAAGGAGATGGTGGTGGACTTCAGGAGAACCAAGGCACAACTGACTGCAGTCCCTATAAAGGGGATGGATGTGGAAATGGTTGAGTCATACAAGTTCCTGGGTGTCCATATGGACAACAGGCTGGAATGGGCTGGTAACACCGGGGCCCTGTACAAAAAGGGCCAGAGCCGACTCTACTTTCTGAGGAGGCTCAGGTCCTTCAACGTGTGCAGTAAACTACTGCATACCTTCTACCAGTCTGTGGTGGCCAGTGCCATTTTTTTTGCAGTGGTGTGCTGGGGAGCAAACATCAAAGCCGGTGATGCTTCTCGGGTAAATAAGCTGATCAGGAAGGCTAGCTCTGTCCTGGGGATGAGCCTTGACACTCTAGAGGAGGTGGCGGAGAGACGGATCCTGGCCAAACTGCTGGCCATCATGGACAACGTCACCCACCCTCTGCACGCTATGGTTATGACGCAGAGGAGCACTTTCAGTCACAGACTGATCCCACCACGGTGTGCCAGAGAGCGCTACAGGAGGTCCTTCCTGCCGGCGGCTATGAGACTATATAATGCCTCACCGGGGTGCCGTGCCGTCGGCAACATAGATCTGGAACTGTTCGGGTGCTAGGACCTAGTTTAACAATTATGCATCCATCCGTGAGTAACTCTGGTCCGTCAGCACTCATCCACTCAGGACCTATTTATTCATACAGGTCTGTATATACATACTCATGTACAGTTGTTTTATTATATCACATGCAATATTGTAAGTAATTATTGGACGTAGGCATTCACTCAGGAATGCATATTAGTATCCTGCCAGTTGCACCTTTTCTCATTGCTTTTAGTATATCGAATGTGCAATAAGTGTCAGGCTCTGGCCATAGAGAAGCTTTGCTTCTCTATATTTCTATGGTCAGAGTCTGGCAGATCTATCATTTCTATTTCTGTCTGGTGTGTGTGTGTAGGATCCCTAATTAGAGGCAGCTGCTATGCATTACCTCTAATTAGGGATCTTACTTATATGTCTGTGTTCCACTCCGTTGGCGTGGTTCATTGTTGTATATTGTCTCGTGTCGTGCTACGTGTGTTCCCTTTCGTTATATATTGTAGTTGTTATATTTGTATAGTTCGTCAGTTCATTCAATAAAGATGTCGAACTATCGTTACGCTGCGCCTTGGTCTCTCTACACACCCGAACGTGACAGAATGAACCACCACCCGACCAAGCAGCGGAAAACTGGAGCGAAGGAGGAGAAAGGAAGACAGCGGCGTTATGGAGGTAAAGGAGCCCGTAGTCAACCCCAGGGAAATTTCGGGGGGGGGCTATGGGGGTGGTCTGGTAATGAAGAGGAAGCGCCAGTACCACTATCCATGTGGAATATGACGATGCCGAAATACAAGTGGGGGGCGCAAAGCAAGATGGAAGAGAAGGAGTTAGAGGCATATTATGGAGGCATATTAGAAGAGATGAGGGAAAAGGAGGAATATTTGGAGAAACATTTTGGAGAAGTTCTGGAGGAAATGTGGGAGATAGCAGAGGAGGTTGAAGAGGAAATGTCGGAGCTGAATAATCCGTGCCCAGTCGCCTACTCCACTCCCGTGACAGAGCAGTCCGCTTTACCGGTACCCAGTCTGGGTCCGGCCGTCTGCTACACTCCAGTACCAGAGCAGTCCGCTCCACCGGTGCCCAGTCTGGGTCCGGCCGTCTGCTACACTCCAGTGAGCCTCTCCAGTCCGGTACGTCATGTGCCTGCTCCTCGCACTCGCCCTGAGGTGCGTGTCACCAGTCCGGCGCCATCAGTGCCGACTCCACGCACCAGGCCTCCAGTGCGCCTCTCCAGTTCGGTACGTCATGTGCCTGCTCCTCGCACTAGCCCTGAGGTGCGTGTTATTAGTCCTGTGCCACATGTGCCGACTTCACGCACCAGGCTTCCAGTGCGCCTTCCCAGTCAGGTACGTCCTGTGCCTGCTCCCCGCACTCGCCCTGAAGTGCGTGTTATTAGTCATGTGCCACCAGTGCCGACTTCACGCACCAGGCTTCCAGTGCGTGTGCAAAGTCCGGTACGTTCCGTGCCGACTCCCCGCACTCAACCTCCAGTGCGCCTCCCTAGCCCGGTACGTCCCGTGCCGACTCCCCGCACTCGACCTCCAGTGCGTGTGCCCAGCCAGGTTCCTCCAGTGCCAGCTCCACGCACCAGGCCTCCAGTGCGCCTCCCCAGTCCGGTACGTCCCGTGCCGACTCCCCGCACTCTACCTCCAGTGCGTGTGCAAAGTCCGGTACGTCCCGTGCCGACTCCCCGCACTCTACCTCCAGTGCGTGTGCAAAGTCCGGTACGTCCCGTGCCGACTCCCCGCACTCGACCTCCAGTGCGTGTGCCCAGCCAGGTTCCTCCAGTGCCAGCTCCACGCACCAGGCCTCCAGTGCGCCTCCCCAGTCCGGTGCGTCCCGTGCCGACTCCCCGCACTCTACCTCCAGTGCGTGTGCAAAGTCCGGTACGTCCCGTGCCGACTCCCCGCACTCGACCTCCAGTGCGTGTGCCCAGCCAGGTTCCTCCAGTACCAGCTCCACGCACCAGGCCTCCAGTGCGCCTCCCCAGTCCGGTACGTCCCGTGCCGACTCCCCGCACTCGACTTCCAGTGCGTGAGCCCAGCCAGGTGCCTCCAGTGCCAGCCCCACGCATCAGACAGTCGGTGCGCCTCGACATCCCGGAGCCTCTCGTGATGATCGACAGCCCGGAACCTTCCGTGACGATCGACAGCCCGGAACCTTCCGTGACGATCGACAGCCCGGAACCTTCCGTGACGATCGACAGCCCGGAACCTTCCGTGACGATCGACAGCCCGGAACCTTCCGTGACGATCGACAGCCCGGAGCCTCCCGTGACGATCGACAGCCCGGAGCCTCCCGTGACGGTCGACAGCCCGGAGCCTCCCGTGATGGTCGACAGCCCGGAGCCTCCCGTGACGGTCGACAGCCCGGAGCCTCCCGTGACGCTCGACAGCCCGGAGCCTCCCGTGACGCTCGACAGCCCGGAGCCTCCCGTGACGCTCGACAGCCCGGAGCCTCCCGTGACGCTCGACAGCCCGGAGCCTCCCGTGACGCTCGACAGCCCGGAGCCTCCCGTGACGCTCGACAGCCCGGAGCCTCCCGTGACGCTCGACAGCCCGGAGCCTCCCGTGACGCTCGACAGCCCGGAGCCTCCCGTGACGCTCGACAGCCCGGAGCCTCCCGTGACGCTCGACAGCCCGGAGCCTCCCGTGACGCTCGACAGCCCGGAGCCTCCCGTGACGCTCGACAGCCCGGAACCTCCCGTGACGCTCGACAGCCCGGAACCTTCCGTGAAGATCGACAGCCCGGAACCTTCCGTGACGATCGACAGCCCGGAACCTTCCGTGACGATTATATGGCCGGAGTCGCCTGCCACACCGGTGCTCAGTCCTGGCCCGGTTATTTGCCCCGCTCCATGGCCTGAACTTATTTCCCCACCATTGTTGTATCCAGGACCGGTGGGTTGCCCCTTTATATGGCCGGAGTCGCCTGCCACACCGGTGCCCAGTCCTGGCCCGGTTATTTGCCCCGCTCCATGGCCTGAGCCTTTTTCCCCACCATGGTCATTTCTAGGACTGGTGGGTTGCCCCTTTATATGGCCGGAGTCGCCTGTTACACCGATGCCCAGTCCTGGCCCGGTTATTTGCCCCGCTCCTTGGCCTGAGCCTTTTGCCCCACCATGGTCATTTCCAGGACCAGTGGGTTGCCCCTTTAAATGGCCTGAGTCGCCAGCCACACCGGGCCCAGTAGAAATGGGGAGGAAGCTAGCCACTTCGCCGGGGCCGGAACCGCCACCTGCGATCGTGTGATGTTTTTTTTTCCTCCCTTACCCTTCCCTCATGTTTGTGTTTAATTTTCTTGCGGCCGGGAGTCCGCGCCTTTGGGGGGGGGTACTGTCAGGCTCTGGCCATAGAGAAGCTTTGCTTCTCTATATTTCTATGGTCAGAGTCTGGCAGATCTATCATTTCTATTTCTGTCTGGTGTGTGTGTGTAGGATCCCTAATTAGAGGCAGCTGCTATGCATTACCTCTAATTAGGGATCTTACTTATATGTCTGTGTTCCACTCCGTTGGCGTGGTTCATTGTTGTATATTGTCTCGTGTCGTGCTACGTGTGTTCCCTTTCGTTATAAATTGTAGTTGTTATATTTGTATAGTTCGTCAGTTCATTCAATAAAGATGTCGAACTATCGTTACGCTGCGCCTTGGTCTCTCTACACACCCGAACGTGACAATAAGTGCAGTTGTCTGTAATTAAACCCTGCGCACTAAGGACTGTATTTTAAGGGAATTACTATTATTACCCCAAATGATATCATACACACATTTAGCTATTAAAGTATCTCTTCCTGTCATTTACCTGTACAGTTTGTGTAAACATGCAAGTATTCACTTATCTGTAAATATAACTGTTTACCTAACTGTACAGCTAATTTAACCATGCAAAATTTTCACTTACCTGTTCATTTACCCAGTCTGTCTATTAAGTAAACTATTATTACCCTCTCTCATATCATACGCATTTTTAGCTACTGAAGTATTTCTCTGCCATCGACCTGTATAGTATAGTTAACCATCCAACATTCACCAATGTATAGTGTACATATTCAGCCAACCACTCATACTATGCAATGTCCTTTTATAGCTTTTTTTTTGCACTCCAGATATCTTGTATTTCTATACTTTTTCATACTGCCGCTCTATGTATCATGTACCGTGTATCTGTCTTTTGTGTACTTTCGTTGTGGCATTTTACACCTGCCCTGTGTTTTGTTGTAGCTGCTTGACAATGAAATTTCCCCCCCGGGGGATCAATAAAGTACCTATCTATCTATCTATCTATTCTGTCACTGTGCTTTGACTCCAACAATAAATACCTCGGTCTTGTCTCGATTTAGCTGGAGGAAGTTGTGAACCAAGTATTTAAATCACTAATACAGTCTAACCATTTATCGGTGGAGCTAAATTCCTCTGGTGACTAAAATCCTCTGTGGAGCTAAAATCCAAAAGGTTGCTGGTTCGAATCTCCGATCCGACTAGGTGAAAAATCTGTCTGTGCCCTTGAGCACTTAACCCTAATTGCTCCTGTAAGTCGCTCTGAATAAGAGTGTCTGCTAAATGACTAACATGTAAGTGTAGGATCCACTGAATAAAAGTACTTTACAGCAACAGATACATGCTGCTTCATAGATTGGGTTTTTACCAATAGGCTATGACTGAAACTGAAATGCAGTGGAAATCCCTATCCACTGGAGCTATCAAATCTTTCCAGTAAACAAAATTATACATTTCGGTCTGTTCATCATAGCTACTGTATATACTGTTGAACTGTTTGAACGGGTAATATTGTTGCTTATGTCACTCAACTGTGTCCTATGGTATAGTAACCTTGCTGCTGTGTTTGAATGCTCTGGGCAGAATGTTGCATGCTGGGACATGGTCTATTGACATGTTCCTCTGAGCACGACACAGTACGAAACCTTTCCTTTCCATGGGAATTCAAGACAGCGTCTGAATGGAGAGAGGAGGAATTAGCAAGGGTTTGAAAACTTTGAGGGATGAAGGATAAAGTTGCTTTGAGGTCTCAGAAGTTTAATCACATCTTCAAATCTTTGTTCGATAATAGCAGCTGTGAGAAACAAGAAGCCACAGGCAGGGTAATTGTAATTGCACGTAGATGGATAGGCAGCTGTTCTCCTTTTGCCATACCATCAACGATGTCACACTTGAGATATCGAAGGGTTGTTAATCCAACAGATCAGCCTTGTTTTTAAAACTCAAATGTGGACAGGCTATCTGTGTAGTGTGAAGTACGTGTGTAGTGTGAAGTACGTGTGTAGTCTGAAGTACGTGTGTAGTGTGAAGTATATCATGCTCAAATTGTCTGTCTCTCTGCTTGTAGAAACGTGGCCGAAATCTGACCTCTACAGAATGTACTATAATAAACCGTTCAGGACACGTGCCACGCGCCTATGGTTGTCCCAAGATTAATAGCCTCACCGACCCATAAACCAACGTCTCTTTGGCAGGTAAACTGACTTGGATTTAAACACAACCTTTCATGGTCTTTTTCAGCTTCTCTGTCGCTGCTCTTTCTAATAAAGGCATGCATTGCTTTTTATCATTTTGTACATCCGATTTTTCTCCATACAAATTGCTATGGAAGCACACGGTCATATTGATGGATGTCAGTATGTGGGGGAGGAAGACACTTATCTTATCTAGACTTATCTTATCTAGACTTATCTTATCTAGACTTATCTTATCTAGACTTATCTTATCTAGACTTATTTTATCTAGACTTATCTTATCTTTACTACAGACACCAGCATTAACTGAATTCATTAGACATGGTAAGTGACAGAGAATATCATAGACGGCTCTTATATTAGGCTTGCCCTTTTGTCGTTATGTGTAATGCATGACTGGACACATCTCACGTGGTGACTGGACACATCTCACGTGGTGACTGGACACATCTCACGTGGTGACTGGACACATCTCACGTGGTGACTGGACACATCTCACGTGGTGACTGGACACATCTCACGTGGTGACTGGACACATCTCACCTGGTGACTGGACACATCTCACATGGTGACTGGACACATCTCAAGTGGTGACTGGACACATCTCACATGGTGACTGGACACATCTCACGTGGTGACTGGACACATCTCAAGTGGTGACTGGACACATCTCAAGTGGTGACTGGACACATCTCACGTGGTGACTGGACACATCTCACGTGGTGACTGGACACATCTCACGTGGTGACTGGACATATCTCACCTGGTGACTGGACACATCTCACGTGGTGCCAGGGACATCTCACGTGGTGCCTGGACATATCTCAAGTGGTGCCTGGATACATCTCAAGTGGTGCCAGAACACATCTCACATGGTGCCAGGAAACATCTCACATGGTGCCAGGACACATCTCACATGGTGCCAGGACACATCTCACATGGTGCCAGGACACATCTCACGTGGTGCCAGGACACAACTCACGTGGTGCCAGGACACATCTCACGTGGTGCCAGGACAAATCTCACGTGGTGCCAGGACACATCTCACGTGGTACCAGGACACATCTCACGTGGTGCCAGGACACATCTCACGTGGTGCCAGGACACATCTCACGTGGTGCCAGGACACATCTCACGTGGTGCCAGGACACATCTCACGTGGTGCCAGGACACATCTCACGTGGTGCCAGGACACATCTCACGTGGTGCCAGGACACATCTCACGTGGTGCCAGGACACATCTCACGTGGTGCCAGGACACATCTCACGTGGTGCCAGGACACATCTCACGTGGTGCTGTACAATTAATATTTCATTAGGTCTTAATAAAGTCCATAGAATGCAAACAATGTCTTTGAATACAAATCAGATTGACAATTTAGCAACCAATACATTATCTCTACCCATATTCTAGTTGTTATTGTAGATTTTATCTGAATAAAGAAGTTAATGATATCCCAAAATGTTGTTTTGTCTAATGTATATACAGTCTTATTGGTGGAGCTGTCCATGTTGCTGAGCTTACTCACTCAATGGTGGAGCTGTTCGTGGTGCTGAAACATGGCTTTGAGATATGATCAGGCAGTTTTTAGAGAACTATTTCAAGCCATAAGCCAGCTACACATACATCAGATTTATACAATTATGCACATTACATTTTGATCAGCTCAGATTTTGATTCTCTCTCTCTCTCTCTCTCTCTCTCTCTCTCTCTGACACACTCTCTCTCTTATCCATGCTCTCATCCTCAAAAGGCAGAGGCTGGATATGGATCACACGGAAGCTAGCATATTAGGTTGCTACAAACATGCTTCAACAGTTTAAAATAAACCTTATTATTTTTTGAGTCCGGTTTTGTTTGAGTCTGGGGAATCATGTATTTGTGTTTTGTCTGGCATATGCAGATGTAGAGGATTTCTGGTTTTCATCAGGCATTGTAATGTTATGCTCTCCCATATTCACCTTCATGTGAGAAAGACATTTCAAAACTTGAAAGAAGCTTTGAACAAAAGCTTGAGCACCAACAGAATGCTCATCTTCAAATAAAAACAAATGAAAGAAATCCCATCTTTAAATCAACAGCAGGAAATCCAACAGAATAAATAAAGCTGAACACTGCTTGTGTGAGGACCTCTAATACCCTCCTCCCTCTCCTCTTGAATGATCTGTCTTTCTGATAATAAGGCTAGTGCTGTGAGTCCATGTATCCATAGTTACATAGGGCTGCATCTCAACAACAGCCCAACTGTGGAATCAGAGATGGGGGGTGTGTGCGTGTGTGTGTACATGCGTCAATGTACTTGCATGTGTCCAGGTAAGTGGGGCGGCAGGTAGCCTAGCGGTCAGAGCAATGGGCCAGTAACCGAAAGGTCATTGGTTCCTATACCCGAGCCGACAAGGTGAAAAACCTTCAGCAAAACACTTAACCCTAATTTGCTCCAAGGGCTGACCCTGTAAGTAGGCCGTCACTGTAAATAACAATGTGTTCTTAACTGACTTGCCTAGTAATAATAATAAGTGTGTACGTGTGTGCTCTACAGTATACTTGTACATGTTTAATTAAGTTTGGAATGTGTATACAGCATACTGTATATGTTTAATGAGAGATTTAGGAGGGAGTTCGGACTTTGGAATTCCGTGTATGTGCTCTGTACATTTCAAGAACAAATGTTGCCTTTGAAGTACATCCACACATCTCAGACTCTATTTGAAGTACATCCACACATCTCAGACTCTATTTGAAGTACATCCACACATCTCAGACTCTATTTGAAGTACATCCACACATCTCAGACTCTATTTGAAGTACATCCACACATCTCAGACTCTATTTGAAGTACATCCACACATCTCAGACTCTATTTCCAGTCTTAGAAATGGGTCAGAATAGAGACCAGAGATAAATGGTGGGTATTTTGTGGGCCAATTGTCTGCTCTACTGTATGATCATCAATCTTCCTTTAGCCATCTTTTACATTGATGCTCTAGCAAAGACCATCTTTTACATTGATGCTCTAGCAAAGACCATTTTTTTTTTTTTCTCAATACCGCCATTATTAGGGGGTGTTCAGGTCAAAGGGTGTCCAGGTCAAAGGGTGTCCAGGTCAAAGAAATACAGCTTGTTCCAGGTCTGTCTTTCTGTCTGCCTTTGTCTGTGTCTGTCTGCCTGTCTGCCTTTGTCTGTGCCTGTCTGTGTCTGTCTGCCTGTCTGTGTCTCTCTGCCTTTGTTTGTGTCTGTCTGTCTGTCTGTCTGTCTGTCTGTCTGTCTGTCTGTCTGTCTGTCTGTCTGTCTGTCTGTCTGTCTGTCTGTCTGTCTGTCTGTCTGTCTGTCTGTCTGTCTGTCTGTCTGGTTCTATAGTCATTTAGAATATTATGCAGTGTGTGTGCCAGTCTGTCTATCTGTTTGTTTGGGGGTGTATACAGTCTGTCTATCTGTTTTTTTGGGTGTGTATATAATGTGTCTATCGGTTTGTTTGGGGGTGTATACAGTCTGTCTATCTGTTTGTTTGGGGGTGTATACAGTCTGTCTATCTGTTTGTTTGGGGGTGTATACAGTCTGTCTATCTGTTTGTTTGGTTGTGTATACAGTCTGTCTATCTGTTTGTTTGGGGGTGTATACAGTCTGTCTATGTGTTTGTTTGGGGGTGTATACAGTCTGTCTAACTGTTTGTTTGGGGGTGTATACAGTCTGTCTATCTGTTTGTTTGGGGGTGTATACAGTCTGTCTATCTGTTTGTTTGGGGGTGTATACAGTCTGTCTATCTGTTTGTTTGGTTGTGTATACAGTCTGTCTATCTGTTTGTTTGGGGGTGTATACAGTCTGTCTATGTGTTTGTTTGGGGGTGTATACAGTCTGTCTATCTGTTTGTTTGGGGGTGTATACAGTCTGTCTATCTGTTTGTTTGGGGGTGTATACAGTCTGTCTATCTGTTTGTTTGGGGGTGTATACAGTCTGTCTATCTGTTTGTTTGGGGGTGTATACAGTCTGTCTATCTGTTTGTTTGGGGGTGTATACAGTCTGTCTATCTGTTTGTTTGGGGGTGTATACAGTCTGTCTATCTGTTTGTTTGGGGGTGTATACAGTCTGTCTATGTGTTTGTTTGGGGGTGTATACAGTCTGTCTATCTGTTTGTTTGGGGGTGTATACAGTCTGTCTATCTGTTTGTTTGGGGGTGTATACAGTCTGTCTATCTGTTTGTTTGGGGGTGTATACAGTCTGTCTATCTGTTTGTTTGGGGGTGTATACAGTCTGTCTATCTGTTTGTTTGGGGGTGTATACAGTCTGTCTATCTGTTTGTTTGGGGGTGTATACAGTCTGTCTATCTGTTTGTTTGGGGGTGTATACAGTCTGTCTATCTGTTTGTTTGGGGGTGTATACAGTCTGTCTATCTGTTTGTTTGGGGGTGTATACAGTCTGTCTATCTGTTTGTTTGGGGGTGTATACAGTCTGTCTATCTGTTTGTTTGGGGGTGTATACAGTCTGTCTATGTGTTTGTTTGGGGGTGTATACAGTCTGTCTAACTGTTTGTTTGGGGGTGTATACAGTCTGTCTATCTGTTTGTTTGGGGGTGTATACAGTCTGTCTATCTGTTTGTTTGGGGGTGTATACAGTCTGTCTATCTGTTTGTTTGGTTGTGTATACAGTCTGTCTATCTGTTTGTTTGGGGGTGTATACAGTCTGTCTATGTGTTTGTTTGGGGGTGTATACAGTCTGTCTATCTGTTTGTTTGGGGGTGTATACAGTCTGTCTATCTGTTTGTTTGGGGGTGTATACAGTCTGTCTATCTGTTTGTTTGGGGGTGTATACAGTCTGTCTATCTGTTTGTTTGGGGGTGTATACAGTCTGTCTATCTGTTTGTTTGGGGGTGTATACAGTCTGTCTATCTGTTTGTTTGGGGGTGTATACAGTCTGTCTATCTGTTTGTTTGGGGGTGTATACAGTCTGTCTATCTGTTTGTTTGGGGGTGTATACAGTCTGTCTATCTGTTTGTTTGGGGGTGTATACAGTCTGTCTATCTGTTTGTTTGGGGGTGTATACAGTCTGTCTATCTGTTTGTTTGGGGGTGTATACAGTCTGTCTATCTGTTTGTTTGGGGGTGTATACAGTCTGTCTATCTGTTTGTTTGGGGATGTATACAGTCTGTCTATCTGTTTGTTTGGGGGTGTATACAGTCTGTCTAACTGTTTGTTTGGGGGTGTATACAGTCTGTCTATCTGTTTGTTTGGGGGTGTATACAGTCTGTCTATCTGTTTGTTTGGGGGTGTATACAGTCTGTCTATCTGTTTGTTTGGGGGTGTATACAGTCGGTCTATCTGTTTGTTTGGGGGTGTATACAGTCTGTCTATCTGTTTGTTTGGGGGTGTATACAGTCTGTCTATCTGTTTGTTTGGGGGTGTATACAGTCTGTCTAACTGTTTGTTTGGGGGTGTATACAGTCTGTCTATCTGTTTGTTTGGGGGTGTATACAGTCTGTCTATCTGTTTGTTTGGGGGTGTATACAGTCTGTCTATCTGTTTGTTTGGGGGTGTATACAGTCTGTCTATCTATGTAGGATCATTGGTGTTCATTGTTTTGATGCGGTATATGTGTGTAGAGCTGAATTTTCATAGCGGTTTGGTTCACAGCCCCTCTCTCCACTGACCACACCATCTGTCTGTGTGATTTACGTAACCCAGAGAAGCCCGGCGGCCCTGATGTAGGCCAGCCATTTACATGTCTGCAGTGCATGGATAAAATCTGTATCTGGAGACAAAAATATATCCTGCAGCACCAGCTCTGGGAGTAGCTAGCCTTTCCCCTGCAGCTAACATGCACTCTGACTGCCCAGTTCCTTGGCGTCCACATCACTAAGGACATGATCCACAAACACTTGCACAAAGAAGAGGGTGGAAGGTGGCCTAGCGGTTAGTGTTGGGCCAGTAACCGAAGGGTTGCTGGTTTGAATACCTGAGCTGACAAGGTAAAAAAACCTGTCTGTGTCCTTGAGCAAGGCTCTTAACCCTTATTTTGCTCCAGAGGCTGACCCTGTAGGTAGGCCATCATTGTAAATAAGAATTTGTTCTTAACTGACTTGCCTAGTTAAATAAAGGTTAAATAAAAATAAATAAATAAAAGAGGGCACGACAGTGCTTCTTCCCCTCAGAAGGCTGAAAAGATTTGGCATGGGCCCTCAAAAGGTTATACAGCTGCACCATCGAAAGCATCTTGACTGGCTGCATTAACACTTGGTATGGCAAATGCACCACCCTCGACTGCAAAGCACTACAGACTTTACCCTGCCTTCATGTACACATCTACCTCAAATACTGTATTATTATCTATCCTGATGCATAGTCACTTTACCCTGCCTTCATGTACATATCTACCTCAAATACCTTATTATTATCTATCCTGATGCCTAGTCACTTTACCCTGCCTTCATGTACACATCTACCTCAAATACCTTATTATTATCTATCCTGATGACTTCCTGTATATAGCTGCACATTGATCTACTACTGGTACTTCCTGTATATAGCTGCACAGTGATCTACTACTGGTACTTCCTGTATATAGCTGCACAGTGATCTACTACTGGTACTTCCTGTATATAGCTGTACAGTGATCTACTACTGGTACTTCCTGTATATAGCTGCACATTGATCTACTACTGGTACTTCCTGCATATAGCTGCACATTGATCTACTACTGGTACTTCCTGTATATAGCTGCACATTGATCTACTACTGGTACTTCCTGTATAGCTCCCTTCTTGTGTATTTTATTCCTCTTGTGTTACTATTTTTCTTTTTATTATTATTATTATTATTATTAACTCTGCATCGTTGGGAAGGGCTCATAGTAAGCATTTCATGGTTAAGTCTACACCCGTTGTATTCGCCACATGTGACAAATAATATTTGATTGAATTTGAGTTCACAGTTAACTGTCTGAGTGAAAACAGACTGAACTGTCTGAGTGAAAACAGACTGAACTGTCTGAGTGAAAACTGACTGAACTGTCTGAGTAAAAACAGACTGAACTGTCTGAATGAAAACAGACTGAACTGTCTGAGTGAAAACAGACTGAACTGTCTGAGTGAAAACAGACTGAACTGTCTGAGTGAAAACAGACTGAACTGTCTGAGTGAAAACAGACTGAACTGTCTGAGTGAAAACAGACTGAACTGTCTGAGTGAAAACAGACTAAACTGAGTGAAAACAGACTGAACTGTCTGAGTGAAAACAGACTGAACTGTCTGAGTGAAAACAGACTGAACTGTCTGAGTGAAAACAGACTGAACTGTCTGAGTGAAAACAGACTGAACTGTCTGAGTGAAAACAGACTGAACTACAGTGACTCTTTAATGTGACCCTCACCATCCTGAAGGTCTAGACCCTTTACTCAGTACTTTGTTGAAGAGCCTTTGGCAGTGATTACAGCCTCGAGTTATCGTGGGTAAGACGCTACAATCTTGGCACACCTGTAACTGGGGAGTTTCTCCCATTATTTTCTGCAGATCCTCTCAAGCTCTGTCAGGTTGGATGGGGAGCGTCGCTGCACAGCTATTTTCAGGTCTCTCCAGAGATGTTTGATTGGGTTCAAGTCTGGGCATTCAGAGACTTGTCCCGAAGCCACTCCTGCATTATCTTGGCTGTGTGCTTAGAGTTGTTGTCCTGTTGGAAGGTGAACCTTCACCCCACTCTGGAGCAGTTTTTCATTAAGGATCTCTCTGTACTTTGCTCCGTTCATCTATCCCTTGATCCTGACTAGTCTCCCAGTCCCGGCCGCTGCAAACATCCCCACAGCATGATGCTGCCACCACCATGCTTCACCGTAGGGATGGTGCCAGGTTTCCTTCGGATGTGACGCTTGGCATTCAGGCCAAAGAGTTCAATCTTGATCTACGAGTCTTTAGGTGCCTTTTGGCAAACTCCAAGCGGGCTGTCATGTGCCGTTTACTGAGGAGTGGCTTTCGTCTGGCCACTCTACCTTAAAGCCCTGATTGGTGGAGTGCTGCAGAGATGGTTTTCCTTCTGGAAGGAACTCTGGAGCTCTGTCAGAGTGACCATAGGGTTCATGATCACCTCCCTAACCAAGGCCCTTCTCCCCCAATTGCTCAGTTTGGCCGGGCGGCCATCTCTAGGAAGAGTCTTGGTGGTTCCAAACTTCTTCCATTTAAGAATGATGGAGGCCACTGTGTTTGTGGGGACCTTCAATGCTGCAGAAATGTTTTGGTACCCTTCTCCAGATCTGTGCCTCGACACAATCCTGTCTCAGAGCTCTACGGACAATTCCTAAGACCTCGTGGCTTGGTTTTTGCTCTGACATGCACTGTCAACTGTGGGACCTTATATAGATAGGTGTGTGCCTTTCCAAATCATGTCCAATCAATTGCATTTACCACAGGTGGACTCCAATCAAGTTTTAGATGATCAATGGAAACAGGATGCACCTGAGCTCAATTTCGATTCTTAAAGCAAAGGGTCTGAATACTTCTGTAAATAAGGTATTTCTGTTTTTTATTTTTTAATACATTTTCCCAAAATATATATATATTTGCTTTGTCATTATGGGGTATTGTGTGAGGAAAAACAATAATTTAATACATCTTAGATTAAGGCTGTAACGTAACAAAATGTTGAATAGTTTCTGAATGCACTCTATATACAGGGAGTGTAGCAGATCAATGTGCAGAGGTACAAGGTATTTGAGGTAGATATGTACATGAAGGCGGGGTAAAGTGCCTAGGCTATAGCTCAAGGGTATATTGCAGTCTCGAATCATGCAGATGACCGAGGTTTGATCCGTAGTTGGTCCCACAGGCATTATCATAGGGTGCCTAACTCGAACTCTGTCTATAGGTGTATAACTGCTATTTGAGAACATAGGGAGAAACAGGCGCCAGTATTGTTCAGTAAAACTCTTTCATTTTACTTCAGGGTGGCAGGCCCATACCCTACTTCAAACCAAAGCCCCTTTTATCGTCTGACTCATGAACAGTACAGTTGATTCTCTACCCATCTCTCCTGCTGTTCCAATAGGCTCAGTGAGAAGCCTATTAGGCTGGTGATTGGCCAAATGGGTGAGTCGGGGGACCTTCTCCTCTCATGTCTTGACATCAGGGCTAAACTAAGCTCTGATCCAGGGAAAATCAGTCATAGACCAACTCTGCCCTGCTATAAAACGCAAGCTCCCTGACCCAGAAGAGGTTGATTGAGGGCAGGTTAATGTTAGAGATGCCAGTACTTTAACACAATATCTAGCCACCAGCAGTAATTCAAACCGTCAAATACATGATAAATTCATAGGCAGATGTATTTTAACCCTCTGTCTTGATTTAGCTCTGAAGGATGAGGAAACCAAATCAATACGTTTCAGCATTCAGCGTTTTGGCCTTGACTGTTAAAGTACAACCCTCTATTGATGCTTTAAGTATCTGATCTCAAATATGATCTTCTGAACATCTCTCAATTGTTTACCCATTACCCCAATCTAAGACCGCTAAAGGGAGCTACTGCTAGCCAACTGAAGGGAGCTACTGCTAGCCAACTGAAGGGAGCAACCGCTAGCCAACTGAAGGGAGCTACTGCTAGCCAACTGAAGGGAGCTACCGCTAGTCAACTGAAGAGAGCAACTGCTAGCCAACTGAAGGGAGCTACTGCTAGCCAACTGAAGGGAGCTACTGCTAGCCAACTGAAGGGAGCAACCGCTAGCCAACTGAAGGGAGCTACTGCTAGCCAACTGAAGGGAGCTACTGCTAGCCAACTGAAGGGAGCTACTGCTAGCCAACTGAAGGGAGCAACCGCTAGCCAACTGAAGGGAGCTACTGCTAGCCAACTGAAGGGAGCTACTGCTAGTCAACTGAAGGGAGCAACTGCTAGCCAACTGAAGGGAGCTACTGCTAGTCAACTGAAGGGAGCTACTGCTAGTCAACTGAAGGGAGCTACTGCTAGTCAACTGAAGGGAGCTACTGCTAGCCAACTGAAGGGAGCTACCGCTAGCCAACTGAAGGGAGTGTATATAGCATTTTAACAAGTATTGTAAATTATAATGCAATACATTTATTCACTGTTCGTGCTAGTATAGGAAAGCAGGCAGATTTAAATGGTGTCTCTCTGGTCAAGCTCATTGCCCTACCCATCACAGGCATCCTATCAGTGGGGAGGGATTTAGCCAGCAGTGCATCGCTCTGTCCCTGGAGGCCATATGTTTTGGTCTTGCTTCTACACTTAAATGATTTAAGTTAAACAGGATCAATCCTCCAGTTTCCTCAGGCCTTAATCGTGTGATGATTGAAAGCTAACAATGAGAAGCAGCAGATCCCTGAGGACTGGAGGTGTGCTGCATGGGTCCAGTTACTTAGAGCCCAGGCTGTCAGTGAAGCATGAATGGATCTGCAGGAGCCTGACCTCTCCACTCGCGAGTGATTCCTCACCGGGCTCATAACCAAACAGAGTGTGGGATAAGCAAACACGGCTTCTAGATCAGGCCAGGAGATGGGGTGTGGCGGCTGGGTTTTTACTTATCCACACGATGGGATCATCCCTAACTACATGGGAATGGTTTGAAAGTCAAATTAGATCTAAGAGATCAGAAAAAATACATTACATTTATGTAATAAGAAATGTGCCATTTACAAACAACCATTCAATCATCTTTCTAAGATTACACACAAATAAATATATTGTCTGCATCGCAGGTGACTTTGGTAGAGATTGCTATAGACCTACTGCACACCTAGATCTTGATAACCTTGAAAATATATAAATGACAGGAATGAAAGGAAAGTTGAATTTCCATTCAGTGTTTTGGGAGAATGAGATGTGGAGGTGTTGATGTTGATCTACTGTACAACTAAGGACTGTGGTGGTATTCTCCTAGAGGACAAAAACACCAACACTCAGTCAGATTGAATGGCTTGCAAAGTCAGAAATACCTTGTTCAAAGTTCTCCAACGCAGTATCTGCTCCCATGAAAATTCATTTTTTACATTTTTCATTTTTTCTAAATAATGATTTATTGATTAGGTGCCCTGCATGTCCAAATGTAACTCAGTGGCATGTATTGACATATTTGGATTCAGTCCACCTCCCGCCATTTGAGGAATAAGAAATAGCTGATTTTCTCAATTTGTTCAACTATGTTTTTCATAACAACAATGACTGCTTATCAGCTAATACCATGCAAATAATAATGCTTGATTTGGTTGGTTTTGATCTTAAACTAGAATTTTGGTTCAAAGCTATTCCTTTTAGTGACAAGACTGGCAAAAAGGAAATGAACTGAATTGAACAAATTAATACCATGCCTGAGTTTCAATAACTCTCTGAATGCATTGCTCGTCATACATAAATCGGTGTGATCTGGCAATTACTTTGATTGTGTCTCCTGGAACACAAAAACTGTTTAGAGGGAACAGGTAAACACATGTGATCAATACAGCATATACTGTATAACTATTTGGAGGGAACAGGTAAACACATGAGATCAATACAGCCTATACTGTATAACTGTTTGGAGGGAACAGGTAAACACATGAGATCAATACAGCATATACTGTATAACAGTTTGGAGAGAACAGGTAAACACATGAGATCAATACAGCATATACTGTATGACTGTTTGGAGAGAACAGGTAAACACATGAGCTCAATACAGCATATACTGTATAACTGTTTGGAGAGAACAGGTAAACACATGAGATCAATACAGCATATACTGTATAACTGTTTGGAGGGAACAGGTAAACACATGAGATCAATGCAGCATATACTGTATAACTGTTTGGAGAGAACAGGTAAACACATGAGATCAATACAGCATATACTGTATAACTTGTTGTCAACCAAATATAGTAATTGACTCATCAGCTACAGATACAAGCAGCTCTTTGGATCTCAAATATGATTCAAAAACCTTGAGAATGGCCGCCCTCTTGACGGCGGAAAGAAAATAATGAAAATATTTCCTGCAATTCTACTCATTTTGCCATGGGGCACAGGGACCAACATTTTGTTTTACAGCTCATTTCCTGCAATTCTACCAATTTTGACTTGGGGTGGAGATACTTTTTTGCAGTTTTAAAGCTAATTTCCTGCAATTCTACACACTTTAGCATGACTTATGCCATGTGTAACCGGTGTGAAACGGCTAGCTAGTTATCGGTGCGCGCTAGTAGCGTTTCAATCAGTGACGTCACTCACTCTGAGACCTTGAAGTAGTTGTTACCCTTGCTCTGCAAGGGCCGCGGTATTTGTGGAGTGATGGGTAACGATGCTTCGAGGATGACTGTTGACGGTGTGTGCAGGGGGTCCCTGGTTTGAGCCCAGGTAGGGGCATAGGAGAGGGATGGAAGCAAAACTGTTACACATGTTATTGAGAGTGACTAACAAAATCAATGGGGCCTCCCTGGAGGTCAGGGCCCCTGGACTGACATAGCTAATTGAGTGACTGTCAGTCAGTGATGCACAACACAAATGTTGAACTTGCACCTTGTGTATTCTGCTATTCTAACTCAACAGTAAATTGAGACCCCGACTGTTTTAGAAAATATGTCCAGCTGACCTACAATAAACCAGAATAACCTGAGAGGAGGAGATAAAGGTGAGCAGTACATTAAAACAGCTCTTTGAAGTGACTTCCATCTTGCAGGAAAGTAGCTCCCTTTACGCTGAGCCTGTAACCCTCATACCTCTCTGCCCCTCCTGTTTATCTGTCCTGCCTCTTATCTGCATTACTGCGCCTCAGGTCATCGGGCAGGAGTGAGACGATCGATCCTAATGATGACGATTGTCCACGGAGACATTTGCAGCCCTGATGTGCTTAAACCACAACTGCTAATCCCTGACAGTGTAGGACATGTCAGCCATCATCCCTCTTGCCCCTATGTGATCTGAGCTTAATTGAAAAGAAAAGCAAATTCAGACTTTATATTTTCGTTGTCACCGTTTTAATTAGAGGGTGGAATGACTGTGCATTCGTCTGTGTGGCCAATCGAGCATAAGGCATGGATTGCTAATAAGATAGCAGTACTTTGTTGTCTGCACCACAAACAATCAGTCAAAGAAAACACCATTAAAAAGGCAAACTAAGAGCTTCCAATGCAACCCTGGTTACCCGACGTGACCAATAAAAAAGCAATTATTTTTTCTTTAAATTTTGGTGCCTATTAAACTCTCATTGGTTACCCCGATGACAAGTTTAATATATCTATGCCTATCCATTAACTCCAAAATGTATCCACTCTTCAAAGACTTCTATCACTAGCATATTACTTTTAATAAGTTAGTATTTGTTTTAATCTTTCAGTAATTATAAGTGATACAAGTGTATCTATGCCATCTAATATCCCTCTGTAAACACTAATGCAATCGCGGATAGAGAAGAAGGGGATAGTTAAAATGCAATGCTTCATGGACACACTGACAGGTATCCTTATGGTGGACATATTAATTGTGCATTCTGGTCCAAAATTGAAGAGAATATTGATCAGTGGCAGTGCAGAGCGTCCATTATTTATGACCCTGCAGTAAAGCCAAAGGACCTCCCTCCCCTCTCTTTATGAATCATTTAAATCAATATCTCTGTAATGCCTTTGTTCAATTTAATGCATTTATTAAACCTGTGATGTATTCGTTTTCACATGTATCACCACTGTGTGCCCCCCCCCCCCCCAGACTATTGTCTATTATCTATGGCCAACCATGGGGCATTTCTCTGGCAAGACCAAATGAACACAATCTGTCACTATCAAGGTCGAGGCAGTTTTAGCAATAAAGTCTTCCAGAGAAACTGAGGCTGTTGTTTTTTTTTTTTTTACATTGGCGCTAATTTTGACAGATTAAGGTGATGTTTCTGCTCTGTTCTAAACATGCCCTAAGCACATCACACTCCTGCTCCAAGCCTGATTCTGTTGATTCTGTTTTTGATGTAAACAAAGAACAGACATTTGCCAGTAATGGGCATTAGTAGCTTAATAAATGTTATCTTATTTAGTAGGCCTACACAATAATCTCATAATGAAATATTTTGCTTTGGGATTGTTGGGTGTCATTCAATATAAGTAAACACAACAGAACTCGAGCTTTTTAAATTTAGTCGTTCAGCAGGCGCTCTTATCCAGAGTGATTTACAGTAGTGAGTATACATTTTAATACTGCCCCCCCCCTCCCGTGGGAATCGAACCCACAACCCTGGCGTCGCAAGCGCCATGCTCTACCAACTGTGACTGTGGTATGTGGTCTGCTAACCGAAGCCCTGTCATTTAACTTGTTTTAGCAAGTCCAGTACAGTAGGGCTACTAACACACCTGCTTCTACTAATCGTGGGTTCAGTGATTAGTTGAATCAGGCGCTCTATTTTTGGAATAAATCAAATCAGGGGAACAGCTGGGGGTAATGGAAGATGTTTGGGAAATTCTGATCTAGATGATAATGTCCTGAATACAGGAAGCATATAGAAAATAAATGCTTATGTTGCCAATAGTCAGGACTCGGGACGGCTTTGATCGAAAACCAATAGTAGGCCTATGCTTCTTCAGTAAGTAAGGGAGACATTCCAATTATTAGATTGATGACAATGCATCTCTGGGCTATATAGCCTATACAGTAGATCAACCCTCCCCACTGTGAATGGTAGATTCCACCCTGCTTTTAGCTCTATGCGGCTCACGCGGGCGCGCTGTAGAAAAGGATCATACTTAACTCGCGTGCGTTTGTTTACTAGGGAAGCCCGAATATTGACTGTTCTTCACCATCCGCCCATGTCTAGAAGCCCATTCATCTGAGTGGGTCGTCGGTAGTCATTACTTTAATACTTTGAAGATTATTATATGCTTCTCTCTCCTTTACTCTCATAAAATGCTGACTTGTACTGAAAGCAACGTAGCGAAATAAACACTCACGACAGGACCGCGTGCTTCCGAGGGGACTAAAGTTCTTCACAGTGATGCTGTGACAGAACGACGAAGTGAAACAAAGCACATATTTGTAAAAGGTAAGAACGACTCTTACTTGTACTTTTTAGATATAGCATGCTGAGACGAATATGATTTGTAATGTTACGATATTATTTTCTCGTGACTGACCGCGTTCTTAGTGTCTCAAATGTATAGGAATGCGCTTCTCAGCCTACCCGACTTGGACCGTGTGGTGCTGATGGGGCAGGTTATTGTGATGCGGAGAAAACACCATAGCAGTTCAATGCCGCACTCCCTGTCAACTTTGTAGACACGTGCCCTAGAAAACCCGAATAAGTGGATAAAGCTTTTAAGTCGTATATATTCCACCAAACTGTATTGGTTTAACGGGACTAAGTCGTGAGTTGCCCTACAGGGCCATTGACCAAGCCACGACTCCCTGTCATGTCTCTGAGTGTTTGTGATTCATGCTGCGTTCTTGCACCACAATCATGAAGTCCCTGGTCTATTTACCAAGGTCGCTGTTGCTCCCCCTCAACCTTCAATGGAATCTATTCTCCCATTATTTTGCTCAGATATTGATTGCAAACAACCTACAGTCATTTTACGAGTTCAATCGCCATCTATATCCGAAACATAATGCATTCTCTCCCAGACATTAATTTGTTACTGCCCAGAGCAGATGGTTCCGTTTCCCTGAATGTCAATAGACCCATCACGTGATGGCTGAATAAGTTTAGTTCTGTCAACATACTTTGTCCAGTCCACTCATTCTTTTCCAGGTACATGATATTGTATTTACACAAATTGTCGTCAGATTCACAAATCAGCAGAACCTTTCCACTATAAAGGAGTTCAGTATTTACTAATAAATTGGCCATTTAATGCATTCAGTTTAGATCCAGTCTCCTAGGTTTCAGAGATACATGGAGAGTAGTTCAGTTAACCTTTCCAGTTAGTGTACTACGCCCTGTCTATGGCAATATGAAATGCCTATATTAATGTCCATCAGCCCAGTGTCAGTTTTTTGCCAGTGTTGTCTAGTAATAGTTTTTTTTAGGTTGAATGATACCAGCCAGTTATCACC
The DNA here is from genome assembly GCA_023634145.1 of Thymallus thymallus. Classification (NCBI taxonomy): domain Eukaryota; kingdom Metazoa; phylum Chordata; class Actinopteri; order Salmoniformes; family Salmonidae; genus Thymallus; species Thymallus thymallus. Next base: position 40,545,172 of record CM042391.1, on the reverse strand, counting down.
AGCATAGGGAACAACAGTAATAACAGCTGTCCAACTTGCAGTGCAAGTCCAGTCAGAGCTCTTAAAGGGGTAATCCAAACCCAACAACATTTCTATGCTAGTGTAGCGCTTTATCGCCAAGAAAACAAGAGGATTACATAAAGGGAGCTTCCACATTAATCCTACACCCCCCCACCCCACCCCACCCTACCCCTTGGCATTTGCTCAGATGAGATTTCACGTCCCCCCTATGGTGATTGAGAGCTGGTGGTCTGTGCTCCTGGGCTGAGCTCCATCATACAGTGTCAGCCCTCTGCCATGGCTCACTGGGCATCCCACCCTGAAAAAGAGCAGTAGCACTCCACTCTAGCCACTGCAAAGCAGAGAAGTTTATCCACTTCATGGGTTCCAAAGAGACTTTTAATGTCACCCTTTAAGCTGTTAGAACACATTATCATAATATGCTGGTCCTGGCCACATAAGCTAAGCTTGCATAGCACAACTCATTTTATTGGAAACAATAGGATTACCACAAATGGTATTATCTTTCTCTTGACCAAGCAACAAGTCTTTACATCCATGAATTTGTATTAAAATAGGTTCTGCATATTTTAGTTATATGGAAGACACCCAGGAACACATGTTGTAAGATAAATAGACCTCTGTAATGAAATGGTGTAATATTTTTAGTCTGCACTCATATGATATTGTCGTAACATTGCCTCATTAAAGTGGTGATTGCTATTTATTGAATAATTACCTACTACGTCTAATTATTGGATTAAATTAATCCTGCAATAATTATCTTATTAGAAATCCTGGGGCAAATCCAGAAGTTTATTTTTACTGAGTTGACACTTTTTAATTTGTGTTGTCTTTTCTTTCGATATATAGCAGTCCCTTATTTAATGTCTGTTGCCTCATCAATCTCGTTCTAAACGTCGTAGACTTCGTAAATCTGCACAAACCCCAGCTCAAACTAATCCTGCCCTAAAACACAAATTGGTTTAATTATTTATTTACTAACTAAATGATAATACAGGATACACACAGTAATGGGTTATAAAATGTGGTTCTAATACAATGAAACTTAATATGATAACGGGTCCCTAGCGGACCAACACTATGGAGAGAGAGAGATGGAGCTCTAGGAAGAGAAACACCCTTCAATACATTTGGAGACTACGCTTAGTTAGCCCTAATATCTTGCCCGGACTGCCGCTTTATGGGTCGAAATGTAATGCATGTATTTACTTTTCGAAGATCTTCGTTGATTATCTCGGTTGTCCACAAGATGTCACGATGTCCTTTCTTTTCGTTGTCTGCTTCCTAGAACTCGTTCCTGAAGATTGGTCTTCTGAGGGTGGCTAATCAGCCGTGGTAGATACCCCCCTTTGATGGGGATGAAAACAGTGTAGACAGGCGATTACTTGAAAGAGAGTAAACGGGTGGTTCTGCTCGAATTCAACTTCTTCGATACAGTCGTCGACCGTAGAGTTGATTGTTTCAGAGTTCCTCTGTGGGAACCACGTGTTGTCTTTTGTGGGGGTTGTGAGTTATCGTAGACCTCCGGCTGCAGCACGAATGTCCTCTAGTCCAGAAAGTTTATTAGAGTCTCAAAGGTTTTATAACTTTTTGGGCAGAACAGGCATTTCTGTCGTTTATGACCTTCTTATCTGATTTCCCTGAGCCTAGCTTGGGCAAGCAAGGCATTAGAATTAACTATGATCTTGTGTCATCGTCATAGAAACATTGTCTTTAATCAGAATATTTCACGTATCATGTATCGTGTATCTGTCTTTTGTGTATTTTCGTTCTGGCATTTTGCACCTGCCCTGTGTTTTTTCGTAGCTGCTTGACGAAGAAATTTCCCCTCTGGGATCAATAAAGTAACTATCTATTTATCTGTCTATCTTACCAAACGTAACGAATCTTAGTTACAATGTTTTCGTCATCACGACTTTAACTTTTTAATGACATCACAGAATTGACATTCATATTTATAGGCCAACAGTCCTCATTCTCTACATTTCGGATAAAAGTAATCATGTTCCCAATGTCTTGTTTCATGGGCATAGTTTTTGGCTCAAAGCACATAGTCTAGGAACAAAGTGTCATATAGCTTAGGCTTGGTTGTTGTCAGTGATAAAATGTGTCAAAACCACCTCAATCCACCCTTGCCAGAGATGGCTCTATCACATGACCTGTTAACCTCAATTCATGACAATATACAGCAGTGCATTGGTTGATTAGTTATCCTACTCTGTCTTCTGCTCACACTGATAAAGATGGATACAGTACGTCAGACACTATGACCCATGCTACACATGAGCCTTCTCACTCAACCAGCATTTTCCATTGCAGTCACATCAGCATGACAGCTTTCCATAAATCACAGCTGATGACATTGGCATCGTGTGCATGTGGAGATCTCTGTGGGGGGGTATGTGATGTTCATATGTTGCCAGTGTTGCCTTCGAATCCCCAGCTTGACAGATGCAGGCAGCAATTCCCTGGTTTGTGCAGATTAGAGGATTAAGAGTTATAGAGTTTGTTCAATATCCTTTAGAGTTTAGAGTGCAGTAGTGTTCCGCTCTCTCCCATTTGTTGATAGACATGGGCGACCTTGTGTTTTCCTGTGTGTGAGATCTAAAAGGCCCACTTGGTCTCCATCTGACACCTCTCCATTTACATGTCTGTATGCTGCTGTTTAATTCATGTGTTCATTTGTGGATATGTGGATATATTGAAGCAACATCTCAAGGCATCAGTCAGGAAGTTAAAGCTTGGTCGCAAATGGGTCTTGGAAAAATGGACAATGACCCCAAGCATACTTTCAAAGTTGTGGCAAAATGGCTTAAGGACAACAAAGTCAAGGTATTGGAGTTGCCATCACAAAGCCCTGACCGCAATCCTATAGAACATTTGTGGGCAGAACTGAAGAAATGTGTGCGAGCAAGGAGGCCTACAAACCTGACTCAGTTACACCAGTTCGGTCAGGAGGAATGGGCCAAAATTCACCCAACTTATTGTGGGAAGCTTGTGGAAGGCTACCCGGAACGTTTGGCCCAAGTTAAACAATTTAAAGGCAATGCTACCAAATACTAATTGAGTGTATGTAAACTTCCGACCCACTGGGAATGTGATGAAAGAAATAAAAGCTTAAATAAATCATTCTCTCTACTATTATTCTGACATTTTACATTCTTAAAATAAAGTGGTGATCCTAACTGACCTAAAACAGGGAATTGTTACTAGGATTAAATGTCAGGAATTGTGAAAAACTGAGTTTAAATGTATTTGGCTAAGGTGTATGTAAACTTCCGACGCCGTATCTGTGTGGGTTTGGTATGAAGGAGAGGTCTTGACGCAGCAGAGGAGATATAAATCAAACTGTCAAGGCTACTATCCAATCAAAGCCACATTGACATTATCCCACCACTGGTTAGCTTCTAATGGCTGAAAAAGCCAAACGTAACACATCTGCCAGTTCATTTCCAGCAATATTGCCCGTCTGTCTGTATGTTCGGTGCACACATTTGTCTATCACCCTGTATGCAGCCAGTTAGGGAGTAAGGTTACATGCAAACCATAATAAATAGATAGATACTTTATTGATCCCCGACGGGGAAATTTCTTCGTCAAGCAGCTACGAAAAAAAATGCTTAAATAGCTAAAAGTTTGTATGGTATAAGTGAGGGTAATAATAGTTATATAATATACAGTATGGTTAAATGAACAGGAAAGTGAATATTTAGCATGGTTAAATTAACTCTACAGGTAAATATACAGTTACATTTACTAGTAAGTGATTATTTGCATGGTTACATTAACTGTACAGTTAATGTATAATGCGATTATTGTGGATAGTCGGATTAATATAAATTACTTTCCTCCAAAACCTTATCAATTAAATATTAACTTCAAAGTAGGCTTTCTCTGACAAAACTAAATCATTATTATTTGTATCAATTGGGTGGCAATTGTTTTGCAAGCTCTGTCATGACATGTGCTGCAGCAGTAGGCCTAACAGTAGAAACATCACTAGACCGGCACATTCCACATTACGCATTGACATGGACTAAGAACGTCCATTTTGGTTTTTCTCTATGAATAATTGTAATATTGAGAGTAGAGAAAGAACACAGATTTCAGGAAAATACCTAATAATTTAATGGGGACCTTAGTTGTTAATTAACCATAATTTTACCGGGTATATTGACCGAAAACACATATCTTGTACACCAATGACCCAGTGAAGAGTTGCAGGGTAGATGAGAAGAGATGAATGGAAAAAAAGAAAAGAAAAGAGAAGCTCATGACGTTTCATTTTCTTTAAGTCGCTCTCATGCTAGAAAAGGTTGGAGACCCCTTATATAAACTGTTGTATTTCTGCACGGTCAAGTGTTTCCTTGAAGTGAATTGAAACATACTGTAGTCTATATTAATAAGAGTGCAATCAATTATCCAGTTCTAGAATACTCCAAGTTCTAAATAACTCAAGGAATATTGATTTCTGGTTCTCCCGGTCTCGCTCCCTACCTACTGCCTCTCCACTGGAATTATTGAACTCGTTTCAGGAAACTAGGCATATGTCGCACGTCACTACTTCACAGGAGAGCCATTTGAACGGAAGAAATGCCTTCTGGAACATGTGAACTTTCATGTGTCTTAATAACAAACTTGTATGCCATCTGTAAATACGAATACAATTGTTAAATTAGGAGGCTAGTTGGTTTAGCCACAGAAAAATACATCAGCCTTCACGCTAGCCATAAATGGCTGAGATAATGAGTGGGCTGAACATGCCGAAAGATGAGTTCGGATTGGTCTGCCCGAGGTAGGGGAAGGTTAGCTAAGGAGATGGAGAAAACGCCTGTCTCCGGATTACATCTTAAAACTAAAGGGCAACCATGGCATCCATGACAGAGGGAGAAGCGTCCATCCATGTATATGGTCAGATAGTCCAGCTACATTTTCAGATATTACACGTTTGTAATTTTCAGAAAGTAGTTTTCATTTCAAGTTAAAGTCTACTGTTAGCTAGCTAGCTAACATTAGCTGGCTGGCTCACTAGCTAACTTTACGTGTATGATCTGTGTAGTTATATTATTCGTATCTCAGAGCCATTTGCATTGCTAGTTATAGCCTAATGTTAGCTAGCTAACGTTGAACCTGGTTGGTTTGCTACCTACAGATTCATGCAGGGTAGTAGGGTTATGAGTTGGGATTATGGTTCATTGTTTAGCTAGCTAGCTACATTTCTAAATAAAATACTCCACTATGCAAGTAACCATTTCAATAGAATGTTCATAATGTCACTGCGACAACTGTCGATAGACGTAGCTGGTAAATTTGTTCTGGCTATCTACTCCGATTTCAGAGCACTCTTGTCTGAGTGTGCCAGAGCGCAGAATAACGGACAAATTTACGAACGCTCAACACCCATTGAATATGGCTGGTGTCAGTAAACGTTAGCAAAAAAGCATAATTAAAATGTTGCCAGCAGCACAGTTAAAGTCACCAATGCTCTGGATAACATAAAAACAGCCTAACCAGCTCTGCTAGGGTGAGTAAAATGGTCAGAGTGAGCTGTTCTCTCATTTGTGTCTGGAAGTAGCTAGCAATCTAACTAACGTTAGCCAGTTAGCTTGGGTGCTTGACTGCTGTTAGGTCAGAACACTTGGATCAACCCTACTCCTCTGCCAGAGCGTCCAGTGTGCGCTCTGAACGCTCCGAGAGAAAAAAGCTCTGAATATACGAACAGACAATCTGACAATGCTCTGAATTTAGGAACGCCCAGAGCGCACTCTGAGTGCTCTTTGGCATTATGAACACACCTGTAGTATAAACAAGCCTTTAGTCTTGAAATCTTTGGTTGTTTAGTACATGGCCTCGCATGTGAATCCTTAATGAGATGGGTGGGGCTAAGGCTTAAGAGAGGTGGTGTAAAGTACTTAAGTAAAAATACTTTCAAGTATTACTTAAGTAGTTTTTTTGGGTATTTTTATTTTTTTATTTTTTTTATTTGACTTTTACTTTATTACATAAAGAAAATAATGTACTTTTACTCCATACATTTTCCCTGACACTCAAAATTACTCGTTACATTTTTAATGCTTAGCAGGACAGGAAAATTGTAAAATTCATGCACTTATCAAGAGAAAATCCCTGGTCATCCCTACTACTTGATCTGGCTGATTCACTAAAAACAAATGCTTTGTTTGTAAATGATGTCTGAGTGTTGGAGTGTGCCCCTGTCACGAGGCGAGGTAAGGGAACGAGGCGCAGAGCGATAGTTGCAGTCAGACATGTTTATTCACACGGAAAACAATAAACATCTAACCAAAGACAGCCACGAGAGCTGGTATGCAAACACAAGGATCCACAACGCAGATGGATTGAGTGGAACATAAATAGAATCCCCAATTAGAGACAACTCAAGACAGCTGAGTTGTTCACTAGAACTCTGTTGTCAGGTCCTGACTGTGACCTCTCGACTCCCATAGAGGATTCAAGTCAGGACCTGACAGTACCCTCCCTCTTAGGCGCAGGCTCCTGAACACAAGAGCTGTCCTCTCCGAAAGACAAAACACCAGGGGAAGAGAGAAGGGGAGAGCGAGTACTGGCAAGGTTATTGGTCTGAGACCCACCGCAGAGGACGGCTCCGACCTCGGAGATGTTCTAGAAACCGTCCCCGGACTGGGCACCTGCGCAGAGAGAGTCTCGACCCTGGAACAGGACTGTACGCCGACCCCGGACTAGGCACCGGAGCAGTGGGAGACTCCCCTCATGGAGAGGTCACTGTCACCAGTCCCGGACTGGGCACCAGTGACGAGGGAGACTTTACCCGTGGTGTAGCCCTGGCCACTGTTCCCGGGCTGGGCACCGGTGTCGAGGACGCTGACCTTGAGGAAGAACTGCATCCCGGTCCCGGACTGGGCACCCGCACAGATGGATGCTCTAACTCCGGAGCTGGACTGGAAACTGAGCCCGGACTGGGCACAGACACCAAGGGCGGCGTCAACTCCTCCTCCTTCTGTTGTTCTTGAAAGAACGAGGCCATCCGCTCCTTCACCATCGCCAGTCTGCGCTCTATGCTCTCCTCTTCCTCCATCATATTGATGAAGGGGTTAGACTGGGTTTCGGGAGGAAGAGCCATCAGGCTCGCCACCACTTCACCTGTTCCTCCTTCGGCTGATTGGTGGGGGAAACCCTCGGGTGTCTTACGATTATCCGCCGTCGGAGGCCGAAGTGGAGAGCTCTACTCTTTCTCCACCTCCAGTGGTAGTTCGTCCTGCCCTCCCCACGATTGAGGAGACAGGAGTATTTCTTCCTCCTCTTCATGCTCCCACGACCGCAGGGACCCATCGTCTCTTACCCAGGTGGCTAGTGGTCGGGGCTCATCCTCCATTCGCCCCAACCATCCCCACAAACCTTTCCCTACCTCGGGCTGGGGTTTCCTCGTGGCAGGTGGATGGGCTTGCCACTCCCTCGCCGCTGTCCATACTCCTCCTCTCGGAGCAGGGCGCTGGAGCTAAGGGACTGTTCTTCATATTCGAAACTGCGTAGCGGTTCGACCCACAGCCTCCATGATGTGGACGACAGGAGCATCTCTCTCCCCTCCTCATACTCCTGCTCCCACGGTTGCAGAGCCCCCACGATCGTCTGGGCACGGGATCCTCCTTCCACCCTGTCGCAAGACTCCAGATACTCCCCACGACCATAGGCTGGGGTTCTACTGGGGCTCGTTGAAGGTTCTGCCCTTTCTTACGTCGACGTACAGTGTGTCGGCATTGTTGCTGCCCGGGCTCCTCCTCGAGGACCGGGGCGAGGGAGTGGAGGTACTTCTCCTCAGCATCAAACTCTTCTGCTCTGAAGCGTTTCTCTACCTTTCGCTGCTGTTGGTTCCCAGAGTGGTGGATCCTTCTGTCACGAGGCGAGGTAAGAGAACGAGGCGCAGAGCGAAAGTTGCAGTCAGACATGTTTATTCACATGGAAAACAATAAACATCTAACCAAAGACAGCCACGTGAGCTGGTATGCATACACATGCAAACACAAGGATCCACAACGCAGGTGGATTGAGTGGAACATAAATAGAATCCCTAATTAGAGACAACTCAAGACAGCTGCCTCTAGCTGGGGATTAACAAAATAGACAATAGAGTTCACTAGGGGATTCAAGAGGCCTGCCTCTGGCTATCCGTATTCAAGAGGACCTGACCGCCTCTGGCTATCCGTATTCAAGAGGACCTGACCGCCTCTGGCTATCCGTATTCAAGAGGACCTGACCGCCTCTGGCTATCCGTATTCAAGAGGACCTGACCGCCTCTGGCTATCCGTATTCAAGAGGACCTGACCGCCTCTGGCTATCCGTATTCAAGAGGACCTGACCGCCTCTGGCTATCCGTATTCAAGAGGACCTGACCGCCTCTGGCTATCCGTATTCAAGAGGACCTGACCGCCTCTGGCTATCCGTATTCAAGAGGACCTGACCGCCTCTGGCTATCCGTATTCAAGAGGACCTGACCGCCTCTGGCTATCCGTATTCAAGAGGACCTGACCGCCTCTGGCTATCCGTATTCAAGAGGACCTGACCGCCTCTGGCTATCCGTATTCAAGAGGACCTGACCGCCTCTGGCTATCCGTATTCAAGAGGACCTGACCGCCTCTGGCTATCCGTATTCAAGAGGACCTGACCGCCTCTGGCTATCCGTATTCAAGAGGACCTGACCGCCTCTGGCTATCCGTAAATAAAAAGAACAAGAAAATGGTGCTGTCTGGATTGCTTAATATAATGAATGTGAAATGAATTTTACTTAAGTACATTTTATCAATTACATTTACTTTTGATACTTAAGTACATTTAAAACCAAATACTTTTAGACTTTAATCAAGTAGTATTTTACTGGGTGACTCACTTTTACTTGAGTCATTTTCTATTAAAGGTATCTTTACTTTTACTCAAGTATGACTATTGGGTACTTTTTCCACCACTGCTTAAGAGGGTGTGAACGATGCTGAATGGGTGTAAACAAAGAAGAGCTCTCCAGTAGGAACCAAAACATTCAAGGGCCATTTTCTCAAACGTGAGGGTACAAGTCTATCAACTTTCAAAGCAGAATTACTTCCCCATTGTTCCTCAACTCTAGTGTACGATATACCATTTTCTAGTTCTACTTTTATCCAATGTAAAAAACACAATTTCAAATTTTGCTACATAAGATCGAGCCGGTCGGTCACATATTTCCTTTTCATAGACAATTCAAGTGACAGAGGATATGCTTTTTAAACCAGCTAAATATTTAACTAAATGCATAGGGTTATTTTTTTTTAAGAGACATATTTTAGGACTTAAAATTCCTCAAGATGGATTAAGTTGGTAACTGTTTGCACTCATGGTGAATCAACTTGACACGTTGTAAATGAAAATGCGCTCTATTCAGAATGGCTTTCTCCAGATTGTAATACACTGTACAGCTGGGAGGAGTCTGGGAGGAGCTATAGGAGGATGGGCTCATTGTATTGGCTAGAATGGAACTGTAACAAACACATCAATGTATGGAAACCACATGCTTGACTCTGTTCCATTTATTCCATTCCAGTTATTACAATGAGCCTGTCCTCACCACTTTATTTTTAGAATGTGAAATGTCAGGATAATAGTAGAGAGAATGATTTATTTCCGCTTTTATTTCTTTCATCACATTCCCAGTGGGTCAGAAGTTGAGCCATTTTGCAACTTTGGAAGTGTGCTTGGGGTCATTGTCCATTTGGAAGACCCATTTGTGACCAAGCTTGAACTTCCTGACTGATGTCTTGAGATGTTGCTTCAATATATCCACATAATTTTCCTTCCTCATGATGCCATCTATTTTGTGAATTGCACCAGGCCCTCCTGCAGCAAAGCACCCCCACAACATGATGCTGCCCCCCCCGTGCTTCATGGTTGGGATGGTGTTCTTCGGCTTGCAAGCATTCCCCTTTTTCCTGCAAACATAACGATGATCATTATGGCCAAACAGTTCTATTTTTGTTTCATCAGACCAGAGGACATTTCTCCAAAAAGTACAATCGTTGTCCCCATGTGCAGTTGCAAACCGTAGTCTGGCTTTTTTATGGCGGTTTTGGAGCAGTGGCTTCTTCCTTGCTGAGCAGCCTTTCAGGTTATGTCGATATAGGATTTGTTTTACTGTGGATATAGATACTTTTGTACCTGTTTCCTCCAGCATCTTCACAAGGTCCTTTGCTGTTGTTCTGGGATTGATTTGCACTTTTCGCACAAGTATGTTAATCTCTAGGAGACAGAACGCGTCTCCTTCCTGAGTGGTATGACGCCTGCGTGGTCCCATGGTGTTTATACTTGCGTACTATTGTTTGTACACATTAATGTGGTACCTTCAAGCGTTTGTAAATTTCTTTTGATTTTCCCATGATGTCGAGCAAAGAGGCACTGAGTTTGAAGGTAGGCCTTGAAATACATCCACAGGTACACCTCCAATTGACTCAAATGATGTAAATTAGCCTTTAGAAGCTTCTAAAGCCATGACATCATGTTCATGCAAAATCTATATTTGGGACAAATTCCCCGTACCTTCAGACAAGGCCCATGGTGACGGAGTCCACAGTAATCCATTGTTTACTTCTGGCTACAGCCTGGAGTTAGCTTATTAGCATTTTCAGATTTCATGAATGGAAACAGCCGAATCAATGTTAGCAAAGCTAAGCCGAAACTTTCTCAAAAACACATCAAACTAAGTTCTGTAGCTGTTGGAGGTAGCAGGGATTTTTTTACGTGCATACTGCTGAAATAAACACTGCAATTTGGTTTCCTTCCAGTGATGACATCGTCTCCCTGGGGCAGACGCGGCTTGATTTACAGATGTGAACAAATCTGACCAGTAAACATGGAAAGTATCAGAGCGTTTGAAAATGTATTGCAAAAATAAGAACATTCTCACTGGGAAGCAGTGGTGGCAAAAGTACCCAAATGTCATACTTGACTAAAAACAAAAAATATTCAAGTAAAATACTACTTGAGTAAATGTCTACAAGTATTTAGTTTTAAATGTACTTTAAAAAGTACAAGTAATTGCTCAAATATACTTAAGTATCAAAAGTAAAAGTATAAATAATTTCAAATTCCTTATATTAAGCAAACCAGACAGCACGGTTTTGTATGTACGGATAGCCAGGGGAACACTCCAACACATCATTTACAAATGAAGCATTTGTGTTTCGTACGTCAACCATATCAGAGGCAGTAGGGACGACCAGAGATGTTCTCTTGATAAGTGTGTGAATTGGATATGTTCCTGTCCTGCTAAGCTTTCAAAGAGTAACGAGTTATTTTGGGTGTCAGGGAAAATGTATGGAGTAAAGTTGTAGAAAATATAAATAATAAAGCACAGATAGCCAAAATAACTACTTAAGTAGTACTTAAGTGTTTTGACTGAAGTACTTTACACCACTGCTGTGAAGAAACCATGGACAGGTTCATTGAGTATCAACACTACCAAACCTAGTTTGAAGTGTTTTTGAGACATTTCCGGCTCGCGTTGCAGCTTTACTAACATCAGTTTCGCTGTTTCCATTCATGAAATGTAATGATGCTAATATGCTAACACCATGGATTACTGTGGACTCCGTCACCATGGGCCTTCACACAACTGAAGGTACGGGGAATTTGACCCAAATATAGATTTTGCATGAACTGTCCCTTTAAGCTTGACATTTTCCCTTTCTGATTAATATGAATGTAATTATTTCTACCATATCTAATTCTGTGGTGAAACTGTGCAGTCACTCAGTGTGTAGTGGGAAGAACGTAGTTAGAGGCAAGGACCTGTCTGTATACTGTAGTTAGTAAGGGTAGTTAGAGGAAAGGACCTGTCTGTATACTGCAGTTAGTTAGAGGAAAGGACCTGTCTGTATACTGCAGTTAGTAAGGTTAGTTAGAGGAAAGGACCTGTCTGTATACTGTAGTTAGTAAGGGTAGTTGGAGGAAAGGCCCTGTCTGTATACTGTAGTTAGTAAGGGTAGTTGGAGGAAAGGCCCTGTCTGTATACTGTAGTTAGTAAGGGTAGTTGGAGGAAAGGCCCTGTCTGTATACTGTAGTTAGTAAGGGTAGTTGGAGGAAAGGACCTGTCTGTATACTGTAGTTAGTAAGGGTAGTTGGAGGAAAGGACCTGTCTGTATACTGTAGTTAGTAAGGGTAGTTGGAGGAAAGGACCTGTCTGTATACTGTAGTTAGTAAGGGTAGTTGATCATGTTCTTCTATGGAAAATATTGAATGTCACAGGTTAATACAATGCTTATCTTTTCTCATTTAGTGTTTTCAGTAGGCGGAGGTTGTTGGGCTGCGTTCAGATAAATTAAGGGGTAGAGGGGTCACGTCAGGTTGTCTGATGTTTTTCCATTTCTCTGAAGGGACATCTTTTTTCCCTTTCTCCAAACAGCCAATGTTTGTTTGTCTAAAGGCGGGGGGGCCAAGGGAGTCACTAGGTAGGCTGCACTGTGTACAGATATGAGGAGAGAATGTTGTGTGTGTGTGTGTGTGTGAGGGGTTAATGGGACAGTGGACTTTGTTGTTGTTGAAAATAGTGTCTGAAGCAGGCAGGTGCTGAGGAGGCTGAGAGTTTGCATGATATGGATGTGAGTTTGCATGATATGGATGTGAGTTTGCATGATATGGATGTGAGTTTGCATGATATGGATGTGAGTTTGCATGATATGGATGTGAGTTTGCATGATATGGATGTGAGTTTGCATGATATGGATGTGAGTTTGCATGATATGGATGTGAGTTTGCATGATATGGATGTGAGTTTGCATGATATGGATGTGAGTTTGCATGATATGGATGTGAGTTTGCATGATATGGATGTGAGTTTGCATGATATGGATGTGAGTTTGCATGATATGGATGTGAGTTTGCATGATATGGCTGTGAGTCTGCATGATATGGCTGTGAGTCTGCATGATATGGCTGTGAGTCTGCATGATATGGCTGTGAGTTTGCATGATATGGATGTGAGTTTGCATGATATGGATGTGAGTTTGCATGATATGGATGTGAGTTTGCATGATATGGATGTGAGTTTGCATGATATGGATGTGAGTTTGCATGATATGGATGTGAGTCTGCATGATATGGCTGTGAGTCTGCATGATATGGATGTATGGATGTTTTGCAGTGAGAGGGGGAAAAGTGAAAAAGTTAAATAGTTCTGATGCTGTCGTGTGAGGTTAAGCTTTTCTGCCAACGTTTACTGACACTGGCCATATTCAACATTTTGTAAATTCGTCAGTTATTCTGCGCTCTGGCACACTCCAATGAGATTGCTCTGAAATTGGATTGGATAGCCAGATGAGTCACATTTGGTCTTGTTTTGTTTTGAGGCAGAGCGCATTAATATAATAACCAGTGTGTAGAAGAAACCCAAATATGCAAATGAGGATATTGCATATTTCTACCTGTTTAAGATGCAGCACCACCAAGTGTCGTACAGATCAGGGACCCGTGATGAAATCCGTTACCGCTATTCTGTTACCAGGTGTCAATCCACTTCACTTACTGTAGTTCAATAAGCAAAATAGATTATTTCTAAGTCAATGTGTCGTGTCATGTCATAGCTGACACCCCATTCTTTCCGCAGACATTGTTGAATCTTAATTCGAAGCAGATGTTAAAGTTTTTGGAAAACATGGACATATTAAAAACGGAGGGAGATTTTACGAACATTCTGTTAACAAACTTTGCATCTGCACAGTTCTTCCAGTAAATGTGTTTTTGTAACATTTGATGTGTAAGTTGTTAACAGTCAGTTTGTATGGTCTGTTATACTTTGAAAATCAATGTTTTTTTCTCAACGCAATTCCGTTACTGTGGAATTGCCCAGTACGCTATGTAGGGAATAGGCTGAATTCCAAATGGCACCCTCTCTCTCCTCTCCAGCCCCAAAATGATCCAATAATTATTTATATAGCCTACACTTGTCACTGATGCTATGCTATGTTCGACCCACACTGCCACTGTGCAAATGCTTCAAAGTCAAATGTACATGTTTCTCACAAAAGCTTAATATGATAAAGTGCTAATTCAAGATGTAAAAAGTACTTGTAGTTAACTGAAGTGTTCATCAGTGGTTTGATTTAGAAGACGATTAAGTAATTGAAGCTGTGACGGGGCCTGGCACCCTAGAGGACCAGTCTTTCCCTGCCTGCCGGAGTACGCTGGGTTTAAAGGCACTTCTGCTGGCATTCCATTTACATTTGAGTCATTTAGGAGACGCTTCCTGACCTGAGAAGCGGTTTAGGGCCACACAATGTGACTGTTACCTCCATGTCTAAAAAAAAAAAAACGCACAGGGCAGGAATAGATGCTGTGACCTCAGTGTAAGTGCTCAGATAACACTGCTCTTTTGATTCACTGTCTACTTTGCTGGGTGGTACATTCATCGCCTACCCTTTGAACCAACGCACCATCTAATCCTAGATGTTTTGTGATGTTCCATAGACTTCTCTGCAGAGGGCCGTGTTGCACTGGCCTCTATTTACAAGATCAATGACACATCAAGGAAAAGTAGTTCTAGTCCAAAGAGAGCGTCATACACTGAGTATACAAAACATTATGAACACCTGCTCTTTCCATGACGTAGACTGACCAGGTGAATCCAGGTGAAAGCTATGATCCCTTATTGATGTCACATGTTAAATCCACTTCAATCAGTGTAGATGAAGGGGAGGAGACAGGTTAAAGAAGGATTTTTAAGCCTTGAGACAAATGAGACATGGATGCTGTATGTGTGCCATTGAGGGTGAATGAGCAAGACAAAATATTTAAGTGCCTTTTGAACAGGGTATGGTAGTAGGTACCAGGAACACTGGTTTGTGTGTGACAACAACTGTTTTTTCACGCAATGATGCTGAAACGTTGGTGTTTTACCCAATAAATAACTGGAGCTTGTATATAGAGTGTGCGACTCTCTTGATTTTGATTTTTATAACATACTGTTTACTCTCTGTTAGTCAGCACCTCTACCAACATGTTTTGAGTGTCAGCCAGCTCATGCTTTTTATTGGGTTTTTCAAGCTCAACAGTTTCCTGTGTGTATCAAGAATGGTCCAGCAACCAACTTGACACAACTGTGGGGAGCATTTGGTGTCAACATGGGCCAGCATCCCTGTGAAACCCTTTAAACACCTTGTAGAGTCCATGCGTGGACGAATTGAGGCTGTTCTGAGGAAAGGACCTGTCTGTATACTGCAGTTAGTTAGAGGAAAGGACCTGTCTGTATACTGCAGTTAGTAAGGTTAGTTAGAGAAAAGGACCTGTCTGTATACTGCAGTTAGTAAGGGTAGTTAGAGGAAAGGACCTGTCTGTATACTGCAGTTAGTTAGAGGAAAGGACCTGTCTGTATACTGCAGTTAGTTAGAGGAAAGGCCCTGTCTGTATACTGCAGTTAGTTAGAGGAAAGGACCTGTCTATATGCTGCGATTAGTAAGGTTAGTTAGAGGAAAGGACCTGTCTGTATACTGTAGTTAGTTAGAGGTGGTGCAACTCAATATTAGGAAGGTTTGTTTTGTAATGTTTTGTACACTCAGTGTACATATCACTATAACTTGATCACTATTCAGTCATATGTTTAATGAGTTTTATGATTCATGCCAAATTAGATAAATGCAAGTTTAAAGTTCTTTGGAAGATTAATTCCTGTTATCCATTCATAACACCTTTCCTCTTTCTCACACGCCCTTTCCTTTCTGTCTGTTTCTTTTCTGTTGCAGTACACCTCTCTCTTGTCTTTGCAGTCTGACTCGTTTGCTGTGTGACAGGATTTTTTGTGGAGGGGATTTGTCAGGTTAACCAGGGCCACCACATCATCAGCGCCATCCCCAGTAAGGTGTCTGCCTGCCTGCCGTTTGCCTGTGCTGTGCTGTCTGGCACTCCCCTGCTGTGCTGTTCCTTGGTGTCACACGTTCACTGGGCCGTTGAGCCATTGGAGGCATCAGTATACAGCCTTATCTCCCGCAGTAATAACTGGGCCCATTCAGGCGACTCCATCTCCAAGGCAATTTCCCAACTCACTACCCTGGTTTAGGGGGTCCGAGGAAAGAGTACTCATGTTTACTTAAATGTTTACTTGTTTATGTATTTATTCACTGTGTTCTTTGGCAGGTTTGTTCCGGCTTGTTAGAGGCAAGTGCTCTGTCAACCGAGAAACTATCAAAGGTGGATGACATTGAAAAACCTTACGACACACACACACACGTACACACAGGGGTGGGAAGGTTACTTTCTACATGTAATCTGTTACAGCTACTAGTTACCTGTCCAAAATTCTAATCAGTAGTGTAACTTTTGGATTACCCAAACTCAGTAACGTAATCTGATCTGAATGGCATGCTTTGAGCACTACTGAAAAGTGCTATTTACATGTGAAAAATGAATGCAATATGCTACATTTGAATGTAAATGTTTTTCAAAAGTATCTTCTTGCTGGTAACATACAGTCTTGCGCAGCTAACCTTGTGGGGACATACAATTCCCTAACCCTAACAATAACCTTAACCCTAAACCTAACCATAGCCCCTAACCCTATCTCCTAACCCTAAATCTAATTCTAACCTTAACCCTAATTCTAACCTTAACCCCCTAGAAGTAGCATTTGACCTTGTAGGGACCAACAAAATGTCCCCAGTTGTAGGGACCAACAAAATGTCCCCAGTTGTAGGGACCAACAAAATGTCCCCAGTTGTAGGGACCAACAAAATGTCCCCAGTTGTAGGGACCAACAAAATGTCCCCAGTTGTAGGGACCAACAAAATGTCCCCAATTGGTCAAATGTTTGTTGATGTACTATTTTGGCGGGGACTTCGGGTCCCCAGAAGAATAGTTGAACACGTCTACACACACACTAGAAGGGCACAGCAGGAACTGGTTGACATTATTAGAAGGCACGTCGTTTCTGTTCCTTCTCTCTGAATGGTATGCCTGGGCCTTGATTTGTTTCCCAAATAAGATTGGACGCAGTACTTACAGATGGTCTGCATTAAGGAGAGATTGTTGTGATGAGTCATTATGGGTGCGGTGTGCTTTTGTTGGCTGTTGTACTTAGAGCAGTAATTCAGTTGTACTCGTGTGATTAGAAAGTAAAGGATCAGACACTAAGCTCTTGGGTTTAGATTTGGTGTGGCAACTCAGCGTGGCAGTAGAGCATACACCTACATCAGGACAGAGAGGAGAGTCTGTATGAGTAGAGATGGATGTGATATTAGCTAACAGCCTACAGGCAGAGAGTAGAGTCTATGAGTAGAGATGGATGTGATATTAGCAGACAGACAGACAGACAGACAGACAGACAGACAGACAGACAGACAGACAGACAGACAGACAGACAGACAGACAGACAGACAGACAGACAGACAGACAGACAGACAGACAGACAGACAGACAGACAGACAGACAGACAGACAGACAGACAGACAGACAGACAGACAGACAGACAGACAGACAGACAGACAGACAGACAGACAGACAGACAGACAGACAGACAGACAGACAGACAGACAGACAGACAGACAGGAGAGTCTATGAGTAGAGATGGATGTGATATTAGCTAACAGCCTACAGGCAGAGAGGAGAGTCTGTATGAGTAGAGATGGATGTGATATTAGCTAACAGCCTACAGACAGAGAGGAGAGTCTGTATGAGTAGAGATGGATGTGATATTAGCTAACAGCCTACAGACAGAGAGGAGAGTCTGTATGAGTAGAGATGGATGTGATATTAGCTAACAGCCTACAGACAGAGAGGAGAGTCTGTATGAGTAGAGATGGATGTGATATTAGCTAACAGCCTACAGGCAGAGAGGAGAGTCTGTATGAGTAGAGATGGATGTGATATTAGCTAACAGCCTACAGACAGACAGAGAGGAGAGTCTATGAGTAGAGATGGATGTGATATTAGCTGACAGCCTACAGGCAGAGAGGAGAGTCTATGAGTAGAGATGGATGTGATATTAGCTGACAGCCTACAGGCAGAGAGGAGAGTCTGTATGAGTAGAGATGGTTGTGATATTAGCTAACAGCCTACAGGCAGAGAGGAGAGTCTGTATGAGTAGAGATGGATGTGATATTAGCTAACAGCCTACAGACAGAGAGGAGAGTCTGTATGAGTAGAGATGGATGTGATATTAGCTAACAGCCTACAGGCAGAGAGGAGAGTCTATGAGTAGAGATGGATGTGATATTAGTTAACAGCCTACAGGCAGAGAGGAGAGTCTGTATGAGTAGAGATGGATGTGATATTAGTTAACAGCCTACAGGCAGAGAGGAGAGTCTATGAGTAGAGATGGATGTGATATTAGTTAACAGCCTACAGGCAGAGAGGAGAGTCTGTATGAGTAGAGATGGATGTGATATTAGTTAACAGCCTACAGGCAGAGAGGAGAGTCTTTGATCAAAGGTGGAGGTATTTAGTGGTTATATGACTTTTGTTTACTTTGCATACGGGCCTTGGAAATTACTCTTATTTTTCAGAATAACAGCTCAGTCAAAAGCCTAATGTTTGGAACGGTAGGATTTTACTGTGATTTGTTTCGTAAACTGACTGTCGACATGAAACTACTTAATCTGTAACCATTATGAAAATGGTTAGAATTTCAATGGGGTGTATCGTTACTGTCAGACTGTGTGTGTGTGTGTGTGTGTGTGTGTGTGTGTGTGTGTGTGTGTGTGTGTGTGTGTGTGTGTGTGTGTGTGTGTGTGTGTGTGTGTGTGTGTGTGTGTGTGTGTGTGTGTGTGTGTGTGTGTGTGTGTGTGTGTGTGTGTGTGTGTGTGTGTGTGTGTGTGTGTGTGTGTGTGTGTGTGTGTGTGTGTGTGAGCCTCCCTGAGTCAGTCAATGTAGGAATTGTGATAATCTGGCTCTACTATCTATAGAACACATCCTAAATGACTGCTAGATTAAAGACACTTCAATATTTGATTGCCACATAAGACATTTTAATCTCAATCCGCTGTATTGGACTACAGAATAAGGTAAACGAAAACCGAATTAGTAAACTGAAAAAAAATATATATACAGAAAATATCTAAGAAATTAACTAAAATAAAATGTGAAGCATCAATATATATATATTTAGTTTTAGTTTCTATACATTGGGGTTTTCGAGCTTCTGAATTTGGCGGGTAAATGCTGCCAGGAGATGGCGACGTTGGAAATACCTGGAAGAGGTAAATTATTAGTCACCTCTCCAGTTCTGGCAGGCAAGGATGGCAGTTTATCCAACGACCACTTCTCTGGAACGCAGAGTCTTCTTGAAGATAAACCAGCAGATCTTGTTTGGATGAACACACACACGAGCGCTGGCTGTGAACTGATAGATTTGTGGTGAAGAAGGGAAGGGAGAGGTGGATACTAGTCAGTTGTACAACTGAAATGCGTCTTCCAAGTTGTATTGCTTATGTTTTTGCTGCTGCAGATGTTTTTATTAACCATGTTTGAAGGGGTCAGTCAGTGATACATGTTTAATATTACATAAACGTAACATGTCAAATGTGTTATGTTTTTTCCTCGCTCTTTTTCTGTCAGTTAACAGTAATTGATTCTTCTTACATCTACTACTACATTGGTGGAAACATGGTTGAGAGTTTCCCTGCACCAGTCTGGGCACTTCTCCTTTTAAATCCAAGTCACATTAAGATTGTGTTAAAAATGTAAACCTAACTTAAACTATGTCCAGGCCATGGAGTTGTATGGCGTCCTCTAGCGTCCTCTATTGGCCAAAAGCCTGTTTTCCCATTGGGCAGCGTCATTTGAGGACTTTCACCATTTAGATTTTCTGGGCTGGACTTCCAACTTCATTGGCTGATCCCTCTTGATGACCCGGTTGGAGTCGTGACATCAGGAGGGATCAGCCAATACATTTTACTTGTGATGACAAATGTACTATTTATTATTTTGTATTTTTTCATGCATCCTCTGAAACATGACCCGCCAAACCGCGCTTCTTCACACCCGCCTGCTTAAACCGGATCCAGCTGCACCAATGTGTCAGAGGAAACGCCAATAACCTAACGACCGAGGTCAGCCTGCAAGCAACCGGCCCGCCACAAGGAGTCGCTAGAGCGCGATGAGCCAAGTAAAGTCTCCCCGGCCAAACCCTCCCCTAACCCGGACGACGCTGGGACAATTGTGCGCTGCCCTATGGGACTCCCGATCAGGGCCGTTTGTGATACAGCCTGGAATCGAACCAGGGTCTGTAGTGACGCAGTGCCTTAGATCGCTGCGTCCCTCGGGAGGCCCTGAAAAATGTACTATTTTAAGATGGAGATGGCCTCAATGGCGCAACTCATGCTCTCACATACGCCATCATGACATAGTTACAGAGGTGTTATGTCTATCCAAGTCTATGGTCCTGGCCCATCACCTTATGTATTACTTTCCCCCATAGGCTACAACACTTACATTGCTATTTAGCACCCATATGCTACTTCCTGTCCCTTACACTAAAACTGAAACTAAATAATATAATAAAATATACATGGTTTTTATCAAATAAACTAAATAAAACATAAATCAAGTCTGAAAACTAACTGAAACAAAACTGAATATTTTTTTTTATTAAATCACAAAATAATGATAACCTTTCTGCAGCGATTAATCTTCTGACAGGAAAAGCTATTTTTCTCTCAATTTGTTCAGTTTCCAAAAGCTGCTATAGTGTTGTAATACTCTGCTTCTGTGTACGAATCTATCTGATTCCCATTTTCTTTTTACTTAAACACAGTTCCGATAAGCACCATGAACAGCATATAAAGGTATTTGTTAGTGATAGCGTCATGGCAGATGGGTTGTGGTGAGGGATATAAAGGTATTTGTTAGTGATGGCGTCATGGCAGATGGGTTGTGGTGAGGGATATAAAGGTATTTGTTAGTGATAGCGTCATGGCAGATGGGTTGTGGTGAGGGATATAAAGGTATTTGTTAGTGATGGCGTCATATCAGATGGGTTGTGGTGAGGGATATAAAGGTATTTGTTAGTGATGGCGTCATATCAGATGGGTTGTGGTGAGGGATATAAAGGTATTTGTTAGTGATGGCGTCATATCAGATGGGTTGTGGTGAGGGATATAAAGGTATTTGTTAGTGATGGCGTCATGGCAGATGGGTTGTGGTGAGGGATATAAAGGTATTTGTTAGTGATGGCGTCATGGCAGATGGGTTGTGGTGAGGGATATAAAGGTATTTGTTAGTGATAGCGTCATGGCAGATGGGTTGTGGTGAGGGATATAAAGGTATTTGTTAGTGATAGCGTCATGGCAGATGGGTTGTGGTGAGGGATATAAAGGTATTTGTTAGTGATGGCGTCATATCAGATGGGTTGTGGTGAGGGATATAAAGGTATTTGTTAGTGATGGCGTCATATCAGATGGGTTGTGGTGAGGGATATAAAGGTATTTGTTAGTGATGGCGTCATATCAGATGGGTTGTGGTGAGGGATATAAAGGTATTTGTTAGTGATGGCGTCATGGCAGATGGGTTGTGGTGAGGGATATAAAGGTATTTGTTAGTGATGGCGTAATGGCAGATGGGTTGTGGTGAGGGATATAAAGGTATTTGTTAGTGATAGCGTCATGGCAGATGGGTTGTGGTGAGGGATATAAAGGTATTTGTTAGTGATGGCGTCATGGCAGATGGGTTGTGGTGAGGGATATAAAGGTATTTGTTAGTGATGGCGTCATGGCAGATGGGTTGTGGTGAGGGATATAAAGGTATTTGTTAGTGATAGCGTCATGGCAGATGGGTTGTGGTGAGGGATATAAAGGTATTTGTTAGTGATGGCGTCATGGCAGATGGGTTGTGGTGAGGGATATAAAGGTATTTGTTAGTGATGGCGTCATGGCAGATGGGTTGTGGTGAGGGATATAAAGGTATTTGTTAGTGATAGCGTCATGGCAGATGGGTTGTGGTGAGGGATATAAAGGTATTTGTTAGTGATGGCGTCATGGCAGATGGGTTGTGGTGAGGGATATAAAGGTATTTGTTAGTGAAGGCGTCATGGCAGATGGGTTGTGGTGAGGGATATAAAGGTATTTGTTAGTGATGGCGTCATGGCAGATGGGTTGTGGTGAGGGATATAAAGGTATTTGTTAGTGATGGCGTCATGGCAGATGGGTTGTGGTGAGGGATATAAAGGTATTTGTTAGTGATGGCGTCATGGCAGATGGGTTGTGGTGAGGGATATAAAGGTATTTGTTAGTGATGGCGTCATGGCAGATGGGTTGTGGTGTGGGATATAAAGGTATTTGTTAGTGATAGCGTCATGGCAGATGGGTTGTGGTGAGGGATATAAAGGTATTTGTTAGTGATAGCGTCATGGCAGATGGGTTGTGGTGAGGGATATAAAGGTATTTGTTAGTGATGGCGTCATGGCAGATGGGTTGTGGTGAGGGATATAAAGGTATTTGTTAGTGATGGCGTCATGGCAGATGGGTTGTGGTGAGGGATATAAAGGTATTTGTTAGTGATGGCGTCATATCAGATGGGTTGTGGTGAGGGATACAAAGGTATTTGTTAGTGATAGCGTCATGGCAGATGGGTTGTGGTGAGGGATATAAAGGTATTTGTTAGTGATGGCGTCATGGCAGATGGGTTGTGGTGAGGGATATAAAGGTATTTGTTAGTGATGGCGTCATATCAGATGGGTTGTGGTGAGGGTAGTATTGGGACTCATTTCTACAACCGTCAAGTGTTTCATTTAATTGGCTATTTTCTCTCAGTAATGTCAAAAGCCCTAAAATGTCTGACAGCTCCATAACTCAAGTGGAATCTGATCACACCAGAAGGACATCTTGTTAGGTCTGCAGGGCAATCTTCTGCATAATGGAACGCAGGCCCAGCAATGATGAAATTCTTATCTGTCTACTTGACTACGGCTTACATTATGCCTCCTCCTTCATTTCATGGTGAGAATATTTGCGGTCATATATGAGTAATAAATTGATTTACAATTATTATAGTAATTCCTGCATGCTGACCAAAGGAGATGATGGTTAGATCCCCATTCAGTGTGGAAATATGTTTTAATTGTACTTTGAAAGGATGTATAAAATAAAAACTACTGATCTTTTTCCTACTAGTTGCTTGTTTGCAGTAATAGCTCATGTTCAACTCAAATAGTTTTTACTTGACCTCTGGCACGTCATCTTTCTGCATGTATGATGTTTGATGTCTGTACAAGTCTAACCTATATGTTTCACATGGGGCACCAGAACTAGAGATTTCCACATCTTTGACATTTTTGCCCGCTGTCACAGACTCTTGGCTTGACCCTGCAGGGTTAAATATCCAATTACCAGACTGGCAGATCTCCTAAAGTGCTTTAGATGGAGTCACATTCTCCCAGGTTTGACACAGAATTCCTCATTGCAACCCATTTGCATGCTGGGAGGGTTTCAGGGCTGATTTATAGGATGGCTCTGACGTTAATCCCTGATTGCTCTGTAAATTGAGTCTTATAAATGAGTTATTTCCTGTGCCTTACATTGACTAGTTATTTAACAGTCCTTCACTATATCCCTGTTTTAATGTTTCTCTCTCTACTCTCACGTCTTCTCCTCACATTTGCCTGTATTAAAATATTAAGGAGTGTACCAGGAAATGATATGTCTACTGGGAAATGAGGTGACAATTTCAGCAAAGGAAGTTGAGGAAAAAACGTCAATTCTGGAACCAGACTATAACTGTGTGTCAGTGGTGCAAGCAGTACCATTCTGGAACCAGACTAACTGTGTCAGTGGTGCAAGCAGTACCATTCTGGAACCAGACTATAACTGTGTGTCAGTGGTGCAAGCAGTACCATTCTGGAACCAGACCATAACTCTGTGTCAGTGGTGCAAGCAGTACCATTCTGGAACCAGACTATAACTGTGTGTCAGTGGTGCAAGCAGTACCATTCTGGAACCAGACTATAACTGTGTGTCAGTGCAAGCAGTACCATTCTGGCAGAATATTTCAGTTCAGTCATTTAGGTTTTGTTCCTGTTTCAAGTCCAACCTAGATGATTTTGAAGTGCTCGGTGGCGCTACAATCTGTTTCTGCCTCTCTCATCTCATCCTTTCATCACTGACGTAGAGTTTGAAGCATTTGCCGACAGCTTAAAATAAGTGGATTACTCAGGGGCACGTTTTAATGAGCAAGGGAGAGAAGCACAAATGCATGGTGAGAGGAAGACAATCATGTTGTACGCTGCACATTGAGCAAATTAATCAATAAACTCATTAGGCTAACAAAAGAAACACCTGTTGTAAACACAGGCACAGATAAACAGCTGTTGTCTTTATCACAGACCACGAGAACAGGTTTAGTGTTGCATCTGTCCTCATATACTTCCATTACTTCAATGACTTCCATGTATAAAACAATCTGCTCTTTTAAAAAACAACATGTATGCTTTTCTAACTTCTCTGATGTTTTTCAATTAGGGGTCTATTGTTTAACTTTTCTTAACTATTTGAGCTTGGTTTAGTACACTGCAGCAATGTAGCCTATATATACAAAAGTATGTGGACACCCCTTCAAATTAGTTGATTCGGCTGACAGGTGTATGAAAATCGAGCACACCGCAATCTCCATAGACAAACATTGGCAGTAGAATGGCCTTTCTGAAGAGCTCAGTGACTTTGAACGTCTAGAAGCAACAACGGCTCAGCCGCGAAGTGGTAGGCCAAACAAGCTCATAGAACGAGACAGCCGAGTACTGAAGTGCGTAGCACGTAAAATACAAATAATCTGTCCTCGATGGAAAACCCGCTACCGAGTTCCAAACGGCCTCTGGAAGCAACGTCAGCACAAGAACTGTTCGTCGGGAGCTTCATGAAATGGGCTTCCATGGCCGAGATCACCATGCGCAATGCCAAGCGTTGGCTGGAGTGGTGTAAAGCTCGCCGCCATTAGACTCAGTGGAAACGCGTTCTCTGGAGTAATAAATCACACTTCACCATCTGGCAGTCCGACGGACTAATCTGGATATGGCGGACGCCAGGAGAACGCTACCTTCCCGAATGCATAGTGCCAACTATAAAGTTTGGTAGAGGAGTTTTTCATGGTTCGGGCTAGGCCCCTTAGTTCCAGTGAAGGGACATCTTAACGCTGCAGCATACAATTACATTCTAAACAATTCTGTGCTTCCAACTTTGTGGCAACAGTTTGGAGAAGGCCCTTTCCTGTTTCAGCATGACAATGCCCCCATGCACAAAGCGAGGTCCATACAGAAATGGTTTGTTGAGATCGGTGTGGAAACTTGACTGGCCTGCACAGAGCCCTGACCTCAACCTCATCATACCTTTGGGATGAATTGGAACGCAGACTGCGAGCCAGGACTAATCGCCCAACATCAGTGCGCGACCTCACTAATGCTCAAGTCTCTGCAGCAATGTTCCCAACATCTAGTGGAAAGTTTTCCTGTTATAGCAGCAAAGGGGGGACCAACTCCTTATTAATGCCCATGATTTTGGAATGAGATGTTTGATGAGCAGGTGTCCACATACTTTTGGTCATGCAGTGTACCTGAATTGATACAAGACCTTTGTGAAATAAGGCACCTCTCATAGCCCACTTACAAATCATTAACATGAACATTTTGTGAAAAGACCCATGGTTTGGTGTATCTGGGTGCTGCGATACGATCAGAGGCTGGAAGCCTTCCAGTCAATCATCGGAAGCCAAGCCTGGGGCTAGCGAGGAGAGCTGGAGACCATCCAACTGCTTTTCCTCTCATTACTGTGGGGCTCCATCAATATCACATTGGCAGAGACGGTGGTTTTCTGTGGCTTTAATTCACTTTCTGTTCCTCTCCTGTCTGTTGGTTCACAGACACGCAGTACGTCGGTCCAGGTCTGAATATGAGCCTTGCTGCATCTGTTCATGGTATATGCAGAGAGGATTGGTCTGTGAATATTTTAGGAAAGGAGTTCAGTAAAGTGTCAGCTACGTAGTGTTGATTGCTTGCCTGAATTCTGTCTGCCTTTCCATCTACTGTGTGTGTGTGTGTGGATCCCAGGCCTCCCTCTGCAGTCTGTCTATATCTGTATGTGGGACTGGTTGGGTTGAAGCCCTGGGAGTGTTTGTCAGCTACTTTTCTGCTCAGGTGGCTCTCATGTGGAATCGACAGGCTCCTAAGGGGCGTATTCAGTCAAAGCTTGGAGTTGATGCAATTCCCTGTGGAAACCTGTCAGTCACAGAGTCACCAGTGGAAAGATGTGCAAGAGGGAGGGAGGAGGAGGGAAGTGTATAGAGAAGTTGCTATGCTCAGGACACAAGAGACTACCAAGTTGAACCTTAAAGACATTTCTCGTTACCTACCTACAGTACCAGTGGAGGCTCCTCAGAGGAGGAAGGGGAGGACCATCCTCCTCAGTGAATTTCATACAAATTATGAAACATTTCAGTTATCCTTTTTAGATAAAACTATACTAAATATATTCACATATCACCAAATAATTGATTAAAACACACTGTTTTGCAATGGTCTGCAGTAGCCTCAACAATACTCTGTAGGGTAGCACCATGGTGTAGCCAGAGGACAGCTAGTTGGTACATTCACTTCAATACAAAACCTAGGAAGTTCATGGATCCTACACCTTCCATAGACTTACACAGTAATTATGACAACTTCCGGAGGATGTCCTCCAACCTATAGATAGATAGATAGGTAGGTACTTTATTGATCCCCCGGGGGGGGGGGGGGGGGGGGGGGATTTCATTGTCAAGCAGCTACAACAAAACACAGGGCAGGTGCAAAATGCCACAACGAAAGTCAGAGCTCTTGCAGCATGTTGTTCACCCAATCAAAGGATCAGAGAATGTATCTGAAGTACTGTAGTACTGAAAGCATACGCTACAGCTAGCAAGCACTGCAGTGCATAAAGTGTGGTGAGTAGTTGACTCAAAGAGAGACCATAGTAGAACCATTTTTAACATATGAGACAAAGTGTCCTAGAGTGTCTCTCTCTCTCTCTCTCTCTCTCTCTCTCTCTCTCTCTCTCTCTCTCTCTCTCTGGGAAAACATTGCCAAAGCAAGTGAAATACATTTTTTTTTTTTTTACATGAACTTACAAAAGTAAGTAATTTCAAATGTTTTGTGCTGCTACCATGTTGTTGTCGTCATGTGTTGCTACCATGTTGTTGTCGTGTTACGTTGCTACCATTCTGTGTTGCTGCCTTGCTATGTTGTTGTCTTAGGTCTCTCTTTAGGTAGTGTTGTCTCTCTTGTCGTGATGTGTGTTTTGTCCTATATATATTTTTTTTATCCCAGCCCCCGCCCCGCAGGAGGTATTTTGCCTTTTGGTAGGATGTCACTGTAAATAAGAATTTGTTCTTAACTGCCTTGCCTAGTTAAATAAAGGATAAATAAAAAAATAAATAAAATGGTGTTTGTTCTTCACTGGTTGCCCTTTTCTTGTGGCAACAGGTCACAAATAGTGCTGCTGTGATTGCACACTGTGGTATTTCACCCAATAGATATGGGAGTTTATCTGAATTGGATTTGTTTTCGAATTCTTTGTTGGTCTGTGTAATCTGAGGGAAATATATGTCTCCAATATGGTCATACATTTGGAAGGAGGTTAGGAAGTGCAGCTTCGGCGGCCTTTCTCAATTTTATTTATTTATTTAACCTTTATTTAACTAGGCAAGTCAGTTAAGAACAAATTCTTATTTACAATGACGGCCTACTTACAGGGTCAGCCCCTGGAGCAAATTAAGGTTAAGTGCCTTGCTCAAGGACACATCGACAGGTTTTTCACCTTGTTGGCTCGGGTATTCGAACCAGCAAACGTTTTGGTTACTGGCCCACCGCTAGGCTACCTGCCGCCCAAGGCTATTCTCACTGAGTCTGTACATAGTCAAAGATTTCTTCAATTTTGGGTCAGTCACAGTGGTCAGGTATTCTTGAATGGGGAGCATAGCTGCACAGCTATTTTCAGGTCTCTCCATAGATGTTCGATCGGGTTCAAGTCTGGGGTCTGGCTGGGCCACTCAAGGACATTCAGAGACTTGTCCTGAAGCCACTCCTGCGTTGTCGTGGCTGTGTGCTTAGGGTCGTTGTCCTGTTGGAAGGTGAATCTGTGCCCCAGTCTGAGGACTGAGCACTCCGAGTCCTTAAAATTGCTTTTGGCAAACTCCAAGTGGGCGGTCATGTGCGGTCACGGAATGGATTCCGTCTGGCCACAACCATAAAGGCCTGATTGGTGGAGTGCTGCAGAGATGGTTGTCCTTCTGGAAGGTTCTCCCATCTCCACAGAGGAACTCTGGAGCTCTGTCAGAGTGACCATCGGGTTCTTGTTCATCTCCCTGACCAAGGCCCTTCTCCCCTGATTGCTCAGTTTGGTCGGGCGGCCAGCTCTAGGAAGAGTCTTGGTGGTTCCAAACTTCTTCCATTTAAGAATGATGGATGTATGGCCTCCTGAGTGGCGCAGCGGTCTAAGGTGTCACTACAGACCCGGGTTCGATCCCTGGCTGTATCACAACCGGCCGTGATCGGGAGTCCCATGGGGCGGCACACAATTGGCCCAGCGTCGTCCGGGTTAGGAGAGTGTTTGGCCAGGGGGGCCTTACTCTAGCGACTCCTTGTGGCGGGACGGGCGTCTGCAGGCTGACCTCGGTCGTCAAAACATTGGTGCGGCAAGCTTCCGGGTTAAGCAGGCGGGTGTTAAGAAGTGCGTTGTGGCGGGTCATGTTTCGGAGGACACATGACTCGACAGTCGACTACAGAGCCTGTTGGAGAGTTGCAGCGATGAGACAAGATCAGAATTGGAGAGAAAAAGGGGGTAAAAAAGAAAATTATGGAGGCCACTGTGTTCTTGGGGACCTTCAATGCTGCAGACATATAACTGTGGGACCTTTATATAGACAGATGTGTGCCTTTCCAAATCATGTCCAATCAATTGAATTTACCACAGGTGGACTCCAATCAAGTTGTAGAAACAGCTCAAGGATGATCAATGTGAACCGGATGCAGCTGAGCTGAATTTAGAGTCTCATATCAAAGGGTCTGATTATACTTGTGTGTAAATATTTTTATATTTTTCCTACATTTTCCCAAATTTAGAAAAACCTGTTTTCGCTTTGTCATTATGTGATATTGTGTGTAGATTGAGGATTTTTTTTTATTTAATCACTTTTAAAATAAGGCTGTAACATAAAAAAATGTCGAAAAATTGAAGGGGTCTGAACACTTTCCAAATACATTGTAAATCCCAAGTCAAATCGCAATTGCAACATTTGATTGAAAATAAGGTGTGAGAGAAGAGCAGCCCTATATGGCAGTGTGTAAATAAGGTGTGAGAGAAGAGCAGCCCTATATGGCAGTGTGTAAATAAGGTGTGAGAGAAGAGCAGCCCTATATGGCAGCGTGTAAATAAGGTGTGAGAGAAGAGCAGCCCTATATGGCAGTGTGTAAATAAGGTGTGAGAGAAGAGCAGCCCTATATGGCAGCGTGTAAATAAGGTGTGAGAGAAGAGCAGCCCTATATGGCAGTGTGTAAATAAGGTGTGAGAGAAGAGCAGCCCTATATGGCAGCGTGTAAATAAGGTGTGAGAGAAGAGCAGCCCTATATGGCAGCGTGTAAATAAGGTGTGAGAGAAGAGCAGCCCTATATGGCAGCGTGTAAATAAGGTGTGAGAGAAGAGCAGCCCTATATGGCAGCGTGTAAATAAGGTGTGAGAGAAGAGCAGCCCTATATGGCAGCGTGTAAATAAGGTGTGAGAGAAGAGCAGCCCTATATGGCAGTGTGTAAATAAGGTGTGAGAGAAGAGCAGCCCTATATGGCAGCGTGTAAATAAGGTGTGAGAGAAGAGCAGCCCTATATGGCAGTGTGTAAATAAGGTGTGAGAGAAGAGCAGCCCTATATGGCAGTGTGTAAATAAGGTGTGAGAGAAGAGCAGCCCTATATGGCAGTGTGTAAATAAGGTGTGAGAGAAGAGCAGCCCTATATGGCAGTGTGTAAATAAGGTGTGAGAGAAGAGCAGCCCTATATGGCAGTGTGTAAATAAGGTGTGAGAGAAGAGCAGCCCTATATGGCAGTGTGTAAATAAGGTGTGAGAGAAGAGCAGCCCTATATGGCAGTGTGTAAATAAGGTGTGAGAGAAGAGCAGCCCTATATGGCAGTGTGTAAATAAGGTGTGAGAGAAGAGCAGCCCTATATGGCAGTGTGTAAATAAGGTGTGAGAGAAGAGCAGCCCTATATGGCAGTGTGTAAATTGTCAAATGAGTGCAGTTTAATTGAACAGTATAAAACAATCAGAATGGAGAGTATAATTTGTTTTGCCAAGATCACTTCCTGTTACATCAAGAACGTTGTCGCGGGAAGCGAACTAGATAATTAACACGATGGCAGAGACTACATCCTTTACATGGTGGAAGTTTTCACATTATTTAGAATTGGTAGAAGAAAAGGAGAAACGTCATAATAAAATGCTAACTGTGCCTCAGGGATAAACGCCTGTCAACTGAGAAGAACTCAACTTCAAATATCAAGAAGCACCTTCAGGCCAATCACAGCTCCACAAGACTGGTGGAGTAAGACCCACGCCAGCCGATTTGCCGTTGATTTTAAGGATGACTGGGCTTCTGCTCCAGAACAGCAAAATCGAGATTTCTGTTCGGCTAAACCTGTGACCCCGAGAGAACTAAATAAACATGTATGCGTCTTTGATGATTGTAAGTAATTCCTTTTGATTGCACACCATTTATTTCAATGCATTGTGCTTAGGATTCATGGTCACCAGTTCAATGTGCAGGTTTTTAAAAACGGGCTTGTTGTGACTTAATAGCCTGTATAGCCTTAATAGCCTGCACTTTAATATGTATATTTAGTTTCATTGTCACGATGTGGTTGAAGGGAACGAGGCGCAGGGCGAGAGTACTGATCAAACATTGTTTATTATACTACTAATAATCAACAAAACAATAAAGGTACTTCACCGTGACGTGAGTGTAGTCAAAACACAAGTAAACAATGATCCACACACAGGTGGATGTGTGTGGAGCCTAAATACTATCCCCAATCAGAGACAAACTCTAGACAGCTGTCTCTGATTGGGGATCATTAACTTCCCCTCATACTGATGTGATGACCTGATTGTGGCTCCCCCACTCCCTCTAGTGGGAGTCTGAGGCCAAGCCTCAATCAGGCCATCACATTCATAAAGCTTCCTAAATGATTTATGGACAATGTTCCTTTTGATTTATCAAAATAAACCACTTTTTTCTTCTTTGCATTCATCAGACATTTTGATAGTTTAATATGGAATTTCCTTTGAACACTTGGACTGGCTACTATCTATACATCTTCCTATATTATCATAATGCGTACACATTTCACCTACACACATTTTTTGTGGACAGTTAAATTTCAATATTGGCCAAATAATAATGTGCTTAAAAAAAAACAAGACATTGTTTATTGCAAAACTACTGAAACAACTATTATGAAATCCCGGTCTTGAGCTCTCCCATGATGTCTCATGACATCAGTGCTGCTGACAGTGCGGCGCATTGACAAGATCTTTAGATGCTTAGCGGAATGTTCCTCTTTGAATATCCTGCGAGTACAAAGTATACGCCCTCTACTGGGCATAACAAGGAATTTTCCAGAGGGTTTTATGTTTTTGGTAACGCTAAAGTAATTTAACGACTAACAATTTTCTTTGCACAGTAAATAACGATGCAAATGTAACAAGCTACTTTTAATGGCAGAAACGTTAGTTAGTTTTAAAAGTATTATTTTGATCATATCGCCCAACCCTAGTAGCTACAGTGTTGACTATGACGTTAGCTAATATGGTGACAACGATGTAAGTTGTGTGGAGCGGTTATGATATGAAGGTTTGGCTTGGAAAGGTATTTTTGCCTGGTCACAGACAGCTGATGTGTTGTGCACTGAACTCCACCAGGAAAAGGTGAGAGGAGGAGAGTACGTAGATGCAAGAAGGATTTATACAATGAGTAAAATTATCATGCTGTTTGTGTGGCTGCTATGAAAGTGAACTGTGTTTGTGTGTGATCAGGGGTGTATTCATTCTGCAGATTCTGTTGAAAAACGCTTCTTAAACGGAAGCAAACGAAACGGGATAAACATACCTGAATTTGTCCAATAGAAAATCTTGTTTAACTGTTAATGACTAATGATTACACCCTAGATCAGTTAGATGCAGGCAAGAGCGGTATTGAATTTGCCACGGTCTGTCACCTTGATTACTCAAATTTTTCTCTCGACCTTTTCACCTACGTTGTCAACTTTCATTCATAGGCTAGGTTGTAGCAACATCATGACGGGTATAGGGAAAAATGTGAGTATCATGTAGTGGCCTAAACCTATCGATGTTACATTGAGCTGGGTGAATGGAATATGAATGACAGTCATCCAATATGCTATAATAGAAATAAGGCCACGCTCATGGAATAAATAATCTACCTACCGTACCTACCTCAGTAGTGTTGCCTTGTTTGTACAACTACGTTTTCGAGACATAGTAATGTCAGTGTTCAGTTTTGATATGTTGCAGTTCTGACTGTGGGAATCCAGCGAAAGTGTGCCTCACAATAACCTGTGTTGAAATTCAGGTCAGGCTCCAAACACCTGCATTCTTGTTTTATGTTGTTTTTCCGTGATACCACAGAACGCTATTAGAATGGCTCACAAAACATTTATCCTGCTGGCTAGGCATTGTTATTGTGGAGCTGTAGCACATAATTGGACCCTTTGTTGCTAGGTGTAAGCTAAAAAAGGGAAGACTGTCAAAGCCTCACTGTTTTATTCACACAGGTTAGCACCTACTGTATATATCTCTACTGAATATATATATATATATACTCACTCATACTCCGAGACGTGGTTTCATATTGATGAAGTTGTAGTGCATATTTTATAGTACATTTTGGTTTGAGAAGGACTTGAATATTATGATAGTTTTCTATGAAATATTAAGACTATTTTAAACTGAATTTTGAATAGTAATATAATGGCCATGCATATTTTCCATTAATTCAATGTTGGAACAAGACATACAGAGAATGTTAATGTCGATTTCTCCAAGTCCTGCGAACAGAGGATAGCATAGATAAAATGGCTTCCGTCTGCGACTGATATGTAATAACAAAACTACTGTTTTGATTTGGTTCTGTAACTTACTCTTTCTCACCTAGGCAGCGTTCTCTGTGTGATTGACATCACATGCAAACTGCTGCTTTGATTTGGTTCTGTAACTTACTCTTTCTCACCTAGGCAGCGTTCTCTGTGTGATTGACATCACATGCAAACTACTGTTTTGATTTGGTTCTGTAACTTACTCTTTCTCACCTAGGCAGCGTTCTCTGTGTGATTGACATCACATGCAAACTGCTGCTTTGCATTTGCATACCTACTTTATTACCATCCAATCAAATGTGCATTCTCTGTGTAATACAACACAAAACCAATCACACAGACAAAAACAAACTTCCACTGTGTTCACCATGGTTACTAATACTAAAGTTGTACAGGTCGAAGGAGCATAGGATGGGATTCTATCATCATTGCGTTTCTTCCTAAGGTTGAGCCCATCTCATGTTCTATCTCTTGTGGTTGAAACTAGCTGTTATTTTTACCCTCAGAGCATCGACTAGAGTCACATACTAATGGCAGATGTAATTGTGTTCTGACTGTCACTTAAAGGGAAACTCCACCACTTTTTTCAACCTGCTATTCATCATCTGCAGCACCAAACCAGTGTTAAAAGTGAAATAGCGCATTTCTATAATCTGTGGTTAAAAGATAACAGTGCTTCTCTGAGACATCACAGGGTAGGATTAAAAGTAAAAACTGGGATTCTAGCCCAACGCTCCCCTCATCACCGCTAATCTCTGTTTGAATTGGTTTTTATATCTTTTTTTAATGTTTTTACTTTTGTTGTTAGCGGGTAGAACTTTTTTAAACTTTTAACAGAAATTTGTCGGTTTCACGTTGACACTGGTATTGTGCTGGAGATAATGAATATGAGGTTGAAAAGTGGTGGAGTTGCCCTTTAAGAGGAGAGGAAGCAGCCCCATATTCATTTGTCTGAGGAAACCATGGCTTGAATTATTTAGCATGACCTATTTGATGGGTGCCAGAGAGCAGTGTTCCTGATATGGGCGTTGACACTCCCCTTTATTATTTATTTATCTACACTGAACATAAATATCAATGCAACATGTCAAGTGTTGGTCCAATGTTTCATAGAGATACCATGACGAGATCCTGAGGCCCATTGTTGTGTCATTCATCCGCCTCCATCACCTCATGTTTCAGCATGATAATGCACGGCTCCATGTCACAAGCTTCTGTACACAATTCCTGGAAGCTGAAAATGTCCCAGTTCTTCCATGTCCTGCATTCTCACCAGACATGTCACCCATTGAGCATGTTTGGGATGCTCTGGATCGACGTGCACAACAGAGTATTCCAGTTCCCGCCAATATCCAGCAACTTCGCACAGCCATTGAAGAGGAGTGGGACAACATTCCACAGGCAACAGCCTGATCAACTGCATGAGACAAGTGGTGGTCACAGCAGATACTGACTGGTTTTCTTATCCAAGTCCCTACCTTAAGGTATCTGTAATCAAGAGATGCGTATCTGTATTCCTAGCCATGTGAAATCCATAGATTAGGGCCTCATTTATTTTGATTGACTTAGTGCCGTGAGTGAGAGCTTGAAATACATCCACAGGTGATGTCAATTAGCAAGAAGCTTCTAAAGCCATGACATCATTTTCTGGAATTTTCCAAGCTGTTTAAAGGCACAGTCAACTTAGTGTCTAATGTTCTGATCCACTGGAATTGTGATATAGTGAAATAATCTGTCTGTAAACAATTGTTGGAAGAATTACTTGTCATGCACAAAGTAGAGGGAGAGGGAGAGAGAACATGGCCAATTAGTTGCTCTGAACTGATGTCTTGAAATGGAATAGAGATCAATCAGAGGGCCTGATGGGTAAAATGAGTCACTACTAAATACTGAGTCTTTCCCCCGGATACATGTACCTTGATTACCGGCATTGACATTTCAAATCAGATAAGAGCCTGTTGATTCTTGGGGATGGTAATCGTCTCTCACACGTTAGAATGCTGATAGCAGCAGGTATGTTTCCCACCCAGCTTCAGATAAATGACAAAGTCTCCAAAAGAATCCAGCTCATCACACACTTTAATTGGCAGTAGTTCATATGTAGAGACATCTGAAGACATGCAATGGGTTTGATTTTCCGGAGATAGCGCTTGCATTTTGAAAATCATTTTCTAGTGTAGTAATGAGTGATTCATAGTGAATTGGCATGATTGATTTTTATGCCATAGTGACTTAGATCATTTTGGCTTTTTCTAAGATAAAATCACACACACACTAGTGCTGAGTGATTAACCAACATTTTGGTTCAATTATTTGAATTCTATTTAGTTATAGGTTTTTTTCTTTGCTCTCAATGCGCTGTTTGAGATTTCTACCTGGGACATATTTTCCAACTCATCATAGTTAAGTGCAGAAAATGTGGTAATTAACTACAATGACCAGAATCCATTGAGCCCACAGCTGCCTGTTCTCATTGGTTCTTGCCGGGCAAGCCTGTGGGGCAGACGGACAGCGAGAGGAAGAGCGAGAGTGCCACCAGAGGGACAGAGAGCAGTTGCTTGGGTATCTCTACCCGACAATACATCTAATTGATTGATTGTTGTTATTGAGCAGTCAAAGTATGCCTTATCTACTTTGAAGAACTACTGAAAGTGATTTCGTCAGACAGCAGACAGCTAGCCAGCTAGGCTAGCCTACTAGCCTGAAGGATGAGTCTTTGGGGAGCACAGAGAGAGATGGTTGGCTGGCTGCTACTTCCTGAGCAGACGAGATTTTGACTTGGAATAAAAGTAATCAACAACAAAACATTTAATATACACAACTGCAGTAATAGGATCTAATACGGTGACAACGATGTAATAGTCAGTCACTACCTTCATTTACCAAAATATTTAATTTAAGTATTGATGGTTAGTCTAATAGATCATAGTAATTGTTTTATTCTGTGTTGTTACAGTATTGAACCCACAATGCATTTATAAAAAAAGAATACATTTTTAAACGACCTCCAGAAGCCTTGATTTGCTCAGCACTAACACACTTGGTGTATGCACTGCATGATCCACTGTCTATGGAGGAAGATGGATCATCTGAGGGTTGATAGTACAGCACCCCTGTGCTCACAGTTAAAATACATGCAATTTGTACTTTCTCATGTACCAACCTAGCGGTGTGCAAAGTCTCTTGTGCAAATTCTGTGAAAAAGCAACATAAGCCGTGGACTTGCTACCATATAACCCTCAAGGGTTTAAGGCCAGAAACCTGATCTCTTAACCTTAGATTGGTCTAATATTGATCTCTTACTCAACTCTCTGTCAACTGGCCCATGACTCGACAGTATAATATATTGTCTTTTTTCCCTTCATGTAACACCCTTCTACTGTATGTAGTCTAACACTTCAATACTTTAACCTAAAGTTAAGTCAATGCAATAGTTACCTTGTTTCAGATATTAGAATGAAAATCATTGTGTGTCTGACTCATTTTCTGTTTCCATATTATTATTATTATTATTATTATTATTGTGTTTTTTGTTGGCTCCCATTTTGTACAGGTGTCAACACATAATAAGAGCTATAATTGCCACTTTAAGGAGTGTGGCCAAACAAAGGTACTTGAAACCCAGGGCTAAAATGAGGTGATTTTCATTGACCATCTTTTCACAAAAATGTTTTAGAGGCTTTCATAATGTGTACAGGTTCCAGAGCTGTTGAACTTTTCTCTCTGGTTATTATCAGACATACTCAGAATTCAGTCTTGAGAAAATGTTACAGCTCTACTAGTCAGTGGTAGAAAAAGTGTCTAATTGTCATATTTGAGTAAAAGTAAAGATACCTTAATAGAAAATAGCTCAAGTAAAAGTTAGTCATCCAGTAAAATACTACTTGAGTAAAAGTATTTGGTTTTAAACATACTTAAGTATCAAAAGTAAATGTAATTGCTAAAGTATACTTCAGCATCAAAAGTAAAAGTATAAATCATTTCAAGTCCTTATATACAATATCAGTC
Source organism: Thymallus thymallus (assembly GCA_023634145.1). Classification (NCBI taxonomy): domain Eukaryota; kingdom Metazoa; phylum Chordata; class Actinopteri; order Salmoniformes; family Salmonidae; genus Thymallus; species Thymallus thymallus. Next base: position 40,508,031 of record CM042391.1, on the reverse strand, counting down.
AAAAGTTGTCACACCTACTCATTCAAGGGTTTTTCTTTATTTTGACTATTTTCTACATTGTATAATAATAGTGAAGACATCAACACTATGAAATAACACATATGGAATCATGTAGTAACCAAAACAATGTTAAACAAATGAAAATATATTTTATATTTGAGATTCTTCAAAGTAGCCACCCTTTGCTCCCAAGTGGAGCAGTGGTCTATGACACTGCATCTCAGTGCTTCACTACAGACAACTTGGTTCGAATCCAGACTGTATCACAACCGGCTGTAATTGTGAGTCCGAAAGGGTGCCCCAGCGTCGTCCGAGTTTGGCCGGTGTAGGCCGTCATTTGTAAATAAGAATTTGTTCTTAACTGACTTGCGTAGATAAATAAACATTTAAAAAAGAATAATAATACATTTAAAAATTGCCTCAATGACAGCTTTGCACACTCTTGGCATTCTCTCAACCAGCTTCACGAGGTAGTCACCTGGAATGCATTTCAATTAACAGGTGTGTCTTCTTAAAAGTTAATTTGTGGAATTTCTTTCCTTAATGCATTTGAGCCAATCAGTTGTGTTATGACAAGGTAGGGGTGGTATACAGAAGATAGCCCTATTTGGTAAAAGACCAAGTCCATATCAGTGCAAGAACAGCTCAAATAAGCAAAGAGAAACGACAGTCCATCATTACTTTAAGACATGAAGGTTAGTCAATACGAAAAATTTCACAAACTTTGAAAGTTTCTTCAAGTGCAGTCGTAAAAACCATCAAGCACTATGATGAAACTGGCTCTCATGAGGACCGCCACAGGAATGAAAGACCCAGAGTTATGTCTGCTGCAGAAGATAAGTTCATTAGAGTTACCAGCCTCAGAAATTGCAGCCCAAATAAATGCTTCACATAGTTCAAGTAACAGACACATCTCAACATCAACTGTTCAGAGGAGACTGTGTGAATCAGGCCTTCATGGTCGAATTGTTGCAAAGAAACCACTACTAAAGGACACCAATAAGAAGAAGAGACCTGCTTGGGCCAAGAAACACGAGCAATTAGACCGGTGGGAATTTACCTTTTAGTCTGGAGTCCAAATGTGAGATTTTTGGTTCCAACCACTGTCTCTTTGTGAGACGCGGTGTGGGTGTACGGATGATCTCTGCATGTGTATTTCCCATCGTAAAGCATGGAGGAGGAGGTGTTATGTTGTGGGGGTGCTTTGCTGGTAACACTTTCTGTGATTTATTTAGAATTCATGGCACACTTAACTTATGTTTACTTAAGTACTTTACACCACTGCTACTAATTGAACTCAGTTTGGTTTCATTGGCTGACTTATAAAGCGGCGAGGTTTTCCAGTCAATTTCTCAACTCAAGCATAATTGCACCACACATGCTTGGCTCTGAATGCATTTCTGGCTAGTTTTTGGAATGCATATGAAACGTTATATTGCAAGAATGTTGATTCAACATACTTCTGAATGTTGTTCTCATGTCCTTTTCATCGTGGCAGGTATACATTTCATGTTAGTGGGTTCTGAGAATCGGCTTTTGTCTGCATTTTACAGAATGTACAGTGGATACACCTGACAAGTGTTTTCAAGAGTTCTGAAAGAAAGACTCAATTAGAACTCTGGAGAACATGTGAAAGAATACAAAGAAGGAGATGCCTGAAGAGAACAAGGCAAAGGAGATGCTTGAAGATCCGCTTGCTAGAAATGCTTGAAGATCCGCTTGCTAGAAATGCTTGAAGATCCGCTTGCTAGAAATGCTTGAAGATCCGCTTGCTAGAAATGCTTGAAGATTCTGAATGAAATATTACATTTCTTTTACGTTTCGTTATGATTTAATAACTTTCCTCAAAGAAATGTACATATAGTTTTTCTTTGGCACTCAAGGAAGGATGGAAAGTTGTGAACTGTTCTGGTTTTGTGACTGATGATTTTATTTTTTGTATTTTTTTTTATTTCACCTTTATTTAACCAGGTAGGTCAGTTGAGAACAAGTTCTCATTTACAACTGCGACCTGGCCAAGACAAAGCAAAGCAGTGCGACAAAATCAACAACAGAGTTACACAGTAAACAAACATACAGTCAGTAACACAATAGAAAATCTATATACAGAGTGCAAATGTAGTGCAAAATGCAGTAAGGTTAGGAAGGTAGGACAATAAATAGACCATAGTGGTGAGATAAATTACAGATTAGCATTAACACTGGAATGAAGGATGTGCAAATGGATATACTGGAGAGCAAGATTAGCGAAAATAAAATAAATAAATATGGGGATGAGGTAGTAGGGTGGGCTATTTACAGAAGGGCTATATACAGGTGCAGTGATCGATAAGCATCTTTGACAGCTGATGCTTAAAGTTAGTGAGGGAGATAGGAACCTCTAGCTTCAAGGATTTTTGCAATTCGTTCCAGTCATTGGCAGCAGAGAACTGGAAGGAATGGCGGCCAAAGGAGGTGTTTGCTTTGGGGGTGACCAGTGAGATATACCTGCTGGAGCGCATGCTACGGGTGGGTGTTGCTATGGTGACCAGCGAGCTGAGATAAGGCGGGGATTTACCTAATAAAGACTTGTAGATGACCTGGAGCCAGTGGGTTTGGCGACGAATATATAATGAAGGCCAGCCAACGAGAGCATACAGGTCGCAGTGGTGGGTAGTATATGGGGCTTTGGTAACAAAACGGATGGCACTGTGATAGATTACATCCAATTTGCTGAGCAGAGTGTTGGAGGCTAATTTGTAAATGACATCGCCGAAATCAAGGATCGGTAGGATAGTCAGTTTTACAAGGGCATGTCTGGCAGCATGAGTGAAGGAGGCTTTGTTGCGAAATAGGAAGCCGATTCTAGATTTAATTTTGGATTGGAGATGGTTGATGTGAGTCTGGAAGTTGAGTTTACAGTCTAACCAGACGCCTAGGTATTTGTAGGAGTCCACGTATTCTAAGTCGGACCCGTCGAGAGTAGTGATGATAGTCCGGTGGGCGGGTGCGGGCAGCGTTCCATAGAAAAGCATGCATTTATTTTTTTCTAGCATTTAAGAGCAGTTGTAGGCCACGGAAGGAGTGTTGTATGGCATTGAAGCTTGTTTGAAGGTTGGTAAACACAGTGTCCAAAGAGGGGCCAGATGTATACAGAATGGTGTCGTCTGCGTAGAGATGGATCAGAGTCACCAGCAGCGAGAGCGACATCGTTGATGTATATAGAGAAAAGGGTTGGCCCAAGAGTTGAACCCTGTGGCACCCCCATAGACTGCCAGAGGATCGGACAATAGGCCCTCCGATTTGACACACTGAACTCTGTCTGCCTTGCCTGGTTCTCTAACTACTTTGCAGTCACTTGAGAAACCAAGGCTGTTGAGTCTGCCAATAAGAATGCGGTCGAAAGCCTTGGCCAGGTCGATGAAGACGGCTGCACAGTACTGTCTTTTATCGATGGCGGTTATGATATCGTTCAGTACCTTGAGCGTAGCTGAGGTGCACCCATGACCAGCTCGGAAACCAGATTGCATAGCAGAGAAGGTACGGTGGGATTCGAAGTGGTCAGTTATCTGTTTGATAGTGACTGTTTGTTCCTATAAATAAGAAATTTGATTTTGCCAGTTGTTTGTCTCATATTAATCTGAACCAATCTGTCGGATGCATGATTATGAGGCAGAGTACCAGACATCCAAAACTTTGTTAATCTGTTTCTAACCCAATGACAACGGTCATTCACCTGGTCTGAAGAATTTGAAGATGTATGAATGGTAAGATCCAAGTCTCCTTAACCTAGGCATAGTATACAGTAATGATTTATTTTCTCCTGAAAACTGTTGAGTTTGTACAGTACAGTATATCTAATTTCATTGCGGTTGTACAGAGGCTGTGTGCAGGACTCAGACCCCCTACTCCTGTCCTAGAGCATTCCATTCAATCCGGAGGGATAGAAGGGAACATCATTATCTTGGCAGGTTTATCTATTTCATGGTAACGTGCTTAGGAGGGGTCTACCTGCTGTTCCGCTGATCTGCATATCTAAGCGATGCTTTGGGAGAACCTTCCTTCCTCACTAGAAAATTAAGCAGCACAGCACTAATGGACTGTTGGATGGCTCTGATAGACGTGCTTATACACATGCTATCATTCACTGTAAAAAATATATAGACACTTTGAGTCAAATAACTTTGGACACACCTACTCATTTAAGGGGTTTTATTAAATTTTTTACAATTTTCTACATTGTAGAATAATAATGAAGACATCAACACTAAATACAGTCATGTGGGAAAGTAAGTACACCCCCTATTTTTTACATATTTGGACAGATGGATATGTAATCTTCACTAATCTTCACACTAAATTGGGTAACCTTTTATCTGTCAATAGTGTTGAAGTGAAGATTACATATTCATATGTAAGTACACTTTACAGGGGGTGTACTTACTTTTTCCAACAGTCTTGGAGGAGTTCCCACATATGCTGAGCACTTGTTGGCTGCTTTTCCTTCACTCCGTGGTCCAACTCATCCCAAACCATCTCAATTGGGTTGAGGTCGGGTGATTTTGGAGGCCAGGTCATCTGATGCAGCACTCATCACTCTCCTTCTTGGTAAAATAGCCCTTACACAGTCTGGAAGTGTGTTTTGGGTCATTGTCCTGTTGAAAAACGAATAGGAGCAAACCAGACGGGATGGCGTATCACTGCAGAATGCTGTGGTAGCCATGCTGGTTAAGTGTGCCTTGAATAAAAAATAAAATCACAGACAGTGTTACCAGCAAAGCACCATCACACCTCCTCCATGCAGAGATCATCCGTTCACCTACTCTGCGTCTCACAAATACACGGCGGTTGGAACCAAAAATCTCAAATTTGGACTCATCAGACCAAAGGACAGATTTCCACCGGTCTAATGTCAATTCCTGATTCACACAATCTCCTCTGAAAAGTTGATGTTGAGATGTGTCTGTTACTTGAACTCTGTGAAACATTGATTTGGAGTGCAATCTATTCTAATGAATGTATTCTCTGCAGCAGAGGTAACTCTGGGTCTTCCTTTCCTGTGGCGGTCCTCACGAGAGCCAGTTTCATCATAGCACTTGATGGTTATTGCGACTGCATTTGAAGAAACTTTCAAAGTTCATCAATTTTCTGTATTGACTGACCATGTCTTAAAGTAAAGATGGACTGTCATTTCTCTTTGCTTATTTGAGCTGTTCTTGACATAATATGGACTTGGTCTTTTACCATATACGGCTTCTTCTGTATACCACCCCTACCTTTTAACAACACAACTGAATGGCTCAAACGCATTAAGAAGGAAAGAAATTCCACAAATTATCTTTTAACAAGGTACACCTGTTAATCGGAATGCATTCCAGGTGACTACCTCATGAAGCTACATGATTCCATATAGGTTAACTTCATAGTTTTGAAGTCTTCACTATTATTATACAATGTAGAAAATAGTGAAAATAAAGAAAAACCCTGACTGGTACTGTGTGTGTGTATATATATATATGTGTATATATATATATATATATATGTGTGTGTGTGTGTGTGTGTGTGTGTGTGTGTGTGTGTGTGTATATGTGTGTGTGTATGTGTATATATATATATACACACACACACACACACACACACACACACACACACACACAGTATATTGTCCAAAAATAATACTGCAATGTAACTATACATTTTCCCCCCATAACTATGAAACACCAAACTGTGCCTAGGACAGACTGTGGCACCATAGGGCTTTGAGAGTACATGGCACACAGTGGCTGCCCACTCTTCTCTCTCATCAGTGTTTCCTGCTGTTGGAAGCTCCAGTAGGCTGAGACACATTTGATCATTAACGGCAGGTTGTGAAGTCAGACAGGCGCAGAGGAAGTCATGCAGTCCAATTTTCATGGGTGCCTTTCTTTCCAACTCCGTTAATCAGTCCAAAAGACTGGACCATCTTGACCCAGTTTTGGGCCTGTGTGTGATGTCACTTGGCTCTCCTGGTCTCCTGTGAAGGTGGCTGCAGGTGGCAGCATCACTACAACACAGGGATCAAACCCCTCCACTCAAGGACAAGAAGGGGAGTTTGTCATGTCAGCAGTGTCCTCTCTCCCACCTCGCCTAATCGTCAAAAGAACATTGGGCAATAAACTTAGAATATGCTCATGTACGTGATTTTTCTAGATTTTTTATCATCGCTGTGCTGTTGCTGAATACATTTTGTACTGTATGCCAAGTCTGGGCCAAGAACAATTTACAATCTGACAGAAAAACCAAAACGTATCTGATTTGTACAGTAGCTCCAGAGTGCTGCATGCAGACTCTGTGGTGTAGGGCAAAATCCATTGAATAGAAAGACTGTAACAGAGGGATGTTTTAATTAGCCCTTTTGTCTTTTCTTCTGACCTCTACATGTTCTCTGAACAATGCTGAGACAGAAACCAGAACACACCAACGTACTCCACACCCGGTTTTTGTGTGTGTCTCAGAGGCATGCTTTGACAAATTCCCACTAATGGTTTCCTGATAATGAGGCCTCCTGGAGAATTGAGGTCTGAACTCAACTCAGCCCTGTGGAAAGGTCACAGCAGCTGCAGTGATGGCAGGATGGATACAGGCTGTGGGGCCACTGTCAGAGGAGTGATCGGTGAGAGAGGGCTGGGAGAGAAGAAGAAACTAAGATAGTGATGTGTGGTGCTCAGATAACAGAAGTCAAATGTGTTTTTTAGTTGTTTTTATAGTGTGTGTGTATATACAGTACATTCGGAAAGTATTCAGACCCCTTGACTTTTTCCACAATTTGTTACGTTACATTGATTAAATTGTTTTTTTTCCCTCATCAATCTACACAAAATACCCCATAATTTCACTGGTTTTTAGACGTTTTTGCACATTTATAAAAAAAATGAAATATGACATTTACATAAGTATTCCGACCCTTTACTCAGTAAAGGCAGTGATTACAGCCTCAAGTCTTCTTGGCTATGACACTACAAGCTTGGCACACCTGGATTTGGGGAGTTTCTCCCATTCTTCTCTGCAGATCCGTTCAAGCTCTGTCAGATTGGATGGGGAGCGTCGCTGCACAGCTATTTTCAGGTCTCTCCAGAGATGTTCAAGTCCGGGTTCTGGCTGGGGCCCTCAAGGACATTCAGAGACTTGTCCTGAAACCACTCCTGCATTGTCTTGGCTGTGTGCTTAGGGTCGTTATCCTGTTGGAAGGTGAACCTTCGCCACCAGTCAGGTCCTGACCGGGTGGTCATCTCTAGGAAGAGGCTTGGTGGTTCCAAGCTTCTTCCATTTAAGAATGATGCAGGCCTCTGTTTTTGGGAACATTCAATGCTGCAGAAATATTTTGGTACCCTTCCCCAGATCTGTGCCTCGACACAATCCTGTCTCGGAGCTCTGCAGACAATTCCTTCAACTTAATGGCCTGGTTTTTGCTCTGACATGCACTGTCAACTGTGGGACCTTATATAGGCAGGTGTGTGCCTTTCCAAATCATGTCCAATCAATTGAATTTACCACAGGTGGACTCCAATCAAGTTGTGGAAACATCTCAAGGATGATCAATGGAAACAGGATGCACCTGAGCTCCATTTCGAGTCTCATAGCAAAGAGTCTGAATACTTATGTAAATAAGGTATTTTTTCATATACATTTCCCAAAATTTTGAAAAACCTGTTTTCACTTTTTCATTATGGGGTATTGTGTGTAGATTGCTGAGAAGAAAAATATTTATTTGATTTCAGAATAAGGCTGTAACGTAACAAAATGTGGAAAAAGTCAAGTGGTCTGAATACTTCCCGAATGCACTTTACATATGTATATCTGTTGTCATTGAGATGGAGGCATATGCAGGATTCTGTCATACACATTGGTATGACTGGTATTGCCCTACATTTTCATCATCGATTTTGTCAATGTATCCTGTGCTGTAAATAGATGACAGATGCTGAATAAGGACAGTATTGTTTGTGAATAGCTGCACAATAATGTGGTGATCTTGTCTTTCATAATATTGACTCATACCTTGTATAATTTCCTACTCTTTGAGCTTACTAGTAATAGTAGGCAAGAAAGGTTAATTTTGCAGTCAAGGCTGGTGGGGATTTTTTTATTTAATTTCACCTTTATTTTAGCAGGGAAATCTCATTGAGACCAAGTCTTCTTTTTCATGGAAGCCCTGCCTGTACACAAATAATACACATTTACAACATGTACAAATACAACGCAAAAAAAATATATTATATACAATATTTATATACTTTATCCAAACCCCTGCCAAGGCTGATCTGATTAATTATTACACAACCAACTAACACTCCCATTCACAATGTGCTCATAGTTTTGATAGCAGCACCAAATGGTTTTATGGTGAAAATGTTCAGTTGCAGAGACAAAAGAGAAGTGATTCTATTTCCATGCTCATGAACGAAAAATACAAAGTTTTCACATTGTGAAAAATCCTCAACACAAATAGGGCAAATAATGACATTGTGAAGGACACAGGCACGGTGTAAATTGTATAGCCAGTACCTCGGCTAGTGTCTACATTATAATTCTATGGCACTTGGGAGAGGAGCGTGCAGGCCATTCCAGCCACTTGTGAGGGCTGTCTCATGGGGAATCTAATGTGTTTGGAGAGGATCTCTATTATCTCCAGGGGGGTGGGAGGCTGAGGTGGCCTGTAGAGCAGTCCTCTGGATGGGGCTACCATCCTCTGTTCCCCCTCCACTCAGCACTACCTCATACATCATTACAGGTGCTCCTCACAAAAGCCTCTCATCCAGCCCTGAGTGGGAGCCAACCTGCGCACTAAATGAAGATGGCTGTTTTAATACATCAAAGCAATTTGGACCGAAATAGTTCCTCATCATACAGATCAAATAAAATGTTATTTGTCACATGCTATTTGTCACATTCTGTGTAAACAACAGGTGTAGGCTAACTTATGGGCCTTTCACAACAGTGCAGAGATTAAAATATATATAGAAAAATTAAAACATAATAAAGACACAATGATTAATGATAACTTTGCTATATACACTACCGGTCAAAGGTTTTAGAACACCTACTCATTCAAGGGTTTTTCTTTATTTTTTAATATTTTCTACATTATAGAATAATACTGAAGACATCAAAACTATGAAGTAACTAAAAAAAAGTGTTAAACAAATCAATATGTTTTATATTTGACATTCTTCAAATAGCCATACTTTGCCTTGATGACAGCTTTGTACACTCCTGGCATTCTCTCAACCAGCTTCATGAGGTAGTCACCTGGAATGCATTTCAATTAACAGTTAACAGTTAATTAACAGTTAATTAACAGTTAATTCTTTCCTTCTTAATGCATTTGAGCCAGTCAGTTGTGTTGTGACAAGGTAGGGGTGGTATACAGAAGATAGCCCTATTTGGTAAAAGACCAAGTCCATATCAGGGCAAGAACAGCTCAAATAAGCAAAGAGAAACGACAGTCCATCATTACTTTAAGACATGAAGGTTAGTCAATACGGAAAATTTCACCAACTTTGAAAGTTTCTTCAAGTGCAGTCGTAAAAACCATCAAGCATTATGATGAAACGGGCTCTCATGAGGACCGCCACAGGAATGAAAGACCCAGAGTTATGTCTGCTGCAGAGGATAAGTTCATTAGAGTTACCAGCCTCAGAAATTGCAGCCCAAAAAAATACTTAACAGAGTTTAAGTAACAGACACATCTCAACATCAACTGTTCAGAGGAGACTGTGTGAATCAGGCCTTCATGGTCAAATTGCTGCAAAGAAACCACTACTAAAGGACACCAATAAGAAGAAGAGACTTGCTTGGGCCAAGAAACACAAGCAATGGACATTTGTGAGACGCAGTGTGGGTGAATGGATGATCTCCGCATATGTATTTCCCACCGTAAAGCACGGAGGAGGAGGTGTTATGGTGTGGGGGTGCTTTGCTGTTGACACTGTCTGTGATTTATTTAGAATTCAAGGCACACTTAACCAGCATGGCTACCACAGCATTCTGCAGCGATACACCTTCCATCTGGTTTGGGCTTAGTGGGACTATCATTTGTTCTTCAACAGGACAATGATCCAAAACACACCTCCAGGCTGTGTAAGGGCTATTTTACCAAGAAGGAGAGTGATGGAGTGAAAAGAATTCCAGGTGAAGCCGGTTGAGAGAATGCCAAGAGTGTGCAAAGTTGTCATCAAGGCAAAGGGTGGCTATTTGAACCTCAAATATAAAATATATTTTGATTTTTTTAACACTTTTTTTGGTTACTACATGATTCCTGACAGGTCCTGACTATAGTAAGGCCTCTAGGCCAGGGGTTCTCAAACTGTTTTTTGTTGACGGACCCTTTTTCACATGCAACATTAATCATAGACCCCCTACTGAGAAACTGACTGACAAAAAGTGTATAAAATGTACTTATAAACACATACTGTTAATAATGATTAAAGAAAAAAAAGTACACCGCACTTACAGATACTGTAGATGTCAGTGAGATGGGTGGGCCTGCTTCTTACTGCAGAGTCTATCCTCAGTGTGATGGTTGACAAGCAAACTCGCAAAACATTCTCCACTTCTAGTCGGGACCTGAGCTTTGTCTTCATAGCTGCCAAAGCAGAGAATGTCGTGCCAAAGCAGAGAATATGTTGTTGGGAAAGGTAGCAGCACTTTCATGGCTTCTTTTACTAAGGCCGGGTACTCTGCAGCAACAGTTTCCAACACTCTGAGATAACCAACGCACCTCTGTGTGAAACAATAATTTGTCATATTCAGCACCCGTTTCGGAACACAACTTTGAAAATAGGCGTTAATTCACAACTGCATTTAGAACAGCATATAATTCGGGTTCCATTTTCTTCGATGCAAGGGCTTGGAGATGCAGAATACAGTGTGTTACAATTACGTTTGGGTTCATAGCTCGTATTCTTGCTACAACACCATTCCTGTCATGCCATCTGTACAAACAGCAACACACTTCTCCCAGTTTAGAGATTTAGCTTTCATGAAATCATCCAATAATTTAAAAATGTCTTCCCCTGTTGTACGTTCTGGTAACTACTGACAAAAAATGTAATCTTCCATAATTTCCCCCAACCAAACATAACGAACATGAACTAACAATTGTGCTGCATTACCAACATCTGTTGTCTCATCAAGCTGAATTGCAAACTGCTCACACATACGTAGCCTTTTGCTGAGCTGGCATTTCAAATCACTTGAAAGCTCTTCAATTCTCCTATTTACTGTGTCGTTAGAAAGTGATATGGCCTTCAGTGTCTTCGCTGCATCTTCGCTAACCATCACTTCACACATTTCTACTATTCTCCTCCAATAGGGCGTTTTTACTCTTTGCAATCCGAAGCGCTGTTAAGAAGGATGCTTTCAGAGCCTTTTCTGGAACTGTTATGTTTGTCATTTTAGTTTTCTGTCGAGTGTATTCTTCCTTTCTTTTAAAAGAAGTCTCTGGATTTATCTTTGTATTCCGGGTAAGATGTTGTTTCATTGCTTCATTTGACGGAAGTTGTAAGCATACAACGCATTGTGGCCTCCCATCACTAAATTCCATAAAAACAAAATCAATGTAACTGTCATAAAACGTTCTCTTCTTTTGCTTTTTACTGGACTCGGCATTGTCACTGCCTCCAGCACAACTAGCAGTACATGGATGTTTTAAATACTTATTAATTATTCTTTGTTTGCTCACTTACTATTTATTTTCGCTCACTAATGATATCTTCAACTTCCACCTGCCAAATACGTCTGACTGAAGTCGCTGAGCTCATGATGCATCTTTTGCATTTGACGCTTATTAGGCTAGCTCTGTTCTGCGGGATTAGCCTTGACACTCTAGAGGAGGTGGCGAAGAGATGGATCCTGGCCAAACTGCTGGCCATCATGGACAACGTCACCCACCCTCTGCATGCCATGGTTATGACGCAGAGGAGCACCTTCAGTCACAGACTGATCCCACCACGGTGTGCCAGAGAGCGCTACAGGAGGTCCTTCCCGTGGCGGCTATTAGACTATTTAATGCCTCACAGGGGTGCCGTGCCGTCGGCAACATAGATCTGGAACTGTTGGGGTGTTAGGACCTAGTTAAACAATTATGCATCCATCCGTGAGTAACTCTGGTCCGTAATCACTCATTCACTCAGGACTTATTTATTCATTCAGGTCTGTAGATACATATTCATGTACAGTTGTTACATCATATCACGTGCAATATTGTAAGTAATTCTTGGACTGAACTTTATCTATCTATCTATCTATCTATCTATTAGTTGGCTTACCATAGTTTTCATAGTAATCGGTGAGATTTGAGATCATTTTTATCTGTAACTATTACACCGTTGTTAATATGAAAAGTTTAATTAATCTTGCTGATTTTAATTTTTCTGATTTGATCGGGAGTGCAAATTATTAGGGTAATATTAGTTATTAATAGAATGTAAAAAGCGACAGCTGATACTGCAAAAAAAACTACTTACTGTCCTAACTGTTAGTAAATAGTAAAAATAAATATAAACCCTTGAATGAGTAGGTGTTATAAAACTTTTGATCGGTAGCGTACACGGGGTACCAGTCCAAGTCGATGTACAGGGGTATGAGGTAATTGAGGTAGATTTGTACATATAGTTTTGGGTAAAGTGTCTAGGCAACAGGATGGTTAATAATAAACAGATAGTCCTGGCAACTATTTAACCAACTGTTTAGCAGTCTTATGGCTTGGGGAGTAGAAGCTGTTCCGGGTCCTGTTGGTTCCAGACTGGGTGCATCGGTTCCGCTTGCCATGCGATAGCAAAGAGAAGAGTCCATGACTTGGGTGGCTGAAGTCTTTGAGAATTTTTAGGGCCACACTGCCAGGTCACTTACCTCCTCCCTATACACTGTCTCATTGTTGTCGGTGATCAGGCCTACCGCCGTTGTGTCATCAGCAAATTTAGTGATGGTGTTTGTCGTGTGCGGCCACTCAGTTGTGAGGTGAATGGGGAGTACAGGAGGGCACTAAGCATCACCCCTGAATGGCCGCTGTGTTGCGGGTCAGAGTGGCTGTGTTGTTAGCTACCCTTACCACCTGGGGGTGGCACGTCAGGAAATCCGGGATCCAGTTGCAGACGGAGGTGTTCAGTGCCAGGGTCCTGAGCTTAGTGATGAGTTCGGAGGGCAGTGTAGAATGCAATAGAGATTGTGTAATCTGAGGATCTGTTGGGGCGGTATGTGAATTGGGTCCATTGTCTGGGATGATGGTGTTGATGTGAGCCATGACCAGCCTTTCAAGGCATCTCATGGCTATAGATGTGAGTGCTACGGGGCGATAGTCATTTAGATAGGTTACCTTGGCGTTCTTTGGAACAGGGACTATGGTGGTCTGCTTGAAACACGTAGGTATTACAGGCTGGGTCAGGGAGAGGTTGAAAATGTCAGTGTAGGCACTTGCCAACTGGTCCGTGCATGCTCTGAGTACACATCCTGGTAATCAGGCTGGCCCTTGTGAATGTTAACCTGTTTAAAGATTTTATCGGCTAGATCACACATTCGTCCAGAACAGCTGGTGCTCTCATGCATGGGTCAGTGTTGCTTTCCTCGAAGTGAGCATAGAGGACATTTAGCTCTTCTGCTAGGCTTGTGTCACTGGGCAGCTCGCGGTAGGGTTTCCCTTTGTAGTCCGTAATAGTTTGCAAACCCTGCCACATCCGACGAGCGTCAGAGCCAGCATAGTAGGATTCGATCTTAGTCCTGTATTAAAGCTTTGCTTGTTTGATGGGACAGTACATGTAACTGGAATTCTCCTATACAGTAGTAGGTGCTAGAAAAAACTATTTCCCTCAAGTCAGTTTTGTTTTGTATTTGATGAAGGTAAGAGGGAAAACTAATAGAGAGGTCTTAGTAATCATGCTGGTCCACCCAAGTTACCCCTGGGGCTGTGCTCAGGTCTGCCACAGCTGGGCTACTTCCATCCTTTCAATCTGACAGCTCTCTGAAGGTAAAAATACTCTATCGTGTCTCCAAGAGCCTTTGCAAAAGGTCAAACTGCTAGAATTGCTTAAGGCACACCTGAGCATCCATGGAGGATTAGCGATAACTTAGACTGAAGTTTAGTACAGAGAAAAAAACATCTTGAATCATCCAAAGGAATGTATTGAAACACTGAAATGAAAATAACATGTAGTGAGAAGGTGGAGAAACTGTCACTGCCACTCAGTAATCAATCAGTGAAATTCCATACATGTATATTGAGTTCTCACCTTAAAATAGCAGCTTTAGCTCAATTAAAATCACTTTACCAGTCTGTCAGTTACATGACTCACTAGGCTCCAACAAAGAGGCTTTCCATTAGTCTGGTTCCCTAGCCAGCCAGCTATGTGTCTGTCTGTCTAGCCAGGCTACCTCTGTTCTTCCAGAGACTACCGCCCATCTGAGTGCCTGAGGGCACACCACAGCTCAGTTGATCCACAGCAAATCCTCAGGTACCCATTGGTCTCTTTCTATTTAAAGCTCTCCCCTCCTCACCATAACCTGTCTTCCTCTCTTCCCCCCCTCCATATGTAGCACTCTTTCTTTCTCCTTCCTCACATCCTGTTCTATCCCCTGTTTCCTGGCAGGCTACACACTTCCTCTTCTTTTTACATTTCTACATCCACTTCCTCGTCCACATCCTTTTCCTTTTCCTCTCAAGTGCATGTTCTCCTTCCCCCCCCCCCCATTTCTCCTGTCCTCTACCTGTTGGACTAGCTCCAAACTCTCCCCCCCTGTTGGACTAGCTCCAAACTCTCCCCCCCTGTTGGACTAGCACCAAACTCTCCCCCCCTGTTGGACTAGCTCCATACTCTCCCCCCCTGTTGGACTAGCACCTAACTCTCCCCCCCTGTTGGACTAGATCCAAACTCTCCCCCCCTGTTGGACTAGCACCTAACTCTCCCCCCCTGTTGGACTAGCACCAAACTCTCCCCCCCTGTTGGACTAGCTCCATACTCTCCCACCCCTGTTGGACTAGCTCCATACTCTCCCACCCCTGTTGGACTAGCTCCATACTCTCCTACCCCTGCTGGACTAGCTCCATACTCTCCTACCCCTGCTGGACTAGCTCCATACTCTCCCACCCCTGTTGGACTAGCTCCATACTCTCCCACCCCTGTTGGACTAGCTCCATACTCTACCACCCCTGTTGGACTAGCTCCATACTCTACCACCCCTGTTGGACTAGCACCAAACTCTCCCCCCCTGTTGGACTAGCTACTAACTCCCCCCCCCCCCCTGTTGGACTAGCTCCTAACTCCCCCCCTGTTGGACTAGCTCCTAACTCTCCCCCCCTGTTGGACTAGCACCAAACTCTCCCCCCCTGTTGGACTAGCACCAAACTCTCCCCCCCTGTTGGACTAGCACCTAACTCTCCCCCCCTGTTGGACTAGCACCTAACTCTCCCCCCCCTGTTGGACTAGCTCCATACTCTCCCCCCCTGTTGGACTAGCTCCATACTCTCCCCCCCTGTTGGACTAGCTCCAAACTCTCCCCCCCTGTTGGACTAGCTCCAAACTCTCCCCCCCTGTTGGACTAGCTCCATACTCTCCCACCCCTGTTGGACTAGCTCCATACTCTCCCCCCTGTTGGACTAGCTCCATACTCTCCTACCCCTGCTGGACTAGCTCCATACTCTCCCACCCCTGTTGGACTCGCTCCATACTCTCCCACCCCTGTTGGACTCGCTCCAAACTCTCCCCCCCTGTTGGACTAGCACCAAACTCTCCCCCCCCCTGTTGGACTAGCTCCATACTCTCCCCCCTGTTGGACTAGCTCCATACTCTCCTACCCCTGCTGGACTAGCTCCATACTCTCCCACCCCTGTTGGACTAGCTCCATACTCTCCCACCCCTGTTGGACTAGCTCCATACTCTCCCACCCCTGTTGGACTAGCTCCTAACTCCCCCCCCCCTGTTGGACTAGCTCCTAACTCCCTCCCCCCCCCCGTTTGACTAGCACCAAACTCTTCCCCCCTGTTGGACTAGCACCAAACTCTCCCCCCCTGTTGGACTAGCTCCATACTCTCCCACCCCTGTTGGACTAGCTCCATACTCTCCCACCCCTGTTGGACTCGCTCCATACTCTCCCACCCCTGTTGGACTCGCTCCATACTCTCCCACCCCTGTTGGACTCGCTCCATACTCTCCCACCCCTGTTGGATTCGCTCCATACTCTCCCCCCCTGTTGGACTAGCTCCATACTCTACTACCCCTGCTGGACTCGCTACATACTCTCCCACCCCTGTTGGACTCGCTCCATACTCTCCCCCCTGTTGGACTCGCTCCATACTCTCCCACCCCTGTTGGACTAGCTCCATACTCTCCCACCCCTGTTGGACTCGCTCCATACTCTCCCACCCCTGTTGGACTCGCTCCATACTCTCCCACCCCTGTTGGATTCGCTCCATACTCTCCCACCCCTGTTGGACTCGCTCCTAACTCTCCCCCCCTGTTGGACTAGCTCCATACTCTACTACCCCTGCTGGACTCGCTACATACTCTCCCACCCCTGTTGGACTCGCTCCATACTCTCCCACCCCTGTTGGATTCGCTCCATACTCTCCCACCCCTGTTGGATTCGCTCCATACTCTCCCACCCCTGTTGGACTCGCTCCTAACTCTCCCCCCCATTGGACTAGCACCAAACTCTCCCACCCCTTTTGGATTCGCTCCATACTCTCCCACCCCTGTTGGACTAGCTCCTAACTCTCCCTACCATGGCTCTCCACCATTCCAAGCAGCTACAATTAAACCATCAGGACCCACAGGTGTCCGTCCTGGGCCAGGCATGGTGTGTCTGAATCACCGCTGGTATCACAGCTCTGGTCACAGTCACAACACCCTTTAAAATCCCTTTGTTTACAGGCAGATTAAGGCAATGAGAGGGATTAGTTTAAATGGAGTATGTGGATTTCTGCTGACATGGTAGTTGTATTACCCTTCATCTGGTACTGACTGGGGCCTGTGCCCATCTGTGTATTACCCTTCATCTGGTACTGACTGGGGCCTGTGCCCATCTGTGTTTTACCCTTCATCTGGTACTGACTGGGGCCTGTGCCCATCTGTGTTTTACCCTTCATCTGGTACTGACTGGGGCCTGTGCCCATCTGTGTTTTACCCTTCATCTGGTACTGACTGGGGCCTGTGCCCATCTGTGTTTTACCCTTCATCTGGTACTGACTGGGGCCTGTGCGCATCTGTGTTTTACCCTTCATCTGGTACTGACTGGGGCCTGTGCCCATCTGTGTATTACCCTTCATCTGGTACTGACTGGGGCCTGTGCCCATCTGTGATGTTCCCTTTCCCTTATTGAACTGTATCTTAAATCCCTCTGTCGTTTACATGCAACTTTCCATGGAGGTGTGAGTGTGTTGTCTCTCTCTCTCTCGCAAAACACACACATAGTCACACATACACCATTTTTAAAAGGATTAATGAGTCAGTTCACACTCCTTATCCAGATGCATGAACTGTTTTCAAGTCCCTATGTTTACATTCAGAATTATGTGCTGGTATGATGTGTGTTCTTTTAATTGAGAGTAGATTGGCTTGAGGATCAATTTGTTATAGAATCGTTGTGTTTAACAGGGCTCAGGTAATTATTGCGGTAAGATTTTCCATTCAGTCCTTGTCTCTTGCTTAAGTTATGCAGGGCCCGGTTTCCCAATAGCAATGTAACTTAGGCTTACGAGTGTTTTTAATGGTGCATCTTTCCTACAACAGCCGAAAATGAAAACACCGCTCAGAGAGAACAGTTGCTAAGTGTGTCATTGGAACATGTGTCAATACTGATAGGATCAAAAGAAAGGTAGGGCTGCTCTCGGATCTTCTTTCTCAATTCAAATCTTACCTTCAAATTATTTCACAATACTTAGAAATATTATTCTAATGCTTACAGTAGCGGTGCGTGGGTAAAATCACCGGGGAAGCGAAGCCAGGAAAAAAAATAGCCATATTACAGCCTGTGTTGTGATAATTGCGTTGTTTGCTGTATGACCTGTTAGTTTATATCCCTCACCACCGTGATGTAAAGGCCTAAGGCCGAGACAATAAGAAAACACAGTGCAGAATATATTCAACCACACCTGTGTTTCATCACAAAACCGGAGAGCAACGTCTCCCTGATGAAGTCCACAAGACATATTGCATGTAACAGACTACTAAACTATTGATTTAGAACCATGGAGTGATATGCTACTGCAGGTTTCAAAGAAAATAGGAGCTGCCTCCACTATTCCAGCACCGTTTCAACTTCAACATTTCATCATCTAATCACCTATGCTTAGTCTAATACAGTGACAACTAAAAGATACCAAAAACGATTTAGTCCAATCAACGTAAGCTAAATATGATGTGGCTGTCCATGGTACTAATTTCTGTGTGTGTGTGTGTGTTCGTGCAAGTAGAAAAAACATGTTGACTCACCCTACTTATAGAGAAACACCAATGCCATCTTCTCTTTCATGTTGCCGTGGCTACCTGGCTAAAATGCTTGCTCGCCAGCCTTACTTCCTTTCATGGGCAGTAATGAACCAGCTAGTTAACATTAGCCGTCTACACCTAGCTACATATTGAACTTCCATCCTCTCAGGCCAGAATCGCCATGAGAATCCTCGTTATTATCATTAGTCAGTACGGAGAATCAAGTAAAACCACAAGTCCAAATCCCTATTGGGCTCCCGAGGGGCGCAGCGGTCTAAGGCACTGCATCTCAGTGCTAGAGGCGTCACTGCAGACCCCGGTTCGATACCGGGCTGTATCACAACCGGCCGTAATCGGGAGTCCTGTAGTGCGGCGCACAATTGGCCCAGCGTCGTCCGGGTTAGGGGAGGCCGGTGTAGGCTGTTGTAAGAATTTGTTCTTAACTGACTTACCTAGTTAAATAAAGGTAAAAAAAAAAATACACAACAAGATGCAACAATTCACGTTTTTCTGTCGATGATCTTTAGTTTTTTATGTGATGTGATTGGTGTGAAGCCAAATCCAAACTGGCTTTCCTTGACACTTTATTATTATTGAATTTTAATTTTTTTGGTGCTCCAGGATCATTCACGGTAGAGCTCACTCAGTTTAGCTCAACACTGATTGGGTTTTATTTTATTTTTTATTAAGGGAGGCCAAAAGCTCACTGGCTTCCCTTGCCTTCAATGCTACAGGCGGCAACAATATCATACTCTTTTTGACCAGACAGCATCAGATAGATGGGCTACACATACTGAGACAGAGGGGCGCTGTTTCGCTCACTCGGATGCTTTCTCCGGTGAGATACATTCAGCCTCTTGCGAATTAAAGGAAATTATGAAAAATAGAGAGACAAAAAAAAAAAAGAATGAAGGCTGGCTTCACCTGTCCTCGATGAATACACGCCACTGAATGATTACCCAATAAAAATGTACATGATTTGGCCCCTCATTGCGCAGGTTAGCCTACACATTATATATATTGAGACAAATTATAGACGGTAGCCTACAAGTAGCAACATGAAATGTTTTCAATAGGAATGAAATAGGCCTATAGACTACTGTAGGCTATTTACACTGAGTATACAAAACATTAAGAACATGCTCTTTCCATGACATAGTTTGACCAGGTGAATTCAGTTGAACGCTATGGTCCCTTTATTTATGTCACTTTTTAAATCCACTTTAATCAGTGTAGATGAAGGGGAGGAGACAATATTAGAAAGGTGTTTTGTCTATTTTAATGCAGTCACCTCAGGTTTTTGTCACTTGTTTGTACCAATTACTACAACTATTTGTTGTAGTCAACTTTGTTCTGAAGTTATCGGCAGTCACAGAGAGAAGGATAAACAATGTGATTCTATGTTCTATGAGATCTTCTGTGTATAATGTGCGGCAGGAGGGCAAAAAAAGCACCTAACGACACACTTACCTGTTAGCTGTTAGATTACGAGTGTTTTGAAGTGCAATGTTAATAACGATGGTTTTGGGATAAAGCTCGTAGATTTAACGATGTTCCTACAAAGGTTCTAACGGTGAACTTAGCCTTAAGATGCTTTTGGGAAACCGGGTCCAGCTTGAAAGTTCTTTAATGAGAATCCTTAGTGCTCTTCATCTTGATAATTGCTACAATCCGTAGTATAGCTTCACGTATCCCTGCCTTTTGATGTTTTTGTTCGGCTCTAACCTCTCCTCCTTAATGCTGTTTCATCACTCAGTCCACGACTCTCTCTCTGCCCCGAGGCTCCACCATGAGTCTCTCCAGGCTCTCAGTCTGAACGTTGACAATCCAGCATGGATCCTCTCATCCTACTAAACACAATCCCATCCCTCCTTAATCTGTGACCACAAATAAGGTTGGCCGGAATCATAGTACATGAGAGACCTACATAAGAGAAACTCTCTCCTTGTCTATTGTTGAGTGGGTTATTATTGTTAGTCCAGATGAGCGCCAGTGTTTACCACTTACCATGATGAGGCCTTTGTGAGTGTAAGTACTGCTGGTAATCAATGCCCAGAGCGGAGATTCCTCTTGATTATGTAAACACTTCAAATAAAACCTTGTTAAAAGTATGGATCTGCCCACAGCAACAAGCTCAGTCAGTGGAATTAAAGACATGCTCCAGAACTTCTAAGTATTTTTAAACCTCCCTGCTTTGGGCTGGATGTGTCAATGCATAGTTCATACATGTATAATCTATGAACATAATCACTGTTTTACCTGAATTAGCCATGAAATCCCACGTTTTTCTGGAAGCTGTGCTGCGCCATTTTCCCAGAATTTTCCTCCACGTGGGCCCGCCCCCCTAGCAAGTTCAGTTCTAGCCAATGAGCTTCAGCCCCTCTCCATTTGAGTGACAGCTAACAAGGTGCGCACACAGCAGAGTGAGAGAGCGAGCAATGACGTGGTGCACATATCTGCACAGGTAGTGCAATGTTCGGGGGCCACTTTTGGCTAATGAGCGATACTTTTAGAGCTACTGGCTAAAAAGTATACAAAAGTACCAGAGAATCTCTTTAAGACTAAATAATAAAAGCTTCCTGTGCAAGCTGTTATCAATAGATTTTGCCTTGTTTCCTGTGAACATTTGTAACTACAAAATACACTGCTTATCGGTTGGTAAAGTGTAACAAGGACAACATTATAAAACAAATTCCAACTTATGTCTGTGAGCTTCAAATAATAGTCCTTTGGTACTATTATTTTGTGCAGTTCACTTGAACCTGTTGCTGTGTGAACATTTAAGATGGAATCTTACTGTTTTTGTTCTAACATAAGTCTACTATTTAAAAAAGAAGATGCATTATTACTACCTGCTCTTTGAGGCCATAGTTTCCTGCTCCTCAGTAGCTGGTTGTGGAGGCCTTGGCTGGGTCTGGCTGGGATGGCACAGCCTCAGCCTCACAGACAGATGCAGAGTGGGCTGGTGTCACTGTTGAGAGTCTGGAAGGATGCCTCATCCCTCCAGCAGAGCCTTCTAGCGAAGATTCTCTCTCTCTCCTCGCTGTGTTAGTCAGAAAATAACTTACTCACCAAGTGATAATGAGCCTGAGACATGGTGAGGATCCCCAGTCCTCGTCCTTCCTGCTGAGACTGCCTGAGACACACTGTGTGTGTGTGTGTGTGTGTGTGTGTGTGTGGGAGGGTGTGTTCTGACTGTGTTTTGACAGTGTAGTCAGTCAGGTGTTGATAAGTGTCTGTGTATATCTTTAACCTCAACAGGAGATGTGTAATGGGACAACTAAATCAATTCCTATAGGGCTCTCATTCCATGTCGACATGACGTCTCCAAAATAGCCGTGCACTGTTAAATGCTTGTTTGATATATTTCAGGCAGCATAAGGGACTACATGTCATTGTGTAGGTAGGAGGATAGGTGTTGAAATGAAGAACCTTACCTAAGACAACAGAGGATTTGAACCAGCATTTATCGTCTTCAGTTTGTCTACAGTCTTGTCTACAGTCTTGCAGTTCAGTGCAGCAGTAAACGTGTTACTTTGGCGTGTTTGTTTTCATGCTCACTCTGCTCTCTCTCTCCCTCTCTCCCTCTCCCCCCTCTCCCTTGCTGTCGCCCCTCCCTTGCTGTCGCCCCTAACAGGTGAGAGCCTCGACCTGAGCCAATCCCCTAGGAGCAGCAGAGCCGGAGATGGACATGAAGGAGCGTCCGCACCGCTCCCTGACCCGGGGCCGCTGCAGGAAGGACTTCCACAACACCACGGCATCCCTGCAGCCCGAGGAGTGCCGCGTGGCCACCCAGAAGTCCTACAGCTCCAGCGAGACGCTCAAGGCCTACGACCGCGATCCACACCTGCAATACGGGGGCTGTGTGGCTGAGCTGGTGCGCCACGAACACCAGGAGTACGTCCGCCAAGGTGAGCTGGTGCGCCACGAACACCAGGAGTACGTCCGCCAAGGTGAGCTGGTGCACCACGAACACCAGGAGTACGTCCGCCAAGGTGAGCTGGTGCGCCACGAACACCAGGAGTACGTCCGCCAAGGTGAGCTCCACGTCTCTGTTTCTGTGTCTGTCTCCACTGACCTGGAATGTTTTTCAATACATTTTTCAGTTTCACAGGGTCTTCCTATTAGCTGCTTGTCGGAGACTGCTATCCCCTCCGCAGCGTGTGTTGTTGATAATGGTTCACTAAAGGGAACCTCCCACTGTCTGTGTTATGATGCGGGTCTCTCTTTTCAATCACCTGCGCTCCATGCTTTCCAAACCCCAGACTCACCTGGTCATCTGTAACACTTTTGGATTTCACTCTACACAAGAAAGGGAAAGGGAAGTGATGGAGGGGAGTTTTAGGTTATTTTCAGTTAATAGCGCCAGTCCAACTTTGCTTTGGGTGTCCACAGGGTGTGGATTGTTCATTCTTCCTTCACAAGCAATGACCCTTAACATTGTCTCTCTCAGAATATTTAGTAGTTAACTGCACCCTTTCTTATTCAATTTCACAGGATACTGAACCCATGCAAAAACAATTGCAAAAAGGCTTTTAACATTCCCGTCAATTAAAAACTGGGTGATCAAGTGCACCTATAGGCCTACCGCTGGCCAATCAGATAGCTCAGGTCACCTTGTCTGCAGCTTCCACAAGCCCACACCGAAGTTGATAGTCTACTCTACTGTGTGAGATTTCAAAACGTTTAAAACCATGACTGGCGAGGGACTGTCAACTAATACAGCAAAGAGCTGCTGTTTGTATGAGTGAGTTAATGTTTAATATTTTATTCAGCACTGTCAACACTTTATTCAACACTTTTTATAAGCCATTAAACGCCCTCTCTCTATCCATTCGCGCTATGAAGTGTATCAATAGACTTGCTTTGTTATTTTAGCGTTTTTTTGTTTTTTCTAATATTTCACGTTCTCTGGTCATACACGGTTATAGAATATATTGGAATGATAGAGGTATGTTCCGAGTCATATTCCTGTCAGGCTGAGAGAGAATCTCATGTCCGATGATGTGGAAGTAATATGGATACAGGTTAATCTTCCTAATCTAGTTTATTCTTGCTATAGACCAGTGCTAAAAGTCAGTATTTGGACTATATGTGTGAAATGTTGGAAATGTCATCAAGAAGCTCCAAGCTGTAACCAGTGCCTGCAATCTGGTTCAAGTCAACAGTCAACCTACCAGGGTATTTACTAACAGAACAGGAACTAAATGATCCATCTGTATTGACCACACCCATCGGATGTAGTGATCATAATATAATAGCCATATCTTCAAAATTAAAATAATAATAAGTTCCAAAGACTGGACCTAAACTTGTGTATAAACGATCATACAAGAGGTTTTGCAAAGATTCATATGTCGAAGATGTGAGAAATATTTGTTGGTCTGATGTGTGTAATGAGGAACATCCTGATGCTGCACTTGAAGCATTTATGAAACGGCTTCTTCCATGCGCCCATCAAGAAACTGACTGTTAGAACTGACAAATCCTCAAACTGAAACTGTATGGCTGAGAGGGATGAGGCAAAAGGAATAGCAAATAAGTCTGACAACACAGCAGACGGGAAAACGGGCAGTACAGTGAGAAATCACGTAATTAAACATACAAAAATTAGGAAATATACTATGGAACAAAGATACATTATATAAAGAATGACAGTAAAAAGCTCTGGAGTACTTTAAATGAAATTCTGGGGAAAAAAACAAACTCTGCTCCATCCTTCATTGAGGTAGATGGCTTGTTCATAACAAAACCCTTTGATATTGTCAACCACTTTAATAACTTTTTTGTTGACAAGATTAGCAAACGTAGGTATGACATGCAAACAACAAATAATGAAAGACAAGCACTGTAGTTTTGAGTTCCACTAAGTGGGTGTGGAAGAGGTGAAAGAATTGTTGCTATTTACCTGGATGGTAGCGGAATACATAGGTGAGTCCTGTTTGCCACATCTTCAATTTAAGCCTAGAAGATGGTGTTCTCTCAGACATGGAGAGAGGCAAAGGTCATTCAGCTACCCAATAATTAATTTTTAAAATGTATTTAATTTAACCTTTTATTTAACTAGGCAAGTCTTATTTGGCCTATCCCGGCCAAACCTGGACGATGCTGGGCCAATTGTGTGCCGCCCTATGGGACTCCCAATCACAGCCTGGATTCGAACCAAGGACTGTAGTGACGCCTCTTGCACTGAGATGCAGTGGCTTAGACCACTGTGCCACTCGGGATCCCCGAAAATAGCAGAGTACACTTAACATAGCTCCAGTCAGTTTTATAATGGGTAACTAGCAATAGGCTAAAAGCATCATTTTTGGGACAAATCACTCGCTCAATGCTAAACCTCATTTAGATCTATTATTGAAAAATGTGGCTATTGCGCAAGTTGAGGACACTAAACTGCTGGGTGTAACCCTAGATAGCAAGCTGTCATGGTCAAAACATATAGACTCAATGGATGCTAAAATGAGAAGAGGTCTGTCCATGATAGGGCGTTGCTCTGCCTTCTTGACATCTCAGTCGACCAGACAGGCCCTAGTTTTGTTGCACCTGGAATACTGCCAAGCTGTGTGGAAAAGAGGGACACAATTGAAATCAGAAGTTTACATACACTTAGGTTGAAGTCATTAAAACACATTTTTCAACCACTCCACAGATTTCATGTTAACAAACTATAGTTTTGGCAAGTCGGTTAGGACATCTACTTTGTGCATGACACAAGTAATTCTTCAAACAATTGTTTACAGACAGATTATTTCACTTATAATTCACTATATCACAATTCCAGTGGGTCAGAAGTTTACATACACAAAGTTGACTGTGTAAACAGCTTGGAAAACTCCAGAAAATGATGTCATAGCTTTAGATGTTTCTGATAGGCTAATTGACATAATTTGAGTCAATTGGAGGTGTACCTGTGGATGTACAGTCAACTCCAGAATTATTATTAGTTTATCTCTAGAATTATATTGTTTATATTTTTTTTAATAGGTTTTATGCATTGCCAGTCAGGTGTGCCAGTCATTTGGGAGCCCACTGTATTTCAAGGCCTACCTTCAAACTCAATGCTTCTTTGCTCAACATCATGGGAAAATCAAAATAAATCTGCCAAGAATTCAGAAAAATAATTGTAGACCTCCACAAGTCTGGTTCATCCTTGGGAGCAATTTCTAAACGCCTGAAGGTACCACGTTCATCTGTACAAACAGTAGTACGCAAGTATAAACACCATGGGACCACGCAGCCGTCATACCGTTCAGGAAGAAGACGAGTTCTGTCTCCTAGAGATTAACGTACTTTGGTGCGAAAAGTGCAAATCAATCCCAGAACAACAGCAAAGGACCTTGTGAAGATGCTGGAGGAAACAGGTACAAAAGTATCTATATCTACAGTAAAACAAGTCCTATATCGCTGCTCAGCAAGGAAGAAGCCACTGCTCCAAAACCGCCATAAAAAAGCCAGACTACGGTTTGCAACTGCACATGGGGACAAAGATCATACTTTTTGGAGAAATGTCCTCTGGTCTGATGAAACAAAAATAGAAATGTTTGGCCATAATGACCATCATCATGTTTCCGCTGCTCTCTCGCTCTCTCCCTCTCTTCCTCCCTCCATCTGCTAACTGACCATCAGATGCAGTCAAGTCAATTAAAAATTATTTAAATGTATGCCTAAGATATTTTTAAATATAATATTTATATGGTCTGAGATTATTGAGGCAGGGGACCTCAATAATAGCCTACTCCATAAACCTAATTGCTGCAGAAGGTAGGTTGATGTTGCATAGGCTTACGTTTTTTATCTTCAATTCTGAGCATTAGATCTCAGCCTGCATTTTGACTTAGAAAGTGATCTTGGCTCAGAAAAAGTTGGTGACCACTGCTTTATGCACAATGCTGTAGTTCTCACGTTAATTAATTTGATCAAACACATGTCTGTTGGGCTCATTGACACACACAAGTCAGATGGTGGCCAGGCGTATTAGTGTCTGGGAAGAGAGATAAGCTACATCATACAGAGGCTGGGCTGCTTCTGGCCCGGACACTCAGCGGAGAGGGAGGCAGTCCTAATAGCATGGGATGCTGCTGGCTCCCTGCACCGACAAAGTTTTTACATCTAGAAAGTCATTGAAACATAGCATAGACAAACTTCAGTTGGTCATAGTCTATCACCCCTTCTCCTTTCATCCCCTAACAAATCATTGGAATTCATATCTAAACCTTATTTTGAATGAAGGACACATTCAAATATAATTCTACTGGAGTCAAATGTAATTCCCCAATCAAAGACATTCAGTCAAGGCGGTTTCCTAACACTTGTCTGTAATCGTTCAGTATTGTTGGTGGAAATAATCCATAGTGATTGCTGCTCTATCTCAACTGTAAAATTGAAATGGTTAGATTCACTGTAGTGTCTTATTTTTAAAGGTGAAAGATATTTCTTAGCCCTACAAAACACAAAACATCCTTAAGGTTTTCAGCCCTCTGATGACAATAGATACCGTGGCATACACACTGCTTCCTTTAGAATTCAATACACAAAATAACCGCTGGATTTTGTTATAAAAAGTAGCACTAGTTGATAGGTTAATTGGCGTTCAGAGCAGAGGGCAGACACTTCCAGGTGCTACATACAAGTCCTATCTCACTTCATAATCAATCTTTAACATGAAAGATGTAGTGTGACTTGTACTGACTAATAATTATACTGAGTTTTCTTCCATGTATGGCCTAGGTTATGCATCTATTGCCTTATGCAGCTATTGCTCTATGGGTGTAACATTTATTGACCATTTGTATACCTTCTGGAACAACTTGTTTTATAGGGGGGAAGGAATCCATCATTTGGGTTCCTGGATCCTTTCACAGCATTATAAGGCTGCGTTGAGACAATGACTTATCAATAATCCAAGCCCAGCTCAATTAATCCATACCATTGTGTCGCTGAGTTGTCATAATGCTTTAGCAAATGTACATTATTCCAGGGACATTGGAACACAAAATGTAAGTAACCTAATTTATGTCCCTCTTACTGCCCTGAATGCCTCCGCAAAACCCACAGCTGTTGTATGTAGTAATCATGTGTCTATGAACTAGAGTTATACTGACGTGGTGTGCCGTAGTATGAAGTCCGCTGTGTGCAGCTCATCATGCAGTAACATAAATAACATGAGCATGTCTACCTCTGCTAAGATTCCCAGTAAAGCAAACAATCAAGCATCCCAGAAAAGTGCTAAAAATAGCCAACATTAACATATGTAGCTTAAGAAACAAGGTTCATGAAATCAATAATTTGCTAGTAACAGAGAGCCTCTGAAACTCACTTAGATAATACCTTTGGTGATACAGTGGTAGCAATACATGGTTATAAGATCTACAGAAAAGACAGAAATACTAAAGGTGGAGGTGTCGCCATTTTATATTCAGAACCATCTCATGTTAAATACTGTTGAAGTTATATGGATACAGGTTCATCTGCCTCACTTAAAGCCCATACTGGTGGGATGCTGCTATAGACCACCAAGTGCTAACAGTCAGTATCTGGATAACATGTTTGAAATGCTTGATAATATATGTGATATCAACAGAGGGACAGTTGAAGTTTACATGCACCTTAGCATAATACATTTAAACTCAGCTTTTCACAATTCCTGACATTTAATCCTAGTAAAAATTCCCTGTTTTAGGTCAGTTAGGATCAACACTTTATTTTAAGAATGTGAAATGTCAGAATAATAGTAGATTGATTTATTTCAGCTTTTTTTTCTTTCATCACATTCCAAGTGGGTTAGAAGTTTACATACTCAATTAGTATTTGGTAGCATTGTCTTTAAATTGTTTAACTTGGGTCAAACGTTTCGGGTAGCCTTCCACAAGCTTCCCACAATAAGTTGGGTGAATTTTAGCCCATTCTTCCTGACAGAACTGGTGTAACTGAGTCAGGTTTGTAGGCCTCCTTGCTCGCACATGCTTTTCAGTTCTGACCACACATTTTCTATAGGATTGAGGTCAGGGATTTGTGATGGCCACTCCAATACCTTGACTTTGTCCTTAAGCCATTTTGCCACAACTTTGGAAGTATGTTTGGGGTCATTGTCCATTTGGAAGACCCATTTGCGACCAAGCTTTAACTTCCTGACTGATGTCTTGATGTTGCTTCAATATATTCACATAATTTTCCTTCCTCATGATGCCATCTATTTTGTGAAGTGCACCAGTCCCTCCTGCAGCAAAGCACCCCCACAACATGTACTATTGTTTGTACAGATTAATGTGGTTCCTTCAGGCGTTTTGGAAATTGCTCCCAAGGATGAACCAGACTTGTGGAGGTCTTGGCTGATTTCTTTTGATTTTCCTATGATGTCGAGCAGAGAGGGTCGTTTGAAGGTAGGCCTTGAAATACATACACAGGTACACCTCCAATTGACTCAAATTATGTCAATTACCCTATCAGAAGTTTCTAAAGCCATGGCATCATTTTCTGGAATTTTCCAAGCTGTTTAAAGGCCCAGTAAACTTCTGTCTGTAAACAATTGTTGGAAGAGTTACTTGTGTCATGCACAAAGTAGATGTCCTAACCGACTTGTCAAAACTCTAGTTTGTTAACATGAAATCTGTGGAGTGGTTGAAAAATGAGTTTTAATGACTTCAACATAAGTGTATGTAAACTTCCCACTTCAACTGTATATTTTCTGGGTGATTTAAACATTGACTGAAATCCATTGGATGTTGTGATCATAATATAGTAACCATATGTAGGAAAACCACAGTTCCAAAGGCTGAGCCTAATATAGTGTATAAGAGGTCATACAATATGTTTTGTAGTGATTCCTATGTTGTTGATGTAAAGAATATGTGTTGGTCCCTGGTGTGTAATGAGGAGCAACCAGACGCTGCACTTGACACATTTATGAAATTTCTTATCCCAGTTAATTATAAGAACGCACCCATTAAGAAAATTACTGTAAAAACTGTTAAATCCCTGTGGATTGATGAGGAATTAAAAAATGGTATGGTTTAGAGGAATGAGGCAAAATGAATGGCAAAGAAGTCTGTCTGCACAACCGATTGGCAAACATACTGCAAACTGAGAAATCGTGACTAAACTGAATAAAAAGAAGAAGAAACTACACTAAGATAAATGACTAAAAGAATGATAGTAATATAGATTGCAAAATAGTTGGGAAGAGATTTTCGATGTACCGAACTTACGCACAATTCAAAACGTCTATTTAAATTATTATACAAAATTATTGTAACCAATAAAGTGCCTACGGAAAGTATTCATGGCTTGGTTTTTGCTCTGACATGCACTGTCAACTGTGGGACCTTATATAGACAGGTGTGTGCTTTTCCAGATCATGTCCAATCTATTTAATTTACCACAGGTGGACTCCAATCAAGTTGTAGAAACATCTCAAGGATGATTAATGTGAACAGGATGCACCTGAGCTCAATTTCCTGACACTACACATCCTAGTATATCTGACCAAACGCTGACACTACACAGCCTAGTATACAGCGGGTGAAATAAGTATTGAACACGTCACCATTTTTCTCAGTAAATATATTTCCAAAGGTGCTATTGACATGAAAGTTTTACCAGATGTTGGTAACAACCCAAGTAATCCATACATACAAAGAAACCAAAACAAATAGGTTCAGAAATTAAGTTATGTGTAATAATGTGAAATGACACAGGGAAAAAGTATTGAACACATGAAGAAAGGGAGGTTCAAAAAGGCATGGAAAGCCAAGACAACAGCTGAATACTATCAGTAATTAAAAAGCAATCCAGCCCCCTGTCAGTGCAAATTATTATCAGCTGGTTCAGTCCCAACTGATGGCCTACAAAAAGGTCTCATTGCCAAGGTGTCACACAAGACACATCTTATGATGGGTAAAAGCAAAGAGCTGTCTCAAGACATTCGCAACCTAATTGTTGCAAAACATAATGATGGCATTGGTTATAGGCGCATTTCTAAGCTTCTGAATGTTCCAGTGAGCACTGTTGGGGCCATAATACAGAAGTGGAAAGACAATAATTTCACCATAAATTTGCCTCGACCAGGTGCTCCTCGCAAGATTTCTGACAGAGGAGTGAAAAGAATAATCAGAAGAGTTGTCCAAGAGCCAAGGACCACTTGTGGAGAGCTTCAAAAAGACCTGCAATTAGCAGGTACTGTTGTCTCAAAGAAAACATGAAGTAATGCACTCTACCGCCATGGCCTGTATGCACGCTCACCACGCAAGACTCCATTGCTGGAAAAAAAGCATGTTGAAGCTCGTTTAAAGTTTGCTGCACAACATTTGGAAAAGCCAGTGAAATACTGGGAGAATATAGTGTGGTCAGATGAGAGCAAAATTGAACTGTTTGGATGTCATAATACACACCATGTTTGGAGGAGAAATGGCACTGCACATCACCCTAAAAACACCATACCAACAGTGAAGTTTGGAGGTGGGAACATTCAGCAAATGGTACTGGCAAACTTCACATAATTGAAGGAAGGATGAATGGGCAAATTTACGAGGAGCACCTGGTCGAGGCAAATTTATGGTGAAATGATTGTCTTTCCACTTCCGTATTATGGCCCCAACAGTGCTCACTGGAACATTCAGAAGCTTAGAAATGCGCATATAACCAATGCCATCATTATGTCTTGCAACAATTAGGTTGCGAATGTCTTGAGACAGCTCTTTGCTTTTACCCATCATGAGATGTGTCTTATGTGACACCTTGGCAATGAAACCTTTTTGTAGGCCATCAGTTGGGACTGAACCAGCTGATATTAATTTGCACTGACAGGGGGCTGGATTGCTTTTTAATTACTGATAGTTTTCAGCTATTGTCTTGGCTTTCCATGCCTTTTTGAACCTCCCTTTCTTCATGTGTTCAATACTTTTTCCCTGTGTCATTTCACATTATTACACAACTTAATTTCTGAACTTATTTGTTTTGGTTTCTTTGTATGTATGGATTACTTGGGTTGTTACCAACATCTGGTGAAACTTTCATGTCAATAGCACCTTTGAAAATATATTTACTGAGAAAAATGGTGACGTGTTAAATACTTATTTCACCCGCTGTATCTGACACTACACATCCTAGTATATCTGACACTACACATCCTAGTATATCTGACACTACACAGCCTAGTATATCTGACACTACACATCCTAGTATATCTGACCAAACGCTGACACTACACATCCTAGTATATCTGACCAAATGCTGACACTACACAGCCTAGTATATCTGACACTACACAGCCTAGTATATCTGACCAAACGCTGACACTACACATCCTAGTATATCTGACCAAACGCTGACACTACACAGCCTAGTATATCTGACCAAACGCTGACACTACACATCCTAGTATATCTGACCAAATGCTGACACTACACAGCCTGCCTAGTATATCTGACACTACACAGCCTAGTATATCTGACACTACACAGCCTAGTATATCTGACCAAATGCTGACACTACACATCCTAGTATATCTGACCAAACGCTGACACTACACATCCTAGTATATCTGACCAAACGCTGACACTACACATCCTAGTATATCTGACACTACACATCCTAGTATATCTGACCAAACGCTGACACTACACATCCTAGTATATCTGACCAAACGCTGACACTACACATCCTAGTATATCTGACCAAATGCTGACACTACACATCCTAGTATATCTGACACTACACATCCTAGTATATCTGACCAAATGCTGACACTACACATCCTAGTATATCTGACCAAACGCTGACACTACACATCCTAGTATATCTGAACAAACGCTGACACTACACATCCTAGTATATCTGACCAAACGCTGACACTACACATCCTAGTATATCTGACCAAACGCTGACACTACACATCCTAGTATATCTGACCAAATGCTGACACTACACATCCTAGTATATCTGACACTACACATCCTAGTATATCTGACACTACACATCCTAGTATATCTGACCAAATGCTGACACTACACATCCTAGTATATCTGACCAAACGCTGACACTACACATCCTAGTATATCTGACCAAACGCTGACACTACACATCCTAGTATATCTGACCAAATGCTGACACTACACATCCTAGTATATCTGACACTACACATCCTAGTATATCTGACCAAACGCTGACACTACACATCCTAGTATATCTGACCAAATGCTGACACTACACATCCTAGTATATCTGACCAAACGCTGACACTACACA
This sequence comes from Thymallus thymallus, assembly GCA_023634145.1. NCBI lineage: Eukaryota > Metazoa > Chordata > Actinopteri > Salmoniformes > Salmonidae > Thymallus > Thymallus thymallus. The sequence goes on along the minus strand of CM042391.1, from coordinate 40,475,350 downwards.
TCCTAGTATATCTGACCAAACGCTGACACTACACATCCTAGTATATCTGACCAAACGCTGACACTACACATCCTAGTATATCTGACCAAATGCTGACACTACACAGCCTAGTATATCTGACACTACACATCCTAGTATATCTGACCAAACGCTGACACTACACATCCTAGTATATCTGACCAAACGCTGACACTACACATCCTAGTATATCTGACCAAATGCTGACACTACACATCCTAGTATATCTGACCAAACGCTGACACTACACATCCTAGTATATCTGACCAAACGCTGACACTACACATCCTAGTATATCTGACCAAATGCTGACACTACACATCCTAGTATATCTGACCAAATGCTGACACTACACATCCTAGTATATCTGACCAAATGCTGACACTACACATCCTAGTATATCTGACCAAATGCTGACACTACACATCCTAGTATATCTGACCAAATGCTGACACTACACATCCTAGTATATCTGACCAAACGCTGACACTACACATCCTAGTATATCTGACACTACACATCCTAGTATATCTGACCAAACGCTGACACCACAGCCTGCCTAGTATATCTGACCAAACGCTGACACTACACATCCTAGTATATCTGACACTACACATCCTAGTATATCTGACCAAATGCTGACACTACACATCCTAGTATATCTGACACTACACAGCCTAGTACATCTGACACTACACATCCTAGTATATCTGACCAAACGCTGACACTACACAGCCTAGTATATCTGAACAAACGCTGACACTACACATCCTAGTATATCTGACCAAATGCTGACACTACACATCCTAGTATATCTGACACTACACATCCTAGTATATCTGACCAAACGCTGACACCACAGCCTGCCTAGTATATCTGACCAAACGCTGACACTACACAGCCTAGTATATCTGACCAAACGCTGACACTACACAGCCTGCCTAGTATATCTGACCAAACGCTGACACTACACAGCCTAGTATATCTGACCAAACGCTGACACTACACAGCCTGCCTAGTATATCTGACCAAACGCTGACACTACACAGCCTGCCTAGTATATCTGACCAAACTCTGACACTACACAGCCTGCCTAGTATATCTGACCAAACGCTGACACTACACAGCCTAGTATAACTGATAAAATCATGAAAGAAATGTTGAATACCATAAAGTGAGCGTGGAAGAAGTGAAAATTTATTGTTGTCTATCAACAATGACAAGCCACCAGGGTCTGACAACTTGGATGGAAAATGACTGGATGATAGCGGACAATATTGCCACTCCTATTTTCCATATTTTCTATCTAGGTCTACTAGAAAGTGTGTGCCCTCAGGCCTGGAGGGATGATAAAGTAAGTCTTCTACCTAAGAGTTACTGGCTCAAATAGCTGACCAATCAACCTGTAACCAACCCTTAGTAAACTTCTGGAAAAAATAGTGTTTGACCAGATACAATGCTATTTTACTGTAAACAAATTGACCACAGACTTTCAGCACAGTTATAGGGATGGGTTTTCAACAAGCACAGCACTAACACAAATGACTGATGATTGGCTGAGAGGAATTGATGATAAAAAGATTGTGGGAGCTGTTTTGTTAGACTTCAGTGCAGCTTTTGACATTATCGATCATAGTATTTTGCTGGAAAAACATACATGTTATGGCTTTACACCACCTGCTATAATGTGGATAAAAAATTTTCTGAATTCTGTCGCGTCTTAATCGGCATGACAGATTGCCTCTTATCCGCTTGTTGTCCCCTTGTGCCATAGTTTGTACATCTCAATTGTCAGTAGAAACCACATTTGTTTAAGCAAGTCACCCATATCAGCTATGTTTTTTTTTTAAAGGCAGTAAATGAGGCTGAATGAACGGTTTCGCTGCCAGACAAGGCTCAGCTGATAGCCAGGTGTAGCAGTGGTAAGGTGTTGGGACTCTGCTGTTGGCACAGCTTTATGTAGGCCATAACAGTTTGTGGGCACCGTTTGTCACCGTTTTAGTACAATTCATGTGCTGTGTTGTGTTGTGTTGTGTAGTGGCTTTGCTGGCATCCATCCCACTTTTTTATGTTTTTTAACACACACAAGCACAGACACACATACACATGATAAGACATGCAATCTACACACACACGTGTACATGGATGTGTATTGCAAATATGTGATGGTGGAGTGGTTGCCTGAGGGAACACACTGAATGTGTTGGATAAGGTGTTATGAAATGTAATGTCATGTAGTATTTGAAACTGTATGTAACTGTTGCTGGACCCCAGGAAGAGTAGCTGCTGCCTTGGCAGGAAATAATGGAGATCCATTATAAATACAAATACACAGTGGGTGCAGGTTTGATTGTGAAGTTTTAATTAGACTTTTTCACTTTGTATGTTTGGTGACACAACCTAAGCTGTTGCCTGTGGTTCTGAGATGGGTTTGATGTGGAATTAACTTCTAAGGCGGCACACAGAACTGCATCGCTCACTCTCAGCATTATTCAGTGTGCCCTGGGAGAGGAACTCGGGTAGAGATCAAAGGAATACGGGCGTCATGCAGGATGGACTCTCTGGGTTGAGTATGCAGCTCTGTAGAAACCCACTGAGGATACTAAACAGTCTGCCTCCCACACCTGAAGCCATGGCTCACCTTGTCCTCACCTCACTCAAACACCACACAGCACTTTACCATGGATAGACTTTACCATGGGTAGATCTTACCATGGTTAGACTTTACCATGGTTAGACTTTACCATGGTTAGACTTTACCATGGGTAGACTTTACCATGGGTAGCTAGTTGAGGTGTCACCTTATGCATATGATAAGGTGACACCTCAGAGTAGTACTGAGCGATTGACATTATGGTTATTTTTCGTTTTTTAAACAACTGACAAAAATGTTTTTTAAATTATTGTTATTTATTTTGTTTGTTTATTTTGCAGTTTCTCTAGAGATAAAACGGATCAATCCTGTCAGGTAGCCTAGCGGTTAGAGTGTTGGGCCGGGAGCTGACCCTGTAGGGAGCTGACCCTGTAGGGAGCTGACCCTGTAGGGAGCTGACCCTGTAGGGAGCTGACCCTGTAGGGAGCTGACCTCCACCCCCTATCACCTCCACCCCCTATCACCTCCACCCCCTATCCCCTCCACCCTCTATCACCTCCACCCTCTATCACCTCCACCCTCTATCACCTCCACCCTCTATCCCCTCCACCCTCTATCACCTCCACCCCTATATCCTCCACCCCCTATATCCTCCACCCCTTATATCCTCCACCCCTTATATCCTCCACCCCTTATATCCTCCACCCCTTATATCCTCCACCCCTTATATCCTCCACCCCTTATATCCTCCACCCCTTATATCCTCCACCCCTTATATCATCACCCCCTATATCCATCACCCTCTATATCCATCACCCCCTATTCACCTATTCTTGGCAGGTGATGTGGGTCATCAGTCACCATAGAGAAGTGTCAGCGTGTACAGTTTGAACTCTACAGTCAGTGTTCAGGGGTGTGTGTGGGCCCTGTGTCAGCCACGGCATATGGTGGAGGATGTCAGGTAGAGCAGGAGAGACTAATAATGAACCAGGGCTGATGCACGCCATCAAAGCCGCGGAAAGCCGAGCCAACCACTCCCTTAAGAGCAGTTTGGCTCCACGCAACATCTGCTGTGATGTAATTCTGCTGCCCGGTTCAACCATTACCGAACACAGCTCTACCCCGAACACATCGCCAACGAACACAGCTCTACCCCGAACACATCGCCAACGAACACAGCTCTACCCCGAACACATCGCCAACGTCGTTTAGACTGTTCTAATTTGGCTGCATTGTTTGTTTTTGGCCTGTGTGTGTGTGTGTGTGTGTGTGTGTGTGTGTGTGTGTGCGCTTGTTGTATGAAAGCCATACATACAGGTTTACATAGACACAGTATGAGCAGTATTGATTATTTGGTTATGGTAGAATACAATATTGAAGGATAGATAGATAGATAGATAGATAGATATTGACCTTGGACGGACTGAGAGAGGAGAGGCGGAAGGTACAGCCATTACCATTGTGAGAATCCAGAATGACTCCATTAGATGAGTTGTCATAAACCGAGATGATCATTTTCATAGTCAAGAGGAGCATTTGTTCTCTTTGGCTTAATGAGCTGTGTGTTGGCTGTGCAGGATAAGATGGGATGCAGTATTGATGGTGTTGTGCTCTGTGTCTGGAAGAGACTGCTGGAATATGAATGAGCCTTTAGGGGGAGGAGAGAGAGGGAGGTCTGGGGCTAAACAGCATGTGTGAGGAAATGGCGAGCGGTGCGGTGTGATAGGACAGGTTTCACATAAATCCCAGGTCATGGCCATGCCACTGTGATCTGAAGTAATGGCAGAGGGCAGGAGATATCTGTTTCTGCCTTATCCACCTCAAAGCCTGTTCCGTATGCACTGTGTAGGTTCAGAAGGCCTAGAGTATGTGGATTGAGAATGAGATTGGCTGCCCACTGATTAATTTCAATGTTCACAGTGATGGTAGCACACCCCAATAACAGGGGATTGGATGGGGACATTTATAGGTCAGTGCGAGGGCTTTAGTGTGAGAGGGCACAGTGTGGTTTCAGTACTGTAGCCCTCAGAGGCTGTGCAGTGCTAGCTTGTTAATTCCATTACTGGCATCACAATACATTCTCAGCTCTAGTGCTCAGATGGTTATATTGCATCCTTCTCTTCCATACACAGTCAGTATGTGATCTTGCATCCTTCTCTCCCACACACAGTCAGTATGTGATCCTGCATCCTTCTCTCCCATACACAGTCAGTATGTGATCTTGCATCCTTCTCTCTCATATACAGTCAGTATGTGATCTTGCATCCTTCTCTCTCATATACAGTCAGTATGTGATCTTGCATCCTTCTATCCCATATACAGTCAGTATGTGATCTTGCATCCTTCTATCCCATATACAGTCAGTATGTGATCTTGCATCCTTCTCTCTCATATACAGTCAGTATGTGATCTTGCATCCTTCTATCCCATATACAGTCAGTATGTGATCTTGCATCCTTCTATCCCATATACAGTCAGTATGTCACCTCAACCATTTATTAACACCATTTATTCTCTGTTCCTGTTTTTCTGTTTCTTGATAGGACTGAGTATGAGACAGACAGAGGAAGGGAGGGAAAGCTTCTTTCACTTCAGGGTGGGTGTGATGTGGATGTGGGATAAGGGTGTAATGGCCAGTTGATCGTTACATGCTGACCACACTGTTCGAGCATCATCGTGCGAATGTTGATTTAGTCGACCCACACCATAGGGCGGCGCACAATTGGCCCAGCGTCGTCCGGGTTTGGCCGGTGTAGGCCGTCATTGTAAATAATAATTTTTTCTTAACTGACTTGCCTAGTTAAATAAAGGTTCAATACAAAATCAATAAATCAAACACCAGACGCGATCAGGACACGCAGGTTGAAATATCAAAACGAACTCTGAACCAACTATATTAATTTGGGGACAGGTGGAAAAAGCATTAAACAAAGCTAGATCATTTGTCCTGGTGGATAAACATTGGGTTGTTATTTTACCTGAAAGGCACAACGTTAATTAATCCACAGATAAAAGGGTAAACAGAGTTCGTTCCTAGTAATCTCGCCTCCTTCAGGCTTCTTCTTCTTCTTCTTCTTCTTCTTCTTCTTCTTCTTCTTCTTCTTCTTCTTCTTCTTCTTCTCTTCTTCTTCTTCTTCTTGTTCTTCTTCTTCTTCTTCTTGTTCTTCTTCTTCTTCTTCTTCTTCTTCTTGTTCTTCTTGTTCTTCTTGTTCTTCTTCTTGTTCTTCTTCTTGTTCTTCTTCTTCTTCTTCTTCTTCTTCTTCTTCTTCTTCTTCTTCTTCTTCTTCTTCTTCTTCTTCTTCTTCTTCTTCTTCTTCTTCTTCTTCTTCTTCTTCTTCTTCTTCTTCTTCTTCTTCTTCTTCTTCTTCTTCTTCTTCTTCTTCTTCTTCTTCTTCTTCTTCTTCTTCTTCTTCTTCTTCTTCTTCTTCTTCTTCTTCTTCTTCTTCTTCTTCTTCTTCTTCTTCTTCTTCTTCTTCTTCTTCTTCTTCTTCTTCTTCTTGGCAGTCGGCAACCAACTTTAAGGTGCATTATCGCCATCAACTGGACTGGAGTGTGAACCTCAGTTCATCTTTCAATCTCCCATCTCCAATCACCTAAAAACCAGGAGATGGGAGAGGCGGGACTTGCAACGCGTCAAGCGTCACAAATAGAAGCACAGTGTGGGTGCAATGGTTAAATAACAATGTTCACGCATGTGACGCAAGCGGTGTGGTCAGCATGTTAGGTTATAGGGGAGGTGACTGCACCATTTCCTCTTGGTATACTGTAGGTCTGAGTGACTGGAGCCTTTATCTTGGTTGTCACACAGACATACAAATGTACAGGTAACTGCCAAAATAAAGGAAACACCAACGTCTTAATAGGGCATTGGGCCAGCACGAGCACTGGTTTTCCCGAAATCCCAGTTTGAGTATCCCGGAATCATGAGGGAATAAGCAGGAAATCTGGAATCCTCCAACCTGGATCCCAGAATTTTGCAACCCTATCTGGAACTCTATTGGAGGGATGCGACACCATTCTTCCACAAAAAAAATCCATAATTTAGTGTTTTGTTGATGGTGGTGAAAGATTCTGCCTCAGGCACCACTCCAGAATCTCCCACAAGTATTCAATTGTGTTAAGATCTGGTGACAGAGACGGCCATGGCATATGGTTTACATAGATTTCATGCTCATCAAACCATTTTATTGACCACTTGTTTACAGTGGATTAGGGATGTTAATTGTTAATTAACTCAGGAACCGCACCTGCTTTCAATATACTCGTTTACATTATTTTATAAGTTACCTGTGCATTCTTGATTACAAAGAAATATGAATATCATAATTTGTTTATGTATGAATGTTCTTTGCCACAATTACATTAATGAGCAGTTGACAAGGCATTCAACACTTGTCTGGTTAATGTGACGGTCTTCACAGATGGGTTAAGGAAGCACACATCACATTTGATTAGCTCAACACTTTACACTTGGTATCTTTCTGAACCATACGATATGTGAATTCACTATGCAAATAAAATAATCTATGGCAGTGCTGGAAACTTTATTGGTGATATAGGGACCTCAGAAAGGAGTACTTTGAGTACATTCAAGGTGAACCTCGACCAGCTTCCTCATGTTGAGTGAATACAAAATGTGGAAGTGTGGCAGTGCGAGATTCAATAATGGAGACGCACAATAAGGCTGATGTTATTTAAGCATGAATAGTCTGGATGACAGTTGCCTAAGATCCATCATTGGCAGGGACAGGAGAGCTCCTAGCACGTCCTTAGTCATTAACACCCCATTCAAATCCAATAAAATGTTATTTGTCACATGCTTCGTAAACAACAGCTGTAGACTAACAGTGAAATGCCTACTTAGGGGTCATTTTACAACAATGCAGAGATATAGAAATAGTGACACGAGGAATAAATACAGAGTGAATAACAAGTAAAAAACAACATGGATATATACAGGTAGGGGTAAAGTGACTAGGCAACAGGATAGATAATACACAGGTAGGTGTGTGTGTGTGCGCAAGAGAGTTAGTGCATAAAAGGGTCATTGCATGTGGTCCAGGTAGCCATTTGATTAGCTATTTAGCAGTGTTGTTTAGCAGTCTTATGGCTTGGGGGTAGAAGCTGTTCAGGGTCCTGTTGGTTCCAGACATGGTGCACTGGCACCGCTTGCCATACGGTAACAGGGAGAACAGTCTGTGGCTTGGGTGGCTGGAGTCTTTAAAAGTAAAATTGGGCCTTCCTCTGACACCGTCTGGTATAGAGGTCCTGGATGGCAGGGAGCTCGACCCCAGTGATGTACTGGGCCATACTCACCACCATCTGTAGCGCCTTGTGGTCGGGTGCCTTGCAGTTCCCATACCAAGTGGTGATGCAACGAGTCAAGATGCCCTCATTGGTGCAGCTGTAGAACTTTTTGAGAATCTTAGGGCCTATGCCAAATCTTTTCAGCCTCCTAAGGGGGAAGAGGCGCTGTCATGCCCTCTTCACAACGGTGTGTGTGTACCAAGTTAATTCCTTAGTGATGTGGACACCGAGGAACTTGAAGCTCTCGACCCATCATCTGTGGATCTGTCGGGGTATGCGAATTGGAGTGGGTCCACGGTGTCTGGGATGATTGTGTTGATGTGAGCCATGTCTTTCAAAGCATTTCATCGCTATAAATGTGAGTGCTACAGGGTGATAGTAATTTAGGCACTATGATGGTCTGTTTGAAACAGTTTGGACCGGGTCAGGGATAGGTTGAAAATGTCAGTGAAGACACTTGCCAGCTGGTCAGCGCAAACTCTGAGTACGCGTCCTGGAATTCAGTCTGGCCCCGTGGCCTTGCGAATGTTAACCTGTATAAAGTTCTTACTAACATTGGCAACGGAGAGCGAGATCACACAGTTGTCCGGAACAGCTGGTGCTCTCATGCATGGTTCAGTGTTGCTTGCCTCGAAGTGAGCATAGCTCGTCTGGTGGGCTTGCGTCGCTGGGCAGATCGCGGCTGGGTTTCTCTTTGAAATCCATTATAGTTTGCAAGCCCTGCCACATCCGTTGAGCATCAGAACCGGCGTAGTAGGATTCAATCTTAGTCCTGTATTGATGCTTTGCCTGTTTGATGGCTCGTCAGAGGGCGTAGCGAGACTTGTTATAGTCTGGATTAATGTAAAATCAAATCCAATGTTTGTCACATGCTTCGTAAATAACAGGTGTAAACTAACAGTGAAATTATTACATGTTTGGTTACTACATGATTCCATATGTGATATTTCATAGTTTTGATGTCTTCACTATTATTCTACAATGTAGAAAATAGTAAAAAAATTAAGAAAAACCCTTGAATGAGTAGGTGTGTCCAAACTTTTGACTGGTACTGTAGCTCCAGAGCATCCCAAACATGCTGAATGGGTGACGTCTGGTGTGTATGCAGACCATTGAAGAACTGGGGTATTTTCAGTTTCCAGGAATTGTGTAAAACTCCTTGTGACATGGGGCCATGCATTATCATTCTGAAACATGATGTGATGGCGGCGGATGAATGGCACCACAATGGGCCTCAAGATCTCATCACGGTATCTCTGAGCATCCAAACTGCCATCGATAAAATGCAATTGTGTTCGTTGTCCGTAGCTTATGCCTGCCCATACCATAACCCCACCGCCACCATGGGGCACTCTGTTCACAACGTTGACATCAGCAAACCACTCACCCATACGTCATCATACATGCGGTCTGCCATCTGCCTGTGAAGAGCACACGTGTAATTAGCCGTCGAAGGTGAGCATATGCCCACTGAAGTCGGTTATGCCGCTGGTGAGGACGACGAGCACGCAGATGAGCTTCCCTGAGACTGTTTCTGACAATTTGTGCAGAAATTCTTCTGTAGTGCAAACCCACAGTTTCATCAGCTGTCTGGGTGTCTCTTCTCAGACCATCCCGCAGGTGAAGATGCCAGATGTGGAGGTCCTGGGCTGGCGTGATTACATGTGGTCTGTCTCCGTTGTGACGCTGGTTGGACGTACTGCCAAATTCTCTAAAACAACATTGGAGGAGGCTTATGGTAGAGACTTTTAAAAATTGTTTTATTTATTTATTACCTTTATTTAACTAGGCAAGTCAGTTAAGAACAAATACTTATTTACAATGACGGCCTACACCGGCCAAACTCAGACGACGCTGGGCCAATTGTGCGCCGCCCTATGGGACTCCCAATCACGGCCAGTTGTGATACAGTCTGGATTCAAACCAGGTTGTCTGCAGCGACTCCTCTAGCACTGAGATGCAGTGTCCTAGACCACTGCGCCACTTGGGAGCCCTGTAAATGAACAATCAATTATCTGGCAACAGCTCTGGTAGACATTCCTGCAATCTGCATGCCAATTGCACGCTCCCTCAAAACTTGAGACATCTGTGACATTGTGTTGTGTGACAAAACCGCACATTTTAGAGTGGCCTTTGTGTGATGATAATGCAGTTTAATCTGCTTCTTGATAATGCCACACCTGTCAAATGGATGGATTATCTTTGCAAAGTAGAAATGCTCACTAACAGGGATGTAAAAAATATTGCATTATTGTGCGAATGGAACATATTAGGGCTCTTTTATGCTGAAACATGGGACCAATGCTTTACATGTTGCGTTTATAGTTTTGTTCAGTATATTTACTGCTTGCTGTACGGTAGCAGAGAGACCAGTCTATGACTTGGGTGGCTGGAGTCTTTGACCATTTTTAAGGCCTTCGTCTGACACTGCCTGGTATAAAGGTTCTGGATGACAAAGAGCTCGGCCCAAGTGATGTATACTCATGGGCCCATGCTAAATATTTTCAGTCTCCTGAGGGGAAGAGGCATTGTTGTGCCTTCTTCACGTGTGTTGGTGTGTGTGGACCATGTTAGCTCCTTGAAAGCGGTCGCTCTAGCCTTTAGCTCAGTGCGGTTACTGTGTGGACGACATCAATGTTATCGGATGAATCCCGGAACATATTCCAGTCTGTGCAAAACAGTTCTGTAGTTTAGCATCCCCTTCATTGGACCACTTCCATATTGAGCGCTGGTACTTCTTGTTTGAGTTTTTTCTTGTAAGCAGGAAGCAGGAGGATAGGTCTTGGTCTGGTCTTGACATGCATAGAAAAATCAGTGAGTGCCTGTACACTGCCAGAAAGTATTCACTCCTCTTGACTTTTTCCACATTTTGTTGTGCTACAGCCTGAATTTAAAATTGACTAAAATTGACAATTCTTATCACTAGCCTACACACAATACCCCATAATGTCAAAGTGGAATTATGTTTTTCGAAATTATTTAAAAATTAAAAGCTGAAATGTCTTGAGTCAATAAGTATTCAACCCCTTTATTATGGCAAGCCTAAAGTTCAGGAGTAAAAATTTGCTTAACAAGTCACATAATAAGTTGCATGGACTCACTCTGTCCAATAATACTGTTTAACATGATTTTTTAAAGACTTCCTCATCTCTGTACCGCACATATACAATTAAATGTAAGATCCCTCAATCGTGCAGTGAATTTCAAACACTGATTCAACCACAAAGACCAGGGAGGTTTTCCAATGCCTCGCAAAGAAGGGCACCTATTGGTAGATGGTTAAAAGTTCAAAAGCAGTCATTGAATATCCCTTTGATCATGGTGAAGTTATTAATTACACTTTGGATGGTGTAGCAATACATCCAGTCACTACAAAGATACAGGCCTCCTTCCTAACTCAGTTGCTGGAGAGGAAGGAAAGTGCTCAGAGATTTCACCATGAGGCCAATGGTGACTTTAAAACAGTTACAGAGTTTAATGGCTGTGAAAGGAGAAAACTGAGGATGGACTGACATCCATTCTCAGTTGGAGCTAAGCAACGGCAAAATCCTAGAGGAAAACTTTGTTCAGTCTGCTTTCCAACAGACACTGGGAGATTAATTCACCTTTCAGCAATAACCTAAAACACAAGGCCAAATCAACACTGGAGTTGCTCACCAAGAAGACAGTGAATGTTGTGTGGCCGAGTTACAGTTTTGACTTAAATCTACTTGAAAATCTATGGCAAGACCTGAAAATTGTTATTTAGCAATGATCAACAACCAATTTGACAGAACTTGAATAATATCATGATTTTTTTAAGAATAAGGGGCAAATGTTGCTCAATCCAGGTGTACAAAGCTCTTAGAAACTTACCCAGAAAGACTGAAATCTCTGCCAAAGGTGCTTCTACGTATTATTAACTCAGGGGTGTGAATACTTATGTAAGTATTGCCTGCCTCTTTCGCCGCTTCCTCTTCCTCTTTCGAGTTTCGGGGATTAAGGGCATTTTCTTCAAGGTTATTTATCGATGTTCTGATGTCAAGAAGCTGCTTTCGTTAGGAAATGTTTGTAGAGACATTATGTACAAACAAAGTTATCACACAATATCAGAATTCCTGCTGGGGAACACTGGTTGGCACCATGAGTCTCCGTCAGGCCTTTCCGAGGAGAGGGCAGGCAGTGCATCTATGTTTCCACGTAGCTCTGTGAGCAGGCCAGCCTGTGTCTCCTCAGGACTACAGAGGCCTCTTCCTCTGAGCAACGCTCTCTGGCTTGCTTCTGCCTTGCGTATTGCCATGCGGCATTGATATGGTTATCTGTTGAAGTACAGCATCGATAGAGGACTTGGCCTCAGAACACTGCAGCCATGGGTCTTAATGTCTTCTGGCCTTCCTGGCTCTACTGTTTGAAGGTAGGCCTTGAAAACCATCCACAGGTACACCTCCAATTGACTCAAATGATTTCAATTATCCTGTCAGAAGCTTCTAAAGCCATGACATAATTTTCTGGAATTTTCAAAGATGTTTAAAGGCACAGTCAACTTAGTGTATGTAAACTTCTGACCCACTGGAATTGTGATATAGTGAATTATAAGTGAAATAATCTGTCTGTAAACAATTGTTTGAAGAATTACTTGTCATGCACAAAGTAGATGTCCTTACCGACTTACCAAAACTATAGTTTGTTAACATGAAAAATGTGGTTGAAAAATTAGTTTTAATGACTTCAACCTAAGTGTATGTAAACTTCCGACTTCAACTGTACAATGTGTCATTAAGACTAGCTGCATTTCATAAATCTGGGCAATGGTTTGCTCATGGAGGCTCAGTTCTTAGTCAGTGGTGCTTTTACGGGACACCTGGGTTGTTGTAGCAATGAGCTATTGTTCATGCCAAGGGGAGGGAGCCAGTATAATTCCAGCTCCACAGTGTGTTTCCTTGCATTTCCAGATGCGCTATTAGCTTCCTGGGTCGCAGTCAGACCCCACACCAGTGTTCCCTCATTATTTGTATAAGATGAACGAAAATGCACTGGAATTAACCTTGGTTCCCCCCCCCCCCCCCCCAGACCCTAGTGGCCTGCAATATCAAATATATAAAATATTTTTCACATGCTTCGTAAACAACACGTGTAGACTAACAGTGAAAGAAGCTATTTCCAAGGGTGCGTAAACCTTGAAAACGAGCCAGAAGTTGGAAGAGGTCTTCGCCACAACTAAGCCCCTGTTGCTAAGATAATTAGCTTCAAGCCAGTAAAAGGTATTACTGGCTTTTTTCTTCTTAAACCTTTTTAATATCTTTTCAGACATTTTCTTTTGTCTGAACTCAGTTTTTACTGAACAGAATGTAGCAACTCCAACAAAATATGTTTAAAATATGTTTTAGACCTTGTTGATGTTCAACCCCTCTCCTTCTCCCAGTCCTCCTACATCTCGCTTTCTGTTCCCCCCCCCATCCCGCTCCAACTCAGGCTTCAAAACATGTAAACACCCTGCTGCTACTGACTGGAATAAACAACAACAACAGGATTTAAAACTCATCCAATTAATCTGCATCCCTAGTTTCATTAACAGTTTACATGACCTGGTTATCCAACCTGTGACTGCTTTTAGTCGGTAGCTATTAGTTGTGTCCCCTGTTTTTAACGCTATGTGTTGTAAATGTCTTTTTGCTTTTTCTGTTATTGCATGTTTTTAATAAATGTCTAACGTCGTCACCCGTCGGTTATTGCCCTATCTTGGTTAGGTCGTTATTGTAAAAGAGAATGTGTTGCCAATGACCTCGTTAAATAAAGGTAAAATAAAACAAATAAAAGCCAGAGAGCGATGCATCTTGTTAACCATGAACCTCTAAGCTATTGCAGTCCATATCCTGTGTACATCCACTTGTTCTCTGAGCTGCTGGAAGCTCCTCATCTGAGAAGATAAAAAGAGAACACAGCAATATGTGACCCACCGCCTCGATTCGGTCCTATGTATCAAAATTTGAAAGTGGGTTTTTTACATTGGATAAAAGTCTAGACTCAGAGCTAAAAAATGGTATATCATACATTGCAGTTGAGGAACAATGGGGAAAGTAATTCTGCTTTGAAAGTTGATAAACTTGTAACCCCACTTTTGAGAAAATGGCCGCTGAATGTTTTGGGACACCTTCTGGAGAGGTCTTGGCTACACCCATTCAGCATCGTTCACGCCCTCTTAAGCCTTAGTCCCACCCATTCAGCATCGTTCACACCCTCTTAAGCCTTAGTCCCACCCATTCAGCATCGTTCACACCCTCTTAAGCTTTAGTCCCACCCATTAAGCATCATTCACACCCTCTTAAGCCTTAGTCCCATCCATTAAGCATCATTCACACCCTCTTAAGCCTTAGTCCCACCCATTCAGCATCATTCACACCCTCTTAAGCTTTAGTCCCACCCATTAAGCATCATTCACACCCTCTTAAGCCTTAGTCCCACCCATTAAGCATCATTCACACCCTCTTAAGCCTTAGTCCCACCCATTCAGCATCATTCACACCCTCTTAAGCCTTAGTCCCACCCATTAAGCATCATTCACACCCTCTTAAGCCTTAGTCCCACCCATTCAGCATCGTTCACACCCTCTTAACAACCAAAGATTTCAAGACTAAAAGTGGTAAAAGAAGCAGTCTACAATAAGGAACAACTCCAGGTAAAAATTAACTTGATATAGTCCCTCGCTTATATCCTAATCTGACATTGAAATTTTCCAGATAAAAATATTTTATAATTATTAGATGATGCTTACCCAGACACAATTGGCCCAGCGTCATCTGGGTTTGGCCGGGGTAGGCCGTCATTGTAAATAAGAATTTGTTCTTAACTGATTTGCCTAGTTAAATACAGCTTAAATAAAATACAAATAAATAAAAGTATACATGGATGAATGCTTCACGGCAGCGTGTCTTTTCCATTTGGTTTGTAGCTACAGCTTGTTTGGTCTGTTGTGTCAAGACACTTTTTCCCACTTTGTCGATAGCGCCTGCTAACTTCTGGGCAGCAGTGTTGTTGAGAGCAATAGCAACACTTGCAGTTCTCTATGGCTAACGTTATATATTTCAAAACAGCCGGGGTAGAAAGGATTATCTATTGCATATAGTGAGCAGCTCATGTGGTAGACAGAAGTGCGCTACATGGAAGATCAATCCTCTCTCCTCTCTCGGCATGTTTAGCCCATCCATTATCTCAGCCAATCACGGCTAGTGGGCAGGCTCCTGTCTTTTTCCGTGGCGAAACCAACTCGTAATTTAACGTTTGTATTCGTATTCACAGATGGCATACACGTTTGTTATTAAGGCATATGAATGTTCACATGTTCCAGAATGCTTTTCTGCCAAAAAACAGATTTTGATTTTTTTAAAAATATATTGAAGTAGTGACGTGCAACATAGGCCTAGTTTCCTGAAGCAAGTCACATATGACAGTGATGATGGGAGCTGCTTTCTTATCTGAGAAGATAAAGGAACACAGCAATGTGACAGTGGGAGTGGAACCCCGATACAGTAATGGAGGACTCTGAGATCTCAAAGAGCAATCTCATGAATAAAAGAGTCAGAGACAGCTGCTCAACAAGACACTCTGGCATGACCCTAATGGGTATCCATAAGGCTGGAACGCCATCCCACAGACTATGATCTGACTGAAAAGCAATGTGCCAACACGCTCTATGCAAAGTGACTGAGGATCAGAGAGCATGTTAAACGCAGCAACGAGGGTATGATGGGGATGATCAGTGTCACTGTGGACGTAGATGAGAGAGAACACTGTGTGGACGTGGATGAGAGAGATCACTGTGTGGACGTGGATGAGAGAGATCACTGTGTGGACGTGGATGAGAGAGATCACTGTGTGGACGTGGATGAGAGAGATCACTGTGTGGACGTGGATGAGAGAGATCACTGTGTGGACGTGGATGAGAGAGATCACTGTGTGGACGTGGATGAGAGAGATCACTGTGTGGACGTGGATGAGAGAGATCACTGTGTGGACGTGGATGAGAGAGATCACTGTGTGGACGTGGATGAGAGAGATCACTGTGTGGACGTGGATGAGAGAGATCACTGTGTGGACGTGGATGAGAGAGATCACTGTGTGGACGTGGATGAGAGAGATCACTGTGTGGACGTGGATGAGAGAGATCACTGTGTGGACGTGGATGAGAGAGATCACTGTGTGGACGAGGATGAGAGAGATCACTGTGTGGACGAGAGAGATCACTGTGTGGACGAGAGAGATCACTGTGTAGATGTGGATGAGAGAGATCGCTGTGTGGATGAGAGAGATCGCTGTGTGGATGTGGATGAGAGAGATCGCTGTGTGGATGTGGATGAGAGAGATCGCTGTGTGGATGTGGATGAGAGAGATCACTGTGTGGATGTGGATGAGAGAGATCGCTGTGTGGATGAGAGATCGCTGTGTGGATGAGAGAGGGTAATAATAGTTTACTTAATAGACATACTGGTAAGTGAATATTTTGCATGGTTAAATTAACTGTACAGGTAAATATACAGTTCAATTTACAGGTAAGTGAATATTAGCATGGTTACATTAACTGGAGAGATGAGAGAGATCAGATACTGATCAGATACTGTACAGCTGATGGATATCAAAGATGTGCCTTGATCACGATTTAATGAGAACGTTTTTTCTCTGTTTGCCTAGGAAATGCAGATACATGTATTTATTTTCTGACATTGATTAGAACTAGGCATGCCAAGTCTGAATCCCGCTGGATGTTCGGGCATAAGTGAAACCCATGCGTCATTTATGCCTCCAAACCTCTCTCCCCTTCTGCGCCTTGTCTTTTTCACTACTCAAATCAGGGAAAATGCAGTGAAGCAAGAAAGGAACTCTGGGACAGAAAATGAAAGAAACATATTCAATTTCATTACAGTTATGAGCTTTCATTAAGGTCTGTTCTCCTGTGTACCTGAGAACGGAAGTAGTTTCAGAGAAAGCGGCTTGGAGTCCTCCATTTCAGCTCAGCAGGGACTTTCCTTTGGAGCAAAATCTCTGGCATTATTACTTGTATTAACAACCCAGACTTGCCTAGGGCTCTCCAGAATTTAGATTTGCGCTATGAGGCTCAGGTTGTTCTTTGTATCACTCTGAGAAGAAATTGATTTTGTCACAGGAAATACTGGGTGGCTTTTTCAATCAGCGCTACTCAGCTCAGCCAGCATTACTTATAGAAAACCTTTTTATTGGGAGGGGGGAGTTCCAAGCTCCAACACAAATGTCTTGTTTGTCACTGGACACGGCCCGTATCGCTGTAGTTTCAGTAATGCAGGTAAATCTGACAGACCTGGTCACCTCAGCTAACCCTCTCATGTTATCTCTCTTTCAGACCACAAACACTTTGTATGTCCTGGACATGCAGCTCATTTGCATATGCATAAGGCCATCAATCAGGACGTTTGAGAGACCTGAAAGGAGATGAATGAAGTGATGTCGGTCTTGAATTGCTACGCCATACCTGCTGGCATGCGAACAATGCTGTGTTGCCATAGAAACAGTTCTCTCTACAAATGACCTTGCCTCCTCCCCTCTCCTATTTCAGCACCTCGTTGAAATGGACTGTTGGCTCGCAGGGCCTGCGTGTTTGTGGATATGTAAAGTGTGTGGACCAACAATGGGAATGAGGGAGATTCTGGGCCGTGACTAAAATGTGTTTGTCAGGGAAATGACCTTGTCTTTCTCCCTCATTAATCAATGGAAGCTTGGTGTCAAAACATCTGGTCTGTATCATCAGTTTTGTATGCCTGTGTTTGCTATTCTGGTTAAACAAAGGTCCAGATAGGTGCTCTGTTTGGAGGCTTTGTAAAAGAGATCAGTTGTTTTCAGTAGAGGAATAGAGTGAAAATGTTTTTGCGATATCACCATTATCATTGTAATGTTATCGTTTTTCCCCACATCTTAGCGTGTGTGAATAAGAATGCAGAGATTTTACAAATTACAACAATATTAGTTTACCCACCCAGCCTACGTGGAGCTGGCTCCCATCTGCATCAGCTATTTCCTGTCAGGTATGCACTACACAACAGAGTAGAGGCACTGACAGAAGTTACACACATGGGGAAACGTTTTAGTAGCCTAAGAAACCATAAAAATGTGTCCTTTTTATAAATGCATTTCATGCAATTGTAAGTCATTTTACATGACTGGAGACTGGCAGAATCTTTTTTTAAATCGCACAAATTATCAAAATGACTTCCTGTCAGGTATGCACTACACTGGTATGTGCCACAGTCACGCTGGCCTGGGGAGATATACAGGTGTGTCCTTCCTACTCTGCCCCTGTTGAGTACCCGTAAAGAGCCCTCCAGTGTCCTGCCCCAAATAACCAAACCAACTCCCCTTACCCCTTTCTGTGTGGATCCAGATACTTTTCCTACATTTTGTAGTTTTAGTATCGATATTGTTTACATGAATCGTGTTAATGTTCGTATCATTGCCAGCGTTAAATGTTGTCATATTTCATACTCGTCTTACCCCTTATAATACCTTACAAATATCTAAATCCCAGGCCTTTCCATCTGAGATTATGAGCTGTGTACTTTCATCTCCTATTTTGCTTGTCTATCCAGTACACACACGTCCACATTGATCATGATTGATATATCCTTAATAGTACTGAGGTTCTACTCCTGGTATCTTAAAGGTGCAGTACAGTACACAACCCATCCCTTTAATTCACTGCAGTTATCTAATGAGCTCTTTTTATTAATTGAATTCACCTTTTCAGCTGATTGCAAGTGATTGCATCCACAGCGTTGTTTTAATTAGTGCAGCAGAAACTTATTGGTTGAGCTTTTTTGCTGCTTATCCTGAAGCTGAAAACATTGCGGTTCTTCTAATTTCAGGTCGTTTCTTTTGTGCCGGCACTATTGTCCACATTTTATTCTCTTATCCAGAGCGACTTACAGGATCAATTAGGGTTAAGTGCCTTGCTCAAGGGCACATTGACAAACCTTTCACCTTCGTTACTGGCCCAACTCTCTCAACCGCTAGGCTACCAGCCACCCTGCAACACTACCTTCGTTACTGGCCCAACTCTCTTAACCGCTAGGCTACCAGCCACCCTGTAACACTACCTTCGTTACTGGCCCAACTCTCTCAACCGCTAGGCTACCAGCCACCCTGCAACACTAGTGTGGATTACCCATAGGTCTTTCTTCCTCAGACTGGCTGTCTCAACACATGAAGTACCTTATTAAGGGATGCTGAAAGTTGTAGTTTTCTCATTGACATGCAGCAGTTCTGCAGCTATTATTTCTCTATTCATTACTCAGAACCGTCACCTTTTCCCTTCTACAACCTGTGTGTTTGTGATTGTTGTTTAGATCAGAGTCATATTCCATGTTATTGCTGATGCATACCTCTTGCCACAAAGCCCCCCCCCCCCCCCCCCACACACCGTATTACTGCCACACCAGCAGTCAGGAGTCGTCACGGTAACTAGGCTTCTCCAAAACTGCATTCTGATTTTGCTGATGGTCATTAGTATCCTGCCAAACTTGCTAACAGCCAGTCGCTAATGGCCGGTACTCAGCGCTCTATTGTCCCTCTAATCACTCTGACATCAATGCAAATGCAATTAAAAATCGAATCAAACACTTAATGAGAGCCCTGGTATTCAGAGTCTGAGCGGAATAGGATGACTTGTTGCGCAGCGAGAGCCAGCTCCTCATAGCTGGTTGATGCATGGAGCCAGCTCCTCGTAGCTGGTTGATGCATGGAGCCAGCTCCTCGTAGCTGGTTGATGCATGGAGCCAGCTCCTCGTAGCTGGTTGATGCATGGAGCCAGCTCCTCGTAGCTGGTTGATGCATGGAGCCAGCTCCTCGTAGCTGGTTGATGCATGGAGCCAGCTCCTCGTAGCTGGTTGATGCATGGAGCCAGCTCCTCGTAGCTGGTTGATGCATGGAGCCAGCTCCTCGTAGCTGGTTGATGCATGTAGCTAAATAAGTGTTCCTGTTGCGCAACATTTCTACAGGCTATGTTATGCAAAAAAACCAATCACCTTTTTAATAAAGTGTTGCATGCATATCATGGCATCTGCGTAGCGGCATAGAACAGTAGAGTAGAGGCACTGACAGAAGTTGCACACATGGGGAAACGTTTTAGTAGCCTAAGAAACCATAAAAATGTGTCCTTTTTATAAATGCAGTTCATGCAATTGTAAGTCATTTTACATGACTGGAGACTGGCAGAATCTTTTTTAATATCGCACAAATTATCAAAATGACTTGACACTGACATACTGAGAATCTGAGATCAATAAAAACGACCTTGTCTTGAATCCATCAATAGCCCAGGCCTAGGTGTGTGGAGACGCACTTATAGGCTACAATATGAGGAGGACATTATAGGAAAAAAAACATTTAATTTGAATATTTACATTGCAAAAAGTGACTTATTTTTCATGGCATGATACTGTAGGTTCTGGAACGAAACAGTCCGAAACGAAGAGGTGTCGGATCCGGATCCATTCTAAATCTCAAATAATAATTCCACACATACAGTACCAGTCAAAGGTTTGGACCTACTCATTAAAGGATTTTTCTTTATTTTGACTATTTTCTACATTGTAGAATAATAGTGAAGACATCAAAACTATGAAATAACACATATGTAGTCATGTATGGATCAAACTCATTAAAAGGAAAGAAACTCCACAAATTAACTTTTCACAAGGCACACCTGTTAATTGAAATGCATTCCAGGTGACTACCTCATGAAGCTGGTTGAGAGAATGCCAAGAGTGTGCAAATCTGTCATCAAGGCAAAGGGTGGCAACTTAGAATCTCAAATATAAAATATATTTTGATTTGTTTATTATTATTACCCTAAATTATATCATATGCACATTTAGCTATTTAAGTATCTCTTCCTGTCATTTACCTGTACAGTTAATTTAGCCATGCAAATATTCACTTACCTGTACATTTAACCAGACTGTATATTAAGTAAACTATTATTACCCTCACTTGTATCATAAGCACATTTAGCTATTTAAGTATTTATCTGCCATCGACCTGTATAGTTAACCATGCAAATATTCTTTATTTATCTATATCAACTTGCAATATTTGTATCAACACTCTGTCACAATGTATAGTGTACATATTCAGCCATTCACCCTACTATGCAATTACATTTTATAGCTTTTTGCACTTCTTGTATTTTTATACTTTGTCATACTGCCACACTATGTATCATGTATTGTGTATCTGTCTTTTGTGTATTTTCGTTCTGGCATTTTGCACCTGCCCTGTAGCTGCTTGGCGAAGAAATTTCCGCTCTGGGATCAAAGTATCTATCCATCTATCCATCCATCCATCCATCCATCCATCTAAACACTTTTTTGGTTACTACATGATTCCATGTGTTACTTCATAGTTTTGATGTCTTCACTGTTATTCTACAATGTAGAAAATAGTCAAAGTAAAGAAAAACCCTTGAATGAGTAGGTGTGTCCAAACTTTTGACTGGTACTGTATATTAGTAGGCTATATGTACAGACGAGATTAAATTAAGAATACTGCGTGAGAATATTATCAAGTGCTTGTCAAATTGTGAATGAGAGACTGAAGTGTGTGCATCCTGCGCAAGAAACAAAGCAGAGCGCTTTCCTTTCATGAGACTTTCATGTCACTTTCAAATAATAATTAGTTGCATCATGCAGTCCTAGAATGTATTAGAAATCAAAATATATAGCCTAATATTTGTATCACAACTAAAGTTGCATAAATAACATAAATACATAATTAAGCATATAGGAGGCCTTGTTTCTTTGTTAAACACTCAACACAGAATAGCCGCATGTGCACACTCCCTCAAATCATTTGGGAAAAATATTAAACCTTTTAAAATGTACAGTAGATGTTCTGCATCAGTGTCTCGCATGCCTGGAAGCCGGAGATGCTAAACTCCGGAGATGCAAAACGTATTTACGTTAATTAGCGGTCAATTACCATTAGACCGGCACTTATTTGAATGACAATCACCAGCTGACAAAATGTCATGACTGCCACAACCCTACCCCCCCACCCCCCTCAAACTTCATGTAGTACTTTCACTTAAAATCATATTTATTTGAATTCCTCCTCCTTCTCACCGCGACCCTGATTTATTCACCCTGGGCTTCAATTCACCCTATACAAGCCAAGGGTATTTTGTCATATAACCTCGTATATCTCATCTTATATCCCTTTATTTCTGTTGTGCCTCATTTCTCGCTCCTATACATCTCTCTGACAGTGGAACACATCCACCGGCCAGCCAAATGTGTCATAATGAAAATGACATCTCTGGTCCATTTCCCATCATTGATTTCATTGCTTATCTTCAGATCTGCATAGTTGGTTTTCTCTTGGTTTTATTCCTGGAGTTTCTAATACAGCTCTTTGTATATAGTGTAGGGACTGAGCATGCATATGTTGCCCTTTATCTGAGATGCTGTTTTTAAGGAAATGCAAACATTAACACACATAAATGTCACTTCTCTTTTTAAGCCTGCTTTAGCCTGCCAGCCCCAAGAAATCTCCTAGAATAATATGCTTGGGTTAACTGGGTTGTTGCTGTTCTCAGGGAGCTTCACGCTTGCGGAGCTGGGAGTGAGTGACCAACAGACCCAGACCCAGAACCAGCACCAGGCTGCCTACCACTCCTCTCACTCGGAGCTGGGCCTGCTACAGCGGTGCTACTCCCTCAGCACCGGCTCCAATGCAGACTCCGACCCGGAGGGGGTCATGTCCCCGGAGCGCGCCGTCCAGCTGTGGGGGGGTCACGCGATCAAGTCCAGCCGCAGCTCTGGCCTCTCCAGCAGGGAGAACTCAGCCCTGACGCTCACTGACTCCGACAACGAACACAAGTCTGACGACGAGTCAGGTAGGACATATATTGGGGGAGCGATTAGGAGAGTACTAATACTGTAATAACTTAAAATAGAATTTAAAAAAATACCGATACAGACAGAGAAATGTGGTGGGGTGTCTGTCATGTAAAATTGACAGATACAGACAGAGAAATGTGGTGGGGTGGCTGTCATGTAAAATTGACAGATACAGACAGAGAAATGTGGTGGGGTGGCTGTCATGTAAAATTGACAGATACAGACAGAGCTCCTTAGAAGTGCACATGCTGTTTTTCTTGACTTAAAATGAAAGCCAGTCTAACTGAATGTCACTGAACACGGTCTCAGTAACTAAATTCACCAATTAGAAGCATTTTTTGATGGACCCAGAGCATTGGAGCAATCAACACTGGCTCCTGATCAGGACTTTGATCAGATTAAGTCCTGGACACGATCTCACCCACTGTGCTGAGTCAGTCAGCCATGCTTCTCTGCCTGGAATTGCACCCCCCTCTGATTGACAGATCAGTTCTCTTCCTCCTCCTCTGTCTCGTCCTCCCTCTACCCCGCTGGCTTATCTTCCTCTAGCCAGGTTATTGTAGAGAAGGACTCTTCTTCACTCCTCACTAACGTCCTTGTACTATGCCTACTATGATTTTGTGATTGTTGCCACTGAGAATATTTATTTCACTGAAATTGCAGTGTTTTCCTCTGGTCCCTTCTCTTCCATCTCTTCCCTAGGTGTTTACCTGGGCATTGGGGGTTTGTGAAGGTTTATGTGTGAAATTATGTATTTTTTCTTGGCCCCTGACTCTGCACTCACAGAGGATGAGCTTGGCATAATAGCAGGTTTTGCAGTTGGATCCTGAACGACCCATTTGGCTTCCTGATTATATACGTGGTTGTGTTTCTAATTTCTAGACAACGGAAGATGATCTCGTTGTTTGACTCTGTTAGAGCTTTGTAAGTGTGGGAGCATGGGAGACGCACGCTGTGGTCTCTCTGTAGATGTCACACGTCACAACTCGCTAACAATAGCGCCGCCCGGATCACGCTGCGACTGGCGTGGTGCTGATTTCCACTGGGGATCATCTGCATTGTTTGCAGTACAAATATGCGCCAAGCCTTTGGAGCCCTTCAGCGTATGTTTGTTTTCTGTGTGAAAGGGGCGGGGCGGAAAGTAGCCTAGCGGTTAAGAGCAAGTAGCCTAGCGGTTAAGAGCAAGTAGCCTAGCGGTTAAGAGCAAGTAGCCTAGCGGTTAAGAGCAAGTAGCCTAGCGGTGAAGAGCAAGTAGCCTAGTGGTTAAGAGCATTGCGAAAGTAATGCTGGCTAGGAGAAAAGTTTCTGGATAAGAGTGTCTAAATGAATAAAATGTAAAATGAAAGGCAGAAATTAAATCTCCCACCACCTTCGCCTAGAAGTTATCTTAGAGAAGATCCCCATGCTTATCCTTCAAGAAGGCCACGGTTCTGCATGATCCATTTTACAGTGCCTTTTGAATAAATCGGTTCGTAAAGTGTTTGTTTAGATTGAATTAAGTGTGCACCCAGCAAGACTCCAGACACTAATGTATTCTCACCATGGGAGCTAATTAATTAAGGACAGCGAAGCGAGCGTTTTGAGTTGATCAAGAGACTACGGGATGACTAGAGCTAGCTGTTGAGTGCAGGGCTGTTTTTGTCCTGTGGACGAGGCTCCGTCTCTCTGTTCTGCCCATTATCACCTTATTGTGTTTAATGGTTGTTCTTGGGTCAGCGGTGCCTCTTGGTGATCAGAGCAGAACTGAATCACTGCACTGTCGTCACCATGCCCAGCGACTGACTCCCAGCATGCCCGAACGACTGACTCTCACCTTGCCCGGTGACTGACTCCCAGTGACTCCCCTTCATCTGGCCTGTCAGAGTGTCTCAGACTTCTGAGGGCCCTCTACCTCCTCCACAACGCCTGCTGCCTCGCTCTCCCCCGCTGCCTTCTGGGAGCTATGCCTCTGTGCCAGAGACGCAGTGAGAGAGGCCCTGCACGCACGCCACAGTGGAATAGAAAACAATGGGCTTATTAGTATCCCAGCCCTCATTAAACCAGTAGGATTTGTCTGTTATTTGTTGTATTGAATGTCTTTGAAGTTGATATCTGACTAGAGCCACAATGCACTGGTACACAGGCAATTATCCACAAGGTAATGGCATACAGGGATTTCTGAACAAAATAATTGTCAATATAGAATACAACTTGGTAGGAGACAAAGTTTGTGAATGGCTGAAAACATTATATCAGGTGATTTAATGTTAATCCACTGGTTGGTCAGTGAACACTTACTGCCATGCTAACTGTGGTTAGAGAGGAGTGTCAACAACAATTGCATACATTTGATTCCACAGTTGTATCCCATCAACATACAGTAAACTACAGCAGTGTTTCAGTGATTCCACACGTCCATATTATAGCATAGATTCCACGGATTAGATATTGTAGCTGTATGTCGGTGGACGTATTCATCATTTATGTTGGAATTCATAGAGGGAAATGCTAGTGGGAGATTGACAGGTGGATTCCTATCTCTCCAGTTATAAAATAATCACACATTTCACTGGAATCCCATATCTCATTAACTGACATCAATCTAATTATGAAGAGATTTGTTGAATTTGACAACCAGGGCGTGTGTGCCTTCTGTCCTTTAAACCTCTACATTGTCACTTAGATTGTTAAATTAATGTCTGTCTGTCAGTAATTGAAAAGGATGGGGCAAGTGGGCAATCATTAGTTCTGAAGTAAAATGTTAGCTATGGTTTCCGGGGGGGGGGTTGCTGTAATATTAAAAAACCATGTTTTTCAGCAGCATGCCAATAGTAGTGTGTGGCTACGACGCTGGAATGAACGGCTGCAGACTGTAGTACGCTGTTGTTGGATCATAGCCCAACACGACTGAAAGATTTGTCATATGTTGGCCCCGAATTCATTTCTTTTCAAGAAACGTTCCTCCCATGTAGGCCTGTATGATTTAGTCTGCTTACAGTGTTTACACGGTCTGCCTGTCAATGAGTCTATCGTAATGAGAAGGTGTCTCCACATGTCACTAAGTTAAGTCACAATTTTCCCTGTATCACATTCGATTAGATTAGGAAGGTGAGAAGTAAGAGGAGCCCTAATTTCATTTCATTTGTTCGTGCTCAAAGTGTTGGGAGGGGCAGCCAGCTAACGTTAGTGCAGCGCTGCATGTCAAGAACAGGGGCTCAGCCAGGCGAGGCGTTTCCTGTGCACAGGTGTGACAGGCGCTAATGAATCCACTAATGGCAGTCGTTCCCCTACATTCTTATCTGGCCCACTTCTATCTATGCTGTTCTTTCACAATTGTTTACAGGCCATTAGCATTTATTCTGTGGTTGAAAAACACGCACTTGGCCTTTACTGCGGTTGCCTGCTGGGAAAATGGCGGTGACAGTGCTGAACGTTTATTTAATGTGTCGACGGCTACAGCAAAGGAGGTAATTGAGAATTGATTTAGCAATAATGAATTTTCATATGTTCCCCTGCTCAATGCTGATGCCGTCTGATTAATTTGCGAGACTGCAATTTGCCACTTAATGGGGTCTGCCCTTGTCTTTTGCAAAAGAGGAGCTGACTTTCTGGGATGTGAAAATTCTGTGTTTGAAATTGTTATCATCGGCTTTGAAAACTGATCCATCTTTCTCTTCTTTCACTTGTTACCATCAGAGACAGAGATGGGACTGTAGTTGACAGAGACCGTGATAGGAGCACTGTAGTTGACAGAGACCGTGATAGGAGCACTGTAGTTGACAGAGACAGAGATAGGAGCACTGTAGTTAGCAGAGACAGAGATAGGAGCACTGTAGTTAGCAGAGACAGAGATAGGAGCACTGTAGTTGACAGAGACGGAGATAGGAGCACTGTAGTTAGCAGAGACAGAGATAGGAGCACTGTAGTTAGCAGAGAGAGAGATAGGAGCACTGCAGTTAGCAGAGACAGAGATAGGAGCACTGCAGTTAGCAGAGACAGAGATAGGAGCACTGCAGTTAGCAGAGACAGAGATAGGAGCACTGCAGTTAGCAGAGACAGAGATAGGAGCACTGTAGTTGACCGAGATAGAGATAGGAGCACTGTAGTTGACAGAGATAGGAGCACTGTAGTTGACCGAGATAGAGATAGGAGCACTGTAGTTGACCGAGATAGGAGCACTGTAGTTGACCGAGATAGGAGCACTGTAGTTGACCGAGATAGGAGCACTGTAGTTGACCGAGATAGGAGCACTGTAGTTGACCGAGATAGGAGCACTGTAGTTGACCGAGATAGGAGCACTGTAGTTGACCGAGATAGGAGCACTGTAGTTGACCGAGATAGGAGCACTGTAGTTAGCAGAGACCGAGATAGGAGCACTGTAGTTAGCAGAGACCGAGATAGGAGCACTGTAGTTAGCAGAGACCGAGATAGGAGCACTGTAGTTAGCAGAGACCGAGATAGGAGCACTGTAGTTAGCAGAGACCGAGATAGGAGCACTGTAGTTAGCAGAGACCGAGATAGGAGCACTGTAGTTAGCAGAGACCGAGATAGGAGCACTGTAGTTAGCAGAGACCGAGATAGGAGCACTGTAGTTAGCAGAGACAGAGGCAGGAGCACTGTAGTTAGCAGAGACAGAGGCAGGAGCACTGTAGTTAGCAGAGAGGATGTGGAACCAGGGATTGGCTTTTGGTTACCGTAGTCAGTCATAATGTGTGGTTTCTACTAACTAAGGAGATAATGTTATGCACATAGAAATATAATTATATTAATTATATTTCTATGATTATGCAGAGTAGTTAACATAACTTAACAATTTACACCTCTCATTTATGAAACCTCTCAGATTAAAGATTGCTTGCTGGGGAATGCACAGCTGTTCCTCACTGGGAAGTTGATTGCAGTGTGGAGGAGGCAGTTGAAAGCAGAGCTGCTGTAGTTTGTTGGGGAAAGTGCCTCTCCTTCTCCAGCTGTGTAGCCCATACCATCATTTCCGTATTGTGGACTCATATGTCCCCCAACATACTCTCCTTTCATCATTCATGTGCCTACAGGGCTACACTAAGGTGTTAACAGCAACATGATAGTGCACTTAGTGGTGCAGCGGTCTAAGGCACTACATCTCAGTGCTAGAGGCGTCACTACAGACACCCTGGTTCGAATCCAGGCTGTATCACAACCGGCCGTGATTGGGAGTCCCATAGGGCGGCGCACAATTGGCCCAGCGTCGTTCCGAGTTTGGTGTAGGCCGTCATTGTAAATAATAATTTGTATTTACATTTACAGCGCCTTCAGAAAGTATCCATACCCCTTGACTTATTCCACATGTTGTTGTGTTACAGCTTGTATTTAAAATGGATTACATTGAGATGTGTTGTCACTGACCTTCACACAATACCCCATAATATCAAAGTGGAATTTTTATTTAAATTTTTTACAAATTAATTAAGAATGAAGAGCTGAAAGGTCTTGAGTCAATAAGTATTCAAGCCCTTTGTTATGGCAAGTCTAAATACGTTCAGGAGTAAAAAGGAAAACAAGTCACATAATAAGTGGCATGGACTCACTTTGGTGAAGTTATTACTTACACTTTGGATGGTGTTTCAATACACCCAGTCACTACAAAGATACAGGTGTCTTTCCTAACTCAGAGGAAGGAAACCGCTCAGGAGTTTCACCATGAGGCCAATGGTGACTTTAAAACAGTTACAGATTTTAATAGCTGTGATTGGAGAAAACTGAGTATGGATCAACAACATTGTAGTTACTCCATGATACTAACCTAAATTACAGAGTGAAAAGGAGAAAGCTTGTACAGAATAAAAACATTCCAAAACGTGCATCCTGTTTGCACTGAAGTAAAACTGCAAAAAATGTGGCAAAGCAATTAACTTTTTGTCCTGAGTACAAAGTGTTATGTTTGGGGCAAATCCAACACATTACTGAGTACCACATAGTGGTGGCTGCATCATGTTATGAGTATGCTTGTAATCATTAAGGACTGGGGAGTTTTTCAGGATAAAAAAGAAACAGAATGGAGCTAAGCACAGACAAAATCCTAGAGGAAAACCTGCTTTCCACCAGACACTGGGAGATTAAATCACCTTCCAGCAGGACAATAACCTAAAACACAAATCTACACTGGAGTTGCTCACCAAGAAGACAGTGAATGTTCCTGAGTGGCCGAGTTAATTTAGATTTATATCTACTGACAAGTCCTAAAAATGGTTGTTGAACAATAATGAATGAATGAATTAATGAATAATAATGAATAAAGAATAATTGCAAATGTTGCACAATCCAGGTGTGGAAAACTCGTAGAGACTTAGAGACCCAGAAAGACTCACAGCTGTAATCGCTGCCAAAGGTGCTTCTACAAAGTATTGACTCAGGGTTGTGAACACTTATGTAAATTAGATATTTCTGTATTTAATTTTCAATAAATTTACTACAAATTCTAAAAACATGTTTTCACTTTGTCGTTATGGGGTATTGTGTGTAGAGAACAAATACATTTTAATACATTTTTTATTCAGGCTGTAACAACAAAATGTGGAACAAGTCCTGGGGTCTGAAGACTTTCTGAAGACACTGTACAAGTAAAGTGTGCTTTACCCATACCTGCACTACACTGAATACCTGTAGCACTACACTGAATACCTGTAGCACTACACTGAATACCTGTAGCACTACACTGAATACCTGTAGCACTACACTGAATACCTGTAGCACTACACTGAATACCTGTAGCACTACACTGAATACTGAATACCTGTAGCACTACACTGAATACCTGTAGCACTACACTGAATACCTGTAGCACTACACTGAATACCTGTAGCACTACACTGAATACCTGTAGCACTACACTGAATACCTGTAGCACTACACTGAATACTGAATACCTGTAGCACTACACTGAATACCTGTAGCACTACACTGAATACCTGTAGCACTACACTGAATACTGCACCACCACTCTGCAATACATTTTGACTGAATATCAATACAGTTGACGTGGCATATTCTTTCGTGCATTCATACAGCAACGGGGTGCCATTGTTTACATTATAGTGACTATACGGTATTTGCAGACTCATGATGTGTAGGGAGCAGTAGGATGTTCTCAGGCACATTCACCACACGATCTGACAAATGATGGCAATGTGAAACCCGGCGGGAAATGACACGTTAGATAACACTGTGCCACACATCTTTTGGCAGATTTTGTCAATATAAGAAAACATGAAAATTACAATGAGACTCTGAAATAGAGGGGGAAAATCCCACTGGTTCTTTAAATTGGATTCCAGATTCCATGTTCTATCTCGGAAAACCTTAAAGTAAATTAAAAGGTCTAGGAATATGTGAGAGCAGCCAGTGTATAGATTGGAGGCATGACTGTCTGGTCAATGTGTTAGTTCTAGATAAGGAATATGATGCAGGAAATGTTTAGAATATGTAGAAGTATAAGAAGGTGGTACAGGGTTGTCAGGATGTTTTATTTTTATTTACATGTGCTCTTGTCTTATGTCTCTATGTAGTCATTTGCCATTCTATATTTATTTTTTGTTCTTATTAAAATTTTCATCGCAAGCATACTCTGATGATGAAGGTGATGAGGAGGATGAGCAGGATCTGTACAGATACCACCATTTCAGTAAGTGCCATCTCACCATCACCCCTCTACTGTGTGCTGCAAAACCATCGATGTTCTAACCCCCACTGTGCGTTTAAACACCTTTCATCTGCAGTTGTTACCTTGACACCACTATCAAACACACTGATGTGAATTCATCCTTCATGCTATTGTTCAGTGCTCCGTTGTTGTGGTTCATCCTTGCCCGTTGTGTTGGGCTGAGTGAGTTGTTAGGGAAGGCCTTTAGTTAGGGTGTTCATGTATCCAGGACATCAGGTCCTCTGTGAACTGTGCTGCGGCTGTCTGTCAGTGGACGAGAACAGTGGACTAACAGACAGGGCCACTCAGTGAGACGGTGGACTAACAGACGGGGCCACTCAGTGAGACGGTGGACTAACAGACAGGGCCACTCAGTGAGACGGTGGACTAACAGACAGGGCCACTCAGTGCCAGTAGCAGGGCCAGTTGTCCCTGAGATGTCCCATCACACATGGACAGATTGCTCTCTTCTTAAACCACTCAGTAGGAACTCCATTAATCACAATTCTTTAAACAAACCCAGGGCCAATTTGCTTCTCTCGTCTGGAAATATCAGCTATCACTGAATTCGTTGTTTCAGTCGGTCTATTTCAGTCCTTTTACAATTATTTGAGCAATTGCTTCCACAAAGGCAATTCAGCAATGAGTATATTTTAGTAAATTAGTCACAGCCATATGTTGTGCACGGGCTAATTGAGGAATCATCTGTGTTGTGTGTTAAAGTAAATTGAAGTATTAGAATCATTATGGGAGTGTAAAACATGCTTGATTTAGGCCATAAATTACATATGTCACAGCTTATCTCACAGTTTTCCTTCTGCCACCAGCAACACGTATTTAGCCACTGGGAGGATAGAAGCGGTGCCCCTATGATTGGAGTAATGGTGTTATCCAAAGGGAGTATATATCATCTGGATAGAGTAATGAGTAATATCTACTGGTGTCCATCATTGGCATGGAGATGAAACTAAATGGAAGTGGATTGTTGGTCGATAACAGCAACCACTGCTTTGTTACCTAAGCAATCACCTGCCAAACAATCACAAGTCTCCTTGGTGCTACACAGGCTCCGGTAGAGCACTGCCTCTACTCCTCATGATCCAGTTGGTCAGTACCTGCATCCCAACCCAATAGTACGCAAGTATAAACACCATGGGACTACGCAGCCTAGGGTTCGATTACAGGCTCAAAATGTCCAGAAACAAAGAACTTTCTTCTGAAACTCGTCAGTCTATTCTTGTTCTGAGAAATGAAGGCTATTCCATGCGAGAAATTGCCAAGAAACGGAAGATCTCCTACAACGCTGTGTACTACTCCCTTCACAGAACAGCGCAAACTGGCTCTAACCAGAATAGAAAGAGGAGTGGGAGGCCCCGGTGCGCAACTGAGCAAGAGGACAAGTACATTAGAGTGTCTAGTTTGAGAAACAGACGCCTCACAAGTCCTCAACTGGCAGCTTCATTAAATAGTACCCGCAAAACACCAGTCTCATTGTCAACAGTGATAAGCGACTCCGGGATGCTGGCCTTCTAGGCAGAGTTGCAAAGAAAAAGCCAAATCTCAGACTGGCCAATAAAAATAAAAGATTAAAATGGGCAAAAGAACACAGACACTGGACAGAGGAAGATTGGAAAAAAGTGTTATGGACAGACAAATCTAAGTTTGAGGTGTTCGGATCACAAAGAAGAACATTCGTCAGACGCAGACCAAATGAAAAGATGCTGGAGGAGTTCTTGACACCATCTGTCAAGCATGGTGGAGGCAATGTGATGGTCTGGGGATGCTTTGGTGGTGGTAAAGTGGGAGATGTGTACAGGATAAAAGGGATCTTGAAGAAGGAAGGCTATCACTCCATTTTGCAACGCCATGCCATACCCTGTGGACGGGGCTTAATTGGAGCCAATTTCCTCCTACAACAGGACAATGACCCAAAGCACAGCTCCAAACTATGCAAGAACTATTTAGGGAAGAAGAAGTCAGCTGGTATTCTGTCTATAATGGAGTGGCCAGCACAGTCACCGGATCTCAACCCTATTGAGCTGTTGTTGGAACAGCTTGGCCGTATGGTACGTAAGAAGTGCCCATCAAGCCAATCCAATTTGTGGTAGGTGCTTCAGGAAGCATGGAAATCTCTTTAGATTACCTCAACAAATTGACAATTGATGTAATTGATGCAAATGGAAGATTATTTGACTAAAGCAAAGTTTGAAGGACACAATTATTATTTCAATAAAAAATAATTATTTATAACCTTGTCAACATTTTGACTCTCTTGCAACTAATTTCATGTATTTTTTTCATGGAAAACAAGTGACCCCAAACTTTTGAACGGTAGTGTATCTAAGTAATGTATTTACTACCGTACATTGGAGGGATGGATCAGTAGTACATTGTAGGGATGGATCAGTAGTACATTGGAGGGATGGATCAGTAATACATTGGAGGGATGGATCAGTAATACATTGGAGGGATGGATCAGTAATACATTGGAGGGATGGATCAGTAATACATTGGAGGGATGGATCAGTAATACATTGGAGGGATGGATCAGTAGTACATTGGAGGGATGGATCAGTAATACATTGGAGGGATGGATCAGTAGTACATTGGAGGGATGGATCATTTCATCACAGCGTTAAGTATTCAGTGCTACCTGTGATAGTGAATGATACCTCTAATCAACATCTGTGGCTGGGAAAGAAAGCTCCAAATAAAACATGTTAAAATCTTTAATCCCACTGTGCTTGGCACCTAATTATCGTAAACTAGGCTCATTTGCACTCTCTAGCACAGTCAGACTGTAGGGAAAGCCCACAACCAGGTGCTTTACCCATGAACTGTACATCTCATTCACACCCATCAGTGGATGGATGTTTGCTATCACACAATTATATTGCTAAACTGTCCAATTAAAAAGTTTCTACCACCAAAAAAAATATTTATTGTAAATATGGACAGTGGGAGATGGAGCTTTGAATAGCTATCTACATGCTGTAACAACATTGGAATTAACTTTGACATCCTATTTTGTTGCCTTACAACCTGGAATTAAAATAGATGTTTGGGGGGTTTGTATCATTTGATGTACACAATATGCCTAACACTTTGAAGATGCAAAATATTTTTTCTTGTGAAACAAACAAGAAATAAGACAAAAAAACTGAAAACTTGAGCGTGCATAACTATTCACCCCCCCAAAGTCAATACTTTGTAGAGTCACGTTTTGCAGCAATTACAGCTGCAAGTCTCTTGGGGTATGTCTCTATATGCTTGGCACATCTAGCCACTGGGATTTTTTGCCAAAGTTTAGCCAAATTTTGACAAAACTGCTCCAGCTCCTTCAAGTTGGATGGGTTCCGTTGGTGTACAGCAATCTTTAAGTCATGCCACAGATTCACAATTGGATTGAGGTCTGGGTTTGCTTATTTTTTTCTATAAACAATGGCTTTTTTCTGGCCACTCTTCCTTAAAGCCCAGCTCTGTGGAGTGTTCGGCTTAAAGTGGTCCTATGGACAGAAACTCCAATCTCCACTGTGGAGCTTTGCAGCTTCTTCAGGGTTGTCTTTGGTCTCTTTGTTGCCTCTGATTAATGCCCTCCTTGCCTTGTCCGTGAGCTTTGGTGGGCGGCTCTCGCTTGGCAGGTTTGTTGTGGTGACATATTCTTTCAATTTTTTTATAATGGATTTAATGGTGCTCCATGGGATGTTAGAAGTTTCAGATATTTTTTTATAACCCAACCCTGATCTGTACTTCTCCACAACTTTGACCCTGACCTGTTTGGAGAGCTCCTTGGTCTTCATGGATGCTGTTCCCACGTGAGATTACATTTGGGGTGAATACACATATACACACCACGTTACGTTTCTTATTTTTTGAAACAAAAATAATAACTTTTTTTTTTTCATTTCACTTCACAAATTTTGACTTTTGTCTATGTCCATTACATGAAATCCAAATAAAAATCAATTTAAATTACAAGTTGTAATGCAACAAAATGGGAAAAACACCAAGGGGGATGAATACTTTTGCAAGGCACTGTACATGTAGCACAGGATGTTACGTGGGGCGGAGCAGGTGAACCCAAATGCAGACTCAGACGAGAGACAGGGATAAGATAACTAAGGTATTTATTGAAGAGCAGGGGAGGAGATGGGGTGCAGGACAGGGGAAGCTCGGGCGGGTAGCAGGGAACCAGGAACTGAGGCTGATGCTGGGGCAAGGGGAGTAGGGGCAGGGTAAGCAGGTCCGGAGCGGAATCCAAGGAATCAGTAGAGCGGGGGTCCAGGACAGGGAAGCAGGACTGAGGAGATAGGGACCAGAGTCAGAGCAGACGGAACTGTAGTGGAGAGAAAAACGGCGTCAGGCTAGGGAAAACAGGCACAACAGGATAACAAGATCTAAACAGGAACAAACGGCTTGAAACGTAGACTGACTGAGCAGAGGCTATGATCCGGCAGCGTGCAAGTGGCAGGGCTGAGATTTGAAGGGGTCTTGATTATGGAACAGGTTGCAGCAGGTGGGGATCTGCTCTGCCTCCAGCACACCTGTCTCCACTCGCACACTCACACGCACTCACACGCACACGCACGCAGACACGCACGCAGACACGCACGCAGACACGCACGCAGACACGCACGCAGACACGCACGCAGACACGCACGCAGACACGCACGCAGACACGCACGCAGACACGCACGCAGACACGCACGCAGACACGCACGCAGACACGCACGCAGACACGCACGCAGACAGACAGACAGACAGACAGACAGACAGACAGACAGACAGACAGACAGACAGACAGACAGACAGACAGACAGACAGACAGACAGACAGACAGACAGCACTGGGGGAGTGTTGGCAGGTTTAGGGAGACAAAGGATGAGAAGTAGAGTGCGTGGCATGAGCAGATGTAACACAGGACCTATTTTTATTTTTTACTTTTTTTTTGTTGTATTGATCTTACACTAAACAAAAATATAAATGCAACATGGAACAATTTCTAAGATTTTACTGAGTTACAGTTCATATAAGGAAATCAGTCAATTGAAATGATCTCATTTGATCCTAATCTATGGATTTCACAGGACTGGAAATACAGACATGCATCTGTTGGTCACAGATACCTTACAAAAAAAGGTAGGGCCGTGGATCAGAAAACCAGTCAGTATTTGGTGTGACCACCATTTGCCTCATGCAGTGCGACAAATCTCCTTCACATAGTTGATCAGGCTGTTGATTTTGGCCTGTGGAATGTTGTCCCACTCCTCTTCAATGGCTGTGCGAAGTTTCTGGATATTGGCCGGAACTGGAACACGCTGTCGTACACGTTGATCCATAGCATGAAGTGAAAGCGGCAGATGAATGACACGACAATGGGCCTCAGGATCTCATCACTGTATCCCTGTGCCTTCAAATGACCATTGATAAAATGCAATTGTGTTTGTTGTCTGTAGCACATTTTTAGAGTGGCATTTTAATGTCCCCAGCACAAGGTGCACCTGTGAAAAACATTTTTCTCTTACTGAGAAAAATGTTTACGTGTTCAATACTTATTTCACCCGCTGTATGTGTTGTGTGGACCCTAGGAAGAGTAGCTGCTGCTTCTGCAACAGCTAATGGGGATACAAACACATTTAAAAAAAATACTAACACTTAAATAGAAAGTGATTTCACCTTTTAGTGTCAAGGGTACCTAGATGGATAGTCACAGCAAATCATTATTATCTTCACAAAAATTTATTAGATAACATTTTTGTATTATTATTATTATTATTATTATTATTATTATTATTATATATCGTTTCATAGGTCTTCAAGGATGCTGTTCCCACGTGAGATTACATTTAGTTATTTTGTAGAATTTTCAGTGGTGATTTTAGCATGTTTGTATGCAGCTTTATTAACTCAATGATTCAGTTGAAGTCGGAAGTAAATACATTTTAACTCAGCTTTTCACAATTACTGACATTTAATCCTAGTAAAAATTCCCTGTATTATTTCAGTTAGGATCACTACTTTATTTTAAGAATGTCAAATGTCAGAATAATAGTAGAGAGAATGATTTATTTCAGCTTTTATTTCTTTCATCACATTCCCAGTGGGTCAGAAGTTTACATACACTCAATTAGTATTTGGTAGCATTGCCTTTAAATTGTTTAACTTGGGTCAAACGTTTTGGGTAGCCTTCCACAAGCTTCCCACAATAAGTTGGGTGGATTTTGGCCCATTCCTCCTGACAGAACTGGTGTAACTGAGTCAGGTTTGTAGGCCTCCTTGCTCGCACACACTTTTTCAGTTCTGCCCACAAATATTATTTAGGATTGAGGTCAGGGCTTTGTGATGGCCACTCCAATACCTTGACCAACTTTGGAAGTATGCTTGCGGTCATTGTCTATTTGGAAGACCCATTTGCGACCAAGCTTTAACTTCCTGACTGATGCCTTGAGATGTTGCTTCAATATGTCCACATAATTTACCTTCCTCATGATGCCATCTATTTTGTGAAGTGCACCAGTCCCTCCTGCAGCAAAGCACCCCCACAACATGATGCTGCCACCCCTGTGCTTCACGGTTGGGTTGGTGTTCTTCGGCTTGCAAGCCTCTCCCTTTTTCCTCCAAACATAACGATGGTCATTATGGCCAAAGAGTTCCATTTTTGTTTCATCAGACCAGAGGACATTTCTCCAAACAGTAAGATCTTTGTCCCCATGTGCAGTTGCAAACCGTAGTCTGGCTTTTTTATGGCGGTTTTGGAACAATGGCTTCTTCCTTCCTCGCTGAGTGGCCTTTCAGGTTATGTCGATATAGGACTGGTTTTACTGTGGATATAGATACTTTTGTACCTGTTTCCTCCAGCATCTTCACAAGGTCCTTTGCTGTTGTTCTGAAATTGATTTGCACTTTTCGCACCAAAGTACATTCACCTTTAGGAGACAGAATGCGTCTCCTTCCTGAGCTGTATGACGGCTGCGTGGTCCCATGGTGTTTATACTAGCGTACTATTGTTTGTACAGATGAACGTGGTTCCTTCAGGCGTTTTGGAAATTGCTCCCAAGGATGAACCAGACTTGTGGAGGTCTTGGCTGATTTCTTTTGATTTTCCTATGATGTCGAGCAGAGAGGGTAGTTTGAAGGTAGGCCTTGAAATACATCCACAGGTACACCTCCAATTGACTCAAATTATGTCAATTACCCTATCAGAAGCTTCTAAAGCCATGACATAATTTTCTGGAGTTTTCCAAGCTGTTTAAAG
Source organism: Thymallus thymallus (assembly GCA_023634145.1). Taxonomy (NCBI): domain Eukaryota; kingdom Metazoa; phylum Chordata; class Actinopteri; order Salmoniformes; family Salmonidae; genus Thymallus; species Thymallus thymallus. The sequence continues at coordinate 40,437,626 of CM042391.1, read as the reverse complement.
TAACAGTCAACTTAGTGTATGTAAACTTCTGACCCACTGGAATTGTGATATAGTGAATTATAAGTGAAATAATCTGTCTGTAAACAATTGTTGGAAGAATTACTTACTGTCCTAACCGATTTGCCAAAACTAGAGTTTGTTAACATGAAATCTGTGGAGTGGCTGAAAAATTAGTTTTAATGACTTCAACCTAAGTGTATGTAAACTTCCCACTTCAACTGTATATATATTTTTTTACATTGTTTGCAAACTGATATGTGACACCTATTAATGCCATAATAACATGCAAAACAGGTAAGCCCCCCAAAAAATAATGTGGGGCTCAAAAAAGGTGGGGCCCTGCCTGCCTTGAATGATGGGTCGCCACTGACCATTTAGAATTTTGGCATTAAAAAATATATTGAATATTTTCAGCTAAGCAGAAGCAAACCGGTGTGATTGACTTCCTGGAAATCATTTAATCACTGACAGTACACTACACTACACATACTGTAACAAAGCAGAGATGTAATTAGTAAAGGGGATAGGAACTATCCAAGTTGACTGTCCAACAAAAATGTGACTGGTCCTTAATCACTGAAAAGTGTGCAAGGTAGGTTTTGTATTATTTGCCTGTATATCCAGTGACACTCACGCAGTAGCCAATAACACAGTGTGACTCTGTGAAAATTGGACGGAGGCCAGCCAGCGTCGTGGTGTCATAAAGGTTCTCCAACTGTGATCAACATAAACAAGCAGGATATTGACTGGACTTGTAGGGCCCTCTTGTGTTGAGTCCATCCGGATGTGTATGGAGACGTATGATAAGCATGGACACAGGAGGGCAAGACTCCATCCTCACCTTCTCTGTGGCTTGCATGTGATGTAACAGTGTTGCACAGAATGACAAGGGCAGGCCTGGCCTCAGGCCGACGCTCAGTTTATCACCGAAGACTTGGTAGCTTTCCGTTTCATCTTGTGTTGTTTTGATCCTCTACAGCATGATACATGGAAAAGGTAGTTGATTGAGAAACCATGCATTACACATCTTGACTCTGGGGCTCCCGAGTGTCGCAGTGGTCTAAGGCACTGCATCTCAGTGCTAGAGGCGTAACTACAGACAACCTGGTTCAATTCCAGGCTGCATCACAATCTGGCCGTGATTGGGAGTCCCATAGGGCGGCGCACAATTGGCCCAGCGTCGTCCGGGTTTGGCCGGTGTAGACCGTCATTGTAAATAAGAATTTGTTCTTAACTGACTTGCCTATTTAAATAAAAAAAGTGACATAACATAAACCTAGGTTTATATTCATCTATCATGGCTATTTTATTCCCTATTTATAATGAATGTTCATCCAGCCAGTCATTCATCCATGAGCCTTGTTCTTTGGTATTACAATAGGGTATTTTCTCCGGTTAACAGTCTTAGCTACCATTCTACTCCTGTTGCTAATGACACAGAGTTGGCTACAAGGAATGGAATGTTAGCTAAAAAGACTGGTACCCAGACTAGGTGTTCTCTTAATCTCTGTCAACAACAATTTACAAAAACATTGGGAAGAATTGAATTGCAGAAGCAGCATGTGATTAATTTCCTGTGCCCTTCAGTATGTTCTTTAAGATCAACAATTTTGTCTTGTTGTATTTCAGGGCCAGTTGCTCGGCCTAATTATCTAAACATACCTGAGAGTTCAGTGTTTTCCTACCTCGTATTCTACTTCTTATTCCCTCTACTTCTGAAAGTGTTTTAGTTCCATAGACCTTCACGTCAGTGTCTCTAGACACATTAAACACTCACAACTAGTCAAAAGCTTGAGCCGTCTTAAAACTTTGACAAACATTGAGCAGATAAAAAGACGGTAAAACAGTTTTGAAGTGGATTTGCAGTTACTTAATCATTGATTGACCAATCACATTAAAGTTACTCCAATCCTACACTACAGGACACAACTCATTCAATCTGAGAACATACATCAGCTCTGTTCCTCTGTGGTTTCCCTTCAGAGACCAAGGGGAGAAAGTCGGCTGTTCTTTGGGGACAGGATGTTAGTGCTGTTCGATAAACCAGTAGTCAGAGATGTGGGTGGCTGCCAGTCTTCCTCTGCTTTTTGTTTATGCTGTCAGATCTTTTGTTCTTGTTTCTCCAAACACCACTGTCACCGACAGTCTCTTTATTCCTCCCAGCTCTTTTCAAACGAAGAGGAACATGAAATGAAATGTCACAGGTGCAAATGCAGAGAGGAGGCGGATGTTCCTTTCCCATTGTGCACTCAACGCTGTGAGACCAAAATAAAAGCAGTCGAAAGTCGATTTTCTGAAAGACTAATAAAAAAAGTGCCTGAGTTTGTTGAAGAGATTGCTTTGTCTTCCTGGGAGCCCTGTCTCTGTGGAGAGGTAGAGTTGAGCCGATGGCTTGATCCAAATGGTGTATTGATGTAATCTATGCACCGATCCATAAGTGAATCCTTTTAGTTCCAGCAGCTCCTTCTCTAACTGTACTTTACTTTCATCAGAAAGCTTTCATGCCTCTGCAGTATGCGACAGGGCCTTCATCACCCTCCACTGCATACGGGGAACTGGCACAAACACCATGAATTCCTGCTGCAGCATTGATGCAGTGATTAAACATTGATAGTGGGGATGTCTGTGATAGAGGGGCTGCCATCCTCGATCTGGGCTTAGTGGGCCGGCCACAGCCCTTTCCTCCTCTGCTGACCGCCTCCTATCATAATACCTCCCCTGTTTGGAAGGGGAATCTGAGGGGTTGAAGGAACACATTGGAAGATTTAGGCCTAATCATACCTGTCTGCAGGGCTGCTTACTGAGCAGGCCATCAGTGGTGGTCCTCAGGCACAGGCCTAGTGCACAACAGCAGCACCAAGCATCATGCTCTGTGGACCCATGTCACACATTCACTCTCCCTTGCTGGATCTGCTAAGAGGAGCGATCAACTTTCTCTCCAGACACCAGCATTGTAGAGAACTGGCCCTTGGTAACTGACAGCAATTATTATGGAAATGGAGAGGCTTGTGAGAGATTAACCTGCCAAAATGAGTATTGGAATGAGGCTGCCATTGGGACTGTGAGTATCCCGCCTGGTTGTACACGGCTTGGCTCTTGCATCCTTTTCTTGTTCGGCTCTCATTGCCACACACAGTTTATTTCTGGCCATGTGACTCCAATATCATCATCATCATCTTCATTTCACCTGAGCGACGTCTCCTGTACTGTAGCCTTTTTTAAAGGTTATACAACTCCCTTCCGTTGCAGCTGTCAGATAAGGCTGTAGTGTATTTTTACCAGTCCTGGCCTATGCCATGCTATTTATAACAGAGAACGAGCCAGAGAGGAGAGAAGCAGGTGGTGCTCAGGAACACTCCAAAGTGGGGGTTCTTATATGGATACATGCACTATGTATGTGTATGTATTTAATTGTGGTTGTGACATGGGTTTGGATGAGCGTTGGCTGTAAGAAGACAGTAGCCATGTCCAAATAAACATGATTGTGGTTGTGACAAATAGTAGGACGTTTGAGTATGCGAAAAAAGTATATGTAACATTTTGAAAATGTAGTATACTTTAAATGACGGATGTCATAAGCATTTTGGCTTTGACAACAGCTGATAATCAGCTGTCAACAGTCTATGACTTGGGTGACTGGAGTCTTTGAAAATATTTGGGGCCTTCCTCTGACACCGCCTAGTATATAGGTCCTGGACGGCAGGGCGCTTGGCCCAAGTGATGTGCTGGGCCATACGCACTACCTTCTGTACTGCCTTGTGGTCGGATGCTGAGCAGTTGCCATACCAGGCGGAGATGCAACCGGTCAGGATGCTCTCAATGGTGCAGCTGTAGAACTTTTTGAGGATCTGGGGAACCATGCCAAATATTTTCAGTCTCCTGAAGGGGAAAAGGTGTTGTCGTGCCCTCTTCACGACTGTCTTGGTGTGTTTGGACCATGATAGTTTGTTGGTGATGTGGACATCACCAACAAACTACAGCCCTGTCCATGTTAATGGGGGCCTGTTCGGCCCGCCTTTTCCTGTAGTCCACAATCAGCTTTTTTGTCTTGCTCACATTGAGGGAGAGGTTGTTGTCCTGGCACCACACGGCCAGGTCTCTGACCTCCTCCCTATAGGCTGTCTCATCGATGTCGGTGATCAGCCCTACCATTGTTGTGTCGTCAGCAAACTTAATGTGATTGCACGTTTGCCAATAGGATGGATGGTAGAGGTGGGTCTCCGCCAGATCTCCGCCCCCTGTATTTCCGTCTTTATTTCACGTGAATGACTGGGATTTGGGCCTGGTCTCGGAAGCAGTATATCATTTGTGTCAGACTCATTAAAGAAAAAAATATTTGTCCAGTTCGAGGTGAGTAATTGCTGTTCTGATATCCAGAAGCTCTTTTAGGTCATAAGAGACTGTGGCAGTAACGTTATGTACAAAATAAGTTACAAACATTTTGCACTCTGTATGTAGATTTTCTATTGTGTTTTTGACCTTGTTTGTTTACTGTGTAACTCTGTGTTGTTTTTATCGCACTGCTTTGCTTTGTCTTGGCCAGGTCGCAGTTGTAAATGAGAACTTGTTCTCAACTGACCTACCTGGTTAAATAAAGGTGAAATAAAAAATAAAATAAAAACATGTCTTGGCCTTTCAGAGCTCTTTGCGCTACTAAACTAAAGAAACCATCTTTGGTGTAATAATAATTGATTACATTGATTACATTTCTATAGTGCTTTTCATAATCTAAAAGCAAAAAATTAACATGACTAGCCTAGCTATAGTTGGCTAGGTCAACAAATAGAGGCTAAGTATTTGATTTCATGCATCCTCCAATGATGGAGAGGGAGAGGAAGGTGGTCAGGGAGATGGTTGATGAAGATGCACATGCTAGAAGGAGTGATAACATAGTCGTATAGTGTTCTTTAGCACTCCTAGTCACACTTTCTGCAATACATGACGTGCACCATCTTTGTAAACCTCAAGTCTAAATACAGAGGAATAGTGAAGCTTGCTGCTTTTTCGTGGACCTTGGCCTCATGAGTTTAAGGGCTGCAACATCAATAGTCATCAAGATATCAGGTTAACTTTCATCTTCAATTTTAGACCCTTATCCAGAACGATGATCTTGGCGTGACATTTAGCACATTATCCATTATATTAATCATTATACCAGCTTTAACACAATAACAAAATGTTAATGTCACTAATTTTCTATGCAGCAGAGGATGCATGTATCAATTATCCCGTCACCTCAGGTAGCAGTTTGAATTGTCAGTGGGCAACCTGTCTAAAACGAATAACTCCCAGACACACACCACAACTAAGGTGTTGCTCACACAGGCAGATTATTCAGAAAAGTCATTTTCTATTTATCACACACCGTATTAGAACCAGTATCCCTCTAGTCAGAAGCCAATTTCCAACAGCCCTACAATGTACCTCTGTCTCATAATGTCCCCTGCTGTTTCGGGGGTATTAAACCCACCACTCTCAGACCACTTATGTGCTACAGCTTCCATGCGTTATGTGGCATGGCCAGACATTACAGTACACATATAGCTGTGACCCAGTGTTGCCCTGGCAAATCTTCCCATTAATCAGGTAAAAAAAAAAATAAAAAAAATGGATTCAAAAAACATGTTCCCTGACGCTTCGCCGCTCTGGGGCCGTCACAACAGATGACTGGCAATGTGTGCCATTGAAGATAGAGGGGCTGGCAAGGTTTCAGTGTTTATTACAGCCATATCAAATGGTTAGAGTCGTGTGTCTCTCTCTCTCTCTCTCTGCCTCGCGTTTCATGCCTCTCTTTCTAACTCTGTTTAATATGTCTGCCAAAACGCACAACTGCGTCTGTCAGAAATCAGAGAGATTATATGTGGAAGTGAGGGGTGGGAAAGACAGGTATACAACGGTACACAACTGTTTCAACAGCTGTAATTAACCTTTACAGCTGAGCTCAAAGTCACACTGAGAGAGGGCATCAGGCTCTGCTAAATGTCTTTGATTCATAAACAGTTATATTGACAGATGTTCCACTGTGGTGTCCTACCACGTCATTGCTCATACTGTATATCAAAGTACGTGTATATTCAACATTTAAGGCGTGGACAACGAAAATGTATGATTTTGTGGTTTATCTGAGCTTTAAATTAGCAGTTCTATCAAAATAAGTGATTGAGCCGTCCACTGTTATTATCGATGTAGTGTAATTATTGTTGATGTGGCTGTCGTAGCTGGCCCTCCTGCTGCTTCCATTAGGCGTAAGTGAGGACTAACGGGCAAAGGGGTGACTCGATGAGGGCTTGATCTTGTCATTTACCAACAAGACCTTTAAAGATACCACTCCCAAGAGAGGGGAGAGTGCAGATACTATGATTTATGATTTATTTAAGTGTCGTACACCTACCGGTGCCCAGCCCACATGGGCTTACGAGACACTACGAAACGCAGTACCATTTTCCTTGTTTCTCAAAACCACATTAAACAAGATTAATGAATGGACACTCTCAGTGGCATTGACCTGACCCTCCGTATGTGGACAAGCCCCTGGTTTGACAGTGACTGCTGAACATGCGTGCATGCAGCAAGCCCCCCCCCTCCCCTTTGCAGCGGAAGCCTCCAGCAGGGTATGAGTCAGCTAGTTGCCATGGATACTGTTATAAATTTGACTGATTTTGCTCTCCGCTGTGTACCATCCCGGTCCATAGTTGATGTCTAAATCAAATCAAATCAAATGTTATTGTTCACATACACGTGTTTAGTTGCGGCTATAGCGAAACGCTTGTGCTTCTAGCTCTGACAGTGCAGTAATATATAAAAAGTAATATCTAACAGTTTCACAACATATACCCAAAACACACAAATCTAAGTAAGGAATGGAATTTTGAATATATACATATATGGACGAGCGATGTCAGAGCAGCATGGACTAAGATACAGTAGAATTGTATAGAATACATATGACATGAGTAATGCAAAATGTAAGTGACTAGTGTTATTAAAGTGACCAGTGATTTCTAGTCTATGTCTATAGGCAGCCGCCTCTAATGTGCTAGTGATGGCTATTTTTAACAGTCTGATGGCCTTGAGATAAAAGCTGTTTTTCAGTCTCTCGGTCCCAGCTTTGATGCACTTGTACTGACCTCGCCTTCTGGATGATAGCAGGGTGAACAGGCAGCGGCTCGGGTGGTTGATGTCCTTGATCTTTTTGGCCTTCCTGTGACATTGGGTGCTGTAGGTGTCCTGGAGGGTGGGTAGTTTGCCCCCGGTAATGCGTTGGGCAGACCGCACCACCCTCTGGAGAGCCCTTCGGTTGCGGCCGGTGCAGTTGCCGTACCAGGCGGTGATACAGCCGACAGGATGCGTTCAATTGTGCATCTGTAAAAGTTTGTGAGGGTTTTAGATGCCAAGCCTAATTTCTTCAGCCTCCTGAGGTCCATTTTAGTTGGTCAGTGATGTGTACGCCAAGGAACTTGAAGCTTTCCACCTTCTCCACTGCGGTCCCGTCGATGTGGATAGGGGGGTGCACCCTCTGCTGTTCCCTGAAGTCTACGATCATATCCTTTGTTTTGTTGACGTTGAGTAAGAGGTTGTTTTCCTGGCACCACACTTCCAGAGCCCTCACCTCCTCCCTGTAGGCTGTCTTGTCTTTGTTGGTAATCAAGCCTACTACTGTTGTGTAATCTGCAAACTTGATGATTGAGTTGAAGGCGTGCTTGGCTACGCAGTCTTAGTGAACAGGGAGTACAGGAGTGGGCTGATGTGGGGACCCAGTGTTGAGGATCAGCGAAGCGGAGGTGTTGTTTCCTACCTTCACCACCTGGGGGCGGCCCGTCAGCCCTCAGCTACTTTAGAGGGAGAAAATGTCCCCAGCTAACCGGGATGGCCTCCAGTCTCATACATTAACAGTTTGACAATGGTAGAAAACCACTTTTCATAGTTCAGCTTTAATATACAGTGCATTCGGAAAGTTTTCAGACCCCTTGACTTTTTCCACATTTTCTTACGTTAGACTTATTCTAAAATTGATTAAATTGTTTTTTTCCTTCATCAATCTACACACAATAACAGGTTTTTAGAAATGTTTGCTAATTTATAAAACATTTAAAAAACGGATTAATATAAGTATTCAGACCCTTTACTCAGTACTTTGTTGAAGCACCTTTGGCAGCGATTATAGCCTCGAGTCTTCTTGGGTATGACGCTACAAGCTTGGCACACCTGTATTTGTTTCACCCATTATTTTCTTCAAATCCTCTCAATCTCTGTCAGGTTGGATGGAGAGCGTCGCTGCACAGCTATTTTCAGCTCTCTCCAGAGATGTTAGATCGGTTTCAAGTCCGGGCTCTGGCTGAGCCACTCAAGGACATTCAGAGACTTGTCCCGAAGCCACTCCTGCATTGTCTTGGCTGTGTGCTTAGGGTTGTTGTCCTGTTGGAAGGTGAGCCTTCGCCCCAGTCTGATGTCCTGAGCGCTCTGTAGCAGGTTTTCATCATGGATTTCTCTGTACTTTGCTCCGTTCTTCTTTCCCAGACACCACAGCATGATGTTGTCACCAATATGCTTCACCGTAGGGATGGTGCCTGGTTTCCTCTAGACATGATACTTGGCATTCAGGCTAAAGAGTTCAATCTTGGTTTCATCAGACCAGAGAATGTTATTTCTTATTGTCTGAGAGTCTCTAGGTGCCTTTTGGCAAACTCCAAGCGGGCTGTCATGTGCCTTTTACTGAGGAGTGGCTTCCGCCTGGCCACACTACCATAAAGGCCTGATTGCTGGAGCTGCCGAGATGGTTGTCCTTTTGGAAGGTTCTCCCATCTCCACAGGGGAACTCTGGAGCACTGTCAGAGTGACCATCTGGTTCTTGGTCACCTCCCTGACCAAGGCCCTTCTCCCCCGATTGCTCAGTTTGGCCACCCGGCCAGCTCTAGGAAGAGTCTTGGTGGTTCCAAACTTCATTTAAGAATGATGTGTGCCTTTCCAAATCATGTCCAATTAATTGAATTGACTACAGGTGGACTCCAATCACCTGGGCGGCAGGTAGCCTAGCGGTTAGATCGTTGGGCCAGTAATCGAAAGGTCGTTGGTTCGAATACCCGACAAGGTGAAAAACCTGTCGGTGTCCTTGAGCAAGGAACTTAACTCTAATGTGCTCCAGATGCTGACCCTGTAGGTAGGCCGTCATTGTAAATAAGAATTTGTTCTTAACTGACTTGACTAGTTAAATAAAAAAATAATTCAAGTATATTTTATATTTTATATTTATATATATTATATTTTAGTAATTTAGCAGACGATCTTATCCAGAGCGACTTACACTTAGTGCATAAATGTTCATACTGTTGTAGAAACATCTCAAGGATGATCAATGGAAACAGGGTGGACCTGAGCTCAATTTTGTGTCTCATAGCAAAGGGTCTGAATACTTATGTAAATAAGGTATTTCTGTTTTTTATTTGCAATAAATTTGTAAACATTTAGAAAACTGTTTTGTTTTTATTTAATCCATTTTAGAATAAGGTTGTAACGTAACAAAATGTGGAAAAAGTCAAGGGGTCTGAATACAGTCATAACTTTAAGGAAAGAGCGTGTGTTTCTGTAGTGCAGTGGAATGATGCGACAGCAGGTCTGCAGGGATCCGGGCCTCGGCATACGGCCGGTGGGCTCTTAATGTCATAGACAGAGGACGGCCTGTCACTCGTCACTCAACATCCATCCACGCATCATTAAACACAGAGACGGTCACCACACCCCCGTCATCTTACCCAGGCTCAGCCAAAGTCCGATCCCCAGCCTCAGCTCCAGACTCGCCTAGCCCCAGCTTCAACCCTATCTCCAGCCACAATCCCAGTCTCAGCCCCGGCCTTTAGCCAGCCCCGCCTTTAGCCAGCCCCGGCCTTTAGCCAGCCCCACTCTCAGCCCCGCCTTTAGCCAGCCACAGTCCCTCTCTCAGCCATGGCCTTTAGCCAGCCACAGTCCCTCTCTCAGCCATGGCCTTTAGCCAGCCCCACTCTCATCCCCGGCCTTTAGCCAGCCCCACTCTCATCCCCGGCCTTTAGCCAGCCCCAGTCTCAGCCCTGGCCTTTAGCCAGCCCCAGTCTCATCCCCGGCCTTTAGCCAGCCCCAGTCTCAGCCCTGGCCTTTAGCCAGCCCCAGTCCCAGTCTCAGCCCTGGCCTTTAGCCAGCCCCAGTCTCAGCCCTGGCCTTTAGCCAGCCCCAGTCTCAGCCCTGGCCTTTAGCCAGCCACAGTCTCAGCCCTGGCCTTTAGCCAGCCACAGTCTCAGCCCTGGCCTTTAGCCAGCCACAGTCTCAGCCCTGGCCTTTAGCCAGCCACAGTCTCAGCCCTGGCCTTTAGCCAGCCACAGTCTCAGCCCTGGCCTTTAGCCAGCCCCAGTCTCAGCCCTGGCCTTTAGCCAGCCCCAGTCTCAGCCCTGGCCTTTAGCCAGCCCCAGTCTCAGCCCTGGCCTTTAGCCAGCCCCAGTCTCAGCCCTGGCCTTTAGCCAGCCACAGTCTCAGCCCTGGCCTTTAGCCAGCCACAGTCTCAGCCCTGGCCTTTAGCCAGCCACAGTCTCAGCCCTGGCCTTTAGCCAGCCACAGTCTCAGCCCTGGCCTTTAGCCAGCCACAGTCCCAGTCTCAGCCCTGGACTTTAGCCAGCCACAGTCCCAGTCTCAGCCCTGGACTTTAGCCAGCCACAGTCCCAGTCTCAGCCCTGGCCTTTAGCCAGCCACAGTCCCAGTCTCAGCCCTGGCCTTTAGCCAGCCACAGTCCCAGTCTCAGCCCTGGCCTTTAGCCAGCCACAGTCCCAGTCTCAGCCCTGGACTTTAGCCAGCCACAGTCCCAGTCTCAGCCCTGGACTTTAGCTAGCCTCAGCCACAGCCCACTCTCAAGGTGGAAATCAGATCATCACCTATGCATTATTGATTTTCTGCTCGGCTGGTCTCCAATGGCCATGTTTGTGTCTCCCTCCCTCCGGGGGGGCGGGGTCACTCACTGTAGTCAGTCACCGAAGTTCAATGACATGGTTACAGGGACCTGTCACTCAGAGCAGTGTGGAAGCCTACCTTACAGCACTTACTAATGAATGAGTTGGAGAGGAGGACTAGTTGGAGAGGAGGACTAGTTGGACAGGAGGACTAGTTGGACAGGAGGACTAGTTGGACAGGAGGACTAGTTGGAAAGGAGGACTAGTTGGACAGAAGGACTAGTTGGAAAGGAGGACTACAGTAGTTAGGGGAATAGTGTGAGAGGTTGACATCCTGCAGATACATCCCCCTCCATTTGTTTTTACACTGCTGTTACCCACTGTCTATTATCTATGTATAGTCAGTCACTGGACTCTACCCACACACTCACTGGACTCTACCCACACACTCACTGGACTCTACCCACACACTCACTGGACTCTACCCACACACTCACTGGACTCTACCCACACACTCACTGGACTCTACCCACACACTCACTGGACTCTACCCACACACTCACTGGACTCTACCCACACACTCACTGGACTCTACCCACACACTCACTGGACTCTACCCACACACTCACTGGACTCTACCCACACACTCACTGGACTCTACCCACACACTCACTGGACTCTACCCACACACTCACTGGACTCTACCCACACACTCACTGGACTCTACCCACACACTCACTGGACTCTACCCACACACTCACTGGACTCTACCCACACACTCACTGGACTCTACCCACACACTCACTGGACTCTACCCACACACTCACTGGACTCTACCCACACACTCACTGGACTCTACCCACACACTCACTGGACTCTACCCACACACTCACTGGACTCTACCCACACACTCACTGGACTCTACCCACACACTCACTGGACTCTACCCACACACTCACTGGACTCTACCCACACAATCACTGGACTCTACCCACACAATCACTGGACTCTACCCACACAATCACTGGACTCTACCCACACAATCACTGGACCCTACCCACACAATCACTGGACTCTACCCACACAATCACTGGACTCTACCCACACAATCACTGGACTCTACCCACACACTCACTGGACTCTACCCACACACTCACTGGACTCTACCCACACACTCACTGGACTCTACCCACACACTCACTGGACTCTACCCACACAATCACTGGACTCTACCCACACAATCACTGGACTCTACCCACACAATCACTGGACTCTACCCACACACTCACTGGACTCTACCCACACACTCACTGGACTCTACCCACACACTCACTGGACTCTACCCACACACTCACTGGACTCTACCCACACACTCACTGGACTCTACCCACACACTCACTGGACTCTACCCACACACTCACTGGACTCTACCCACACACTCACTGGACTCTACCCACACACTCACTGGACTCTACCCACACACTCACTGGACTCTACCCACACACTCACTGGACTCTACCCACACAATCACTGGACTCTACCCACACAATCACTGGACTCTACCCACACAATCACTGGACTCTACCCACACAATCACTGGACCCTACCCACACAATCACTGGACTCTACCCACACAATCACTGGACTCTACCCACACAATCACTGGACTCTACCCACACACTCACTGGACTCTACCCACACACTCACTGGACTCTACCCACACACTCACTGGACTCTACCCACACACTCACTGGACTCTACCCACACAATCACTGGACTCTACCCACACAATCACTGGACTCTACCCACACAATCACTGGACTCTACCCACACACTCACTGGACTCTACCCACACAATCACTGGACTCTACCCACACAATCACTGGACTCTACCCACACAATCACTGGACTCTACCCACACACTCACTGGACTCTACCCACACACTCACTGGACTCTACCCACACACTCACTGGACTCTACCCACACACTCACTGGACTCTACCCACACAATCACTGGACTCTACCCACACAATCACTGGACTCTACCCACACAATCACTGGACTCTACCCACACAATCACTGGACTCTACCCACACACTCACTGGACTCTACCCACACAATCACTGGACTCTACCCACACACTCACTGGACTCTACCCACACAATCACTGGACTCTACCCACACAATCACTGGACTCTACCCACACAATCACTGGACTCTACCCACACAATCACTGGACTCTACCCACACAATCACTGGACTCTACCCACACAATCACTGGACTCTACCCACACAATCACTGGACTCTACCCACACAATCACTGGACTCTACCCACACAATCACTGGACCCTACCCACACAATCACTGGACTCTACCCACACAATCACTGGACTCTACCCACACAATCACTGGACTCTACCCACACAATCACTGGACTCTACCCACACACTCACTGGACTCTACCCACACACTCACTGGACTCTACCCACACACTCACTGGACTCTACCCACACACTCACTGGACTCTACCCACACACTCACTGGACTCTACCCACACAATCACTGGACTCTACCCACACACTCACTGGACTCTACCCACACAATCACTGGACTCTACCCACACAATCACTGGACTCTACCCACACAATCACTGGACTCTACCCACACACTCACTGGACTCTACCCACACAATCACTGGACTCTACCCACACAATCACTGGACTCTACCCACACAATCACTGGACTCTACCCACACAATCACTGGACTCTACCCACACAATCACTGGACTCTACCCACACAATCACTGGACTCTACCCACACAATCACTGGACTCTACCCACACAATCACTGGACCCTACCCACACAATCACTGGACTCTACCCACACAATCACTGGACTCTACCCACACAATCACTGGACTCTACCCACACACTCACTGGACTCTACCCACACACTCACTGGACTCTACCCACACACTCACTGGACTCTACCCACACACTCACTGGACTCTACCCACACAATCACTGGACTCTACCCACACAATCACTGGACTCTACCCACACACTCACTGGACTCTACCCACACAATCACTGGACTCTACCCACACAATCACTGGACTCTACCCACACAATCACTGGACTCTACCCACACACTCACTGGACTCTACCCACACACTCACTGGACTCTACCCACACAATCACTGGACTCTACCCACACAATCACTGGACTCTACCCACACAATCACTGGACTCTACCCACACACTCACTGGACTCTACCCACACACTCACTGGACTCTACCCACACAATCACTGGACTCTACCCACACACTCACTGGACTCTACCCACACAATCACTGGACTCTACCCACACACTCACTGGACTCTACCCACACAATCACTGGACTCTACCCACACAATCACTGGACTCTACCCACACACTCACTGGACTCTACCCACACAATCACTGGACTCTACCCACACAATCACTGGACTCTACCCACACAATCACTGGACTCTACCCACACACTCACTGGACTCTACCCATACACTCACTGGACTCTACCCACACACTCACTGGACTCTACTCACACATACTACACTGACACTCTACCCACACACTCACTGGACTCTACTCACACACTCACACATACTACACATACTGACATGCCAACACACATATGCACACACACACAACAGTGTTGTCCAGGTTAGGGGAGGGTTTGGCCGTGGTAGGCCGTCATTGTAAATAAGAATTTGTTTTTAACTGACTCGCCTAGTTAAATAAAGGTTCAATAAAAACATATAAATAAAAATAGTCCACAGTTAATTCCTTATGTTGGACACTCAGAGTTTGTATATTACCTGTTGGGGGAGACACTTTTGAATGATGAGATGAATAGAATTTGATAGTTCAGTATGGGCTTCTGATATGGGCATATGTCTGGCATGCTAAATCTCCAGAGTTGTGTGGCGAACAGCTTGTCACACTGGCCCTCTTGTTAGGAGTTTGCAGATGGCATGTCATCCATCCTCAGAAGTGTCTCTCTCTCTCTCTCTCTCTCTCTCTCTCTCTCTCTCTCTCTCTCTCTCTCTCTCTCTCTCTCTCTCTCTCTCTCTCTCTCTCTCTCTCTCTCTCTCTCTCTCTCTCTCTCTCTCTCTCTCTCTCTGCCTCTCTCGCTCTCTCTCTCTCTCTGCCTCTCTCTCTCTCTCTCTCTGCCTCTCTCTCTCTCTCTGCACCACGGGACACTTTGCTACTACCATGCAAGCAGGAATGTATACTGTTTTTAATTTTCCTTTTGAAGGTGTAGCTATACCAATCTGTTCAATGATGAAAGCTCTTCCATATTAAATGGCTTGCTTTTAATTGCAGTTTGAATAGATGTGAGGGAAGATAATGACATGCTCTTTCACTGGCAGATAATTCATCTTTTAGTAAGGTATTTATTTCATGATTGTATTTCACTCTTGACACTAACCCTGAAGGGATAATTCATTTTCAGTTGAACACACTGGTAGCTTAAGTCAATACCACAGTATTGTCAATACATTCGGTAATTTAGACTAAAGATAACACCTTGTGGCCGTATTAAAATTAGTGTGAATAATGATTGTCTTAATAAAATCTGAATAACAATATTCATCTACTAAAATGCAATCTTATTAATTTCCTGATTGTTGCAATATGAAACAAAGAAGACATCATCATATCATATCATCATCATCATCAAGAGTACCTCATTTCACCTAAGTGGCTACAGAATAATGTAGATGCACCATAACATTCGTTAAGCTGATGCAATACTAAGTCACGCTGATTCCTACTCCACTGGTTTCCTTAGAAATTGCCCATATCCACATGAACGTTTTCCACATTATCATCAGGTTTTCAAGGGTTAGGCTATAGTCATTAAAATACAAATGGTGCCTGCCCATACATTACTGTTGGGTTTCCCCTAATCACTTGACTCCACAGAGGAACATTCAATGGAGAGCTCTCCGTTGGCGTGCTGCAGGCGTCCATGGAGCTGTGGAGTTATTTATTTCTGTCCACAGTTACATGCGCTAGCAGTGGGAGGGAGCTCAGCAGTGGTAAGCCTCAAACACCCTCAATGCCCACCAGATCCCCTTTGTACTGAGCACAGGAGTAGGAAGACAGCCTTTAAACTTCTTCCTGGGTTTGGGATCTTCCGTCTATTGTTTTCGTGTTTTTAGCCGTTATATTCACCAGAAACCCTCTAAATGTCTTCTGTAAGTTCTGCTCAACAACATGTATGTTGTGCAGTAGCTGTCTCAAAGTAGCGTACCTCTGTCATGAACACACATGGATAAATGAAGCATCTTGTTCTGTGTTCGTGCTCCATATCAGGACATCACAGAGAAGATGTAGCTAACAGGCTTTGTGTAATAGTAGAGTTCTGATGGGGATTTACTGCTACAGAGCCTCAAATCCTTTCACTGTCATAGCTGTGACAGCACTTTGGCGGGGTCTGGGCTGGTAACCATGTCAACCATGTCGTCATGTTTTTCCCTTCCTCCCCTCATATGTCGGATGGATGGATGGATGGATGGATGGATGGATGGATGGATGGAAATTACTTTATCAAGCAGCTACGAAAACACAGGGCAGGTGCAAAATACCAGAACGAAATACACAAAAGGCAGATACATGATATTTAGTGAGTCAGTATGAAAATGTATAAAAATAGTGCAAAAAGCTATAGAAAGGCATTGCATAGTATGAGTGAATGACTGAATATGTTCACTATACACTGTTACACTATACATTGTTAATATTTGCATAGTTAACTATACAGGTCGATGGCAGAAAAAGATACTTAAATAGCTAATTGCACGTATGATATTAATGAGGGTAATAATAGTTTACTTAATATACAGTCTGGTTAAATGAACAGGTAAGGTAATATTTTGCATGGTTACATAAACTGTACAGGTAAATGACAGGAAGAGATACTTAAATAGCTAAATGTGTGTATGATATAATTTAGGGTAATAATAATAATTCCCTTAAAATACAGTCCTTAGAACAGGGTTAATTACAGATAAATGCACGTATTGCACATTCGATATACTGAATGCAATGAAAAAAATTATATATATAAATCAATTTAAAAAATATATATAATTTTGAAAAAAATACTACAGACAGGATACTAGTATACAGTCCTGAGTGAATGACTAATTAGCAAGTATCTAATTAGTGTTAGAAGATTAACCACTCTTGGGAAGGAGGTGGAGGTTCAGCGGCGGGTGTCGAGACGGCGTGATGTGACAAAGATGCTGGGAGCTATCCTACTGTGTCAAGGCTGAGGCTCCCCTCAAACCGCTGACATGTGGCAGGAATGGGAGAGCAGATGAGTCGCATAGTCCCTGTATCTGTCTGTGTCAGGCTGAGGCTCAGTGTTGCCCAGGTAGCAATAGTGTAGGGAGTCATGTGATGATTACCCGGGTCTAACTGAAGCGGTATAATCACTGACTGCTTCTCCTACTGTTTTCACTGGACAACTGTTAGATCCTCTCATCGCCACAAGTAAGACTGTATCACTATGTAGATGGTTGTGTTCTTAATATGACTTCAGGGTCTAATATTCTGTTTTATTATTTGCTCAAATTAGTGTTTGATTGGAACTAGTTTCCTTTTTCTCTTCATGAATAGAACCACATCTGATTCCACTTTGTTACTAGCTTCAGTGCCAAATCAACCGTCTGTCATTATATAATGAATGATGTCACCTTAAATACAATCAAAGTTTGAACCACACTAAACTGGTAATGTTTATTGTTGTGGGAAAACAATGTATGGTCCATTATTTTTTTAATTGCACCAAACTATTCAGAACTGTGTATCTAACTTAACATTATTCAAGTCATTAGACTATAGCCTTTGGCTTCTCAGAAAGGAATTGAAAGTGTGCTCAGAGAGTTAAGAGGTTGTCTTGTGGCAAGGTAACAGGACATGGCCAAGAGTAGCCATTGTGCATGCAGTTCTACAGATAGCCCGTGGCTACTTAGTAGGCCAAACGTGAGGGATGTCTTGAGTTTTTACTTTAATTAGAAGAATGTAAAATGAGGCAGCGCTAGGGGCGAGTGAACTGGCATTTAGCTGCATGTTAATTCTTGTTAGCATGCCTGGCTGTTAGAGGTATGGGAGTGGAAGGGAGGAGGTGTGGGGGAGCACAGAGTTTATAATTGAGGCAGCTCCCGATTTGATTGGCTAACTCTCCCAGCATTGACATGATCCCCCCCCCCCCCCTTCTCCCCCAAGGCACAGCAGCTCATCGCTATCCTCTCCCCAGCCTGGGTGATTGACGGCCAGCGGCAGCCACCTGTGTCCCCCATTTTAATGTGGTTTGTCTTGTCTTGATCGCGCCAATATGTTTGTGGAAATGAGCTATAGAAAGCCTATACAAGGCTCATCACTCCCCAAAAGACTAGAAACTCCCCCTGGCATTCTCCCAGACACTTTGTCCTAGAAAACTGATCTACTGCAATAGGATCTCACATTGATCTTATCCATGCCGAGCACGTTATCATGGCCTGATAATACCATGTAGTTGTTGCACACAGGATCTCACATTGTGAGCGCTTTCTTGATGGACCCTATTCCCTTGATAACTCTGGCAGTACGTAGTAGAGGCCACACCCAAAAAATTCAATTTCTCCTCTTATTGGATGTCTGTGGAGACGGGAATCCAATCACTTTAATCGTTTAAGCACATCCACTGTCAACACAGTAGGGTCTCTGTTAATTCAGATAAATGATACTGTAGCTAAGGGGATTACTTATGTGTGACATCATGACATGGTCATGTTTGGCTTTATAGACATTTAGGGTGTACACTAGGGGTTTTCCTTACAGTCCCCAAAGCTATTTTCTGCTGGAGCTAACAAACAAACTCATGTTAGTTTTCAATTTCATCATTTCAGAACTGGCGCACTGGCACTTCTCCAGGTTTGGCAATTTACCTGTCTAACATAAGCCTGCTTGCGCTAAGCAAAGCACAAAGTGACATTTTCATGCAGCATAAATGGGTAGTCACACAAAAAGCAGGTCTTAATGGTAACGCAGTTGATAATGGCATAGATTTAGAGATCGGAAGCGCAGTGCCCATGGAATAAGAGATGTGCCCTATTTATTTATTTAACTAGGCAAGTCAGTTAAGAACAAATTCTTATTTACAATGACAGCCTACCTATAGGGTCAGCCCCTGGAGCAAAATAAGGGTTAAGTGCCTTGCTCAAGGACACAGACAGGTTTTTCACCTTGTCGGCTGGGGTATTTCGGTTACTGGCCCAACGCTCTAGGCTACCTGCCACCCTTTTGTGCCGATGAATCTCATATTTAGAAACAAAAAAAACTATTGGTTTTCTCCCATTTCATTTGATTAAAAAAGGGAAAGGAAAAGTGGGGATACTAGTCAGTTGTACTGAATGCAATAAACTGAAATGTGTCTTCCACATTTAACCCGAGCCCTCTGAATCAAAACAAGCCTACCCTTCCCTTAATCAAGGCTCTTTATGTAACCTTCAACTCTTTATCCTGGCCGTTAGCTTATGAATGAAAGGGTTTTAAATGGTCTCATGCTTTTTCATTATTCACATACCTGTATACTTAATTTCGCTTGTTCGAGTAGGCTATCCATCCCCAGTTTCAAAGTGGCCCTCGTCCGATTACCAAATACACGCCCCTCCAAAATATTTAGTCGTCCTGTAATGCCATATCAGCTGCAGATTTTTTGGAAAATCTGCCTCGCACTTAGGCAACGATACAATTGACAGGAGCCTAGTATTTTGTATAGAAGGCGTGAATGTCACAATGGTGTTTATAGATGGACCAGAAAACAGCCGTATACAACCACGGTGCCGTGTGTTACGCACACAAGCAAAATAACACAACAATGTCCCGCATCGCAGGTGGGAAATAGGCCAACTTAAATAGGGTCCCCAGTTAGAGACAACTCATAGCAGCTGCCTCTAATTGGGGACCAAACACAAAATAACACCATAGAGTTAACTAGAACTCTACTGTCAGGACATAGAGAAGCCAAAGGCCTGCCTACGGTCAGGACCTGACAGTGAAGACATTAAGGCCTACATGTGCACACAGTGCCATAGAACAAGACAAGTGATTTATGTTCTCATGCTTCTCACTCTACCCAATTTAGAAAACAGATTGTTTATTTTCCGTTTCATATGATTAAAAACCAAGCCCTCCATAGGCTTCCCTTACACCACTATAACAAAGGCTGGTTCAACAGCAGTCTTTTTCATCCTGGATTTGCAAAGTAGCCTATCCATAAAAGGTGTTTAAATGGTGCCTTGAATTAAGAATATACTGCACATCCAATAATCTGTCTGCTTACTTAATTTAGCTTGTTCAAGTATCAATCTCCAAAGACGCGTTTCCCCCAAACGTACTTAAATTATTCAGTCCTATAAGACAGTATCAACGGTAGGCCTAGGCTATATTTTGCTTATTGAGAACGTGCCTCACATACTTTATAATTTACGGGAGCCTAGTTCTTTTTTTTTATTGTTGGAGAAGTGTGATGCATGTAGGCTAAGCTTGTTGAAGACAATTACAACGATACTGACTGCTAACACTCTATTGAGCAAACACTGGATGTTTTTTTAGTTTTTTTTACTGTTGCTATTACTCGTTACTGTAGCCTATGATATTTGATAAACAATGGAGCAGGACAACCATCTATAACCTACAGAACTTGAGACAAATGCATGCAGTATTAAGTCATGGAGCATGTTGATTGGCCAGTGAGTGGCCAAGCCCTCATCACAACTACAACTTGTTTATTCATCAAAACACAGCCCTTTTGCGCACCACCAGTTATTGCGCTCATAATTCCGGCTGTGAAAATAGCACAAATATTTCTGACCTTAGATTCACCAAAGCGCTAGGTTTGTTCAAATAGAGCCCTCTACATTCAGTCTACCCAAGATTTGATGAGAAATCTAATGTTGCTCAGGTTATAGATAGGTTATAGATATGAAATGCATGCCCGGCTCTTACATTATCCAGAGCGACTTACAGTTAGTGCATTCATCTTAACATGCTGTACCTAGGTGGGACAACCACATATCACAGGCATATAAAGTACATTTTCTTCAATGTAGCTGTCAGTCCAAGCTAGAAGATGGGATGGGGGGGTGGGGGGGGGTCAAGTGCAAGTGCTGGTTAAGTGTTGTTTTTTTTGGGGGGGGGTGAAGAGGATGATTACTTAACATACTGTTTGAAGAGGTAGGGTTTCAGATGTTTTCGGAATATGGGCAGGGACTCTGCTGTCCTAGTTTCAGGGGGAAGCTGCCAGGACAGAGAAGAGCTTGGACTGGGCTGAGCGGGAGCTGCGGGGTGGGAGGGGCAAGAGACCCGAGGTGTCAGAACGGAGTGCTCGGGTTGGGGTGTAGGGTTTGAGCATAGCCTGAAGATAGGGAGGGGCAGTTCCTTTTGCTGTTCCGTAAGGTAAACACCATGGTCTTGTAGTGGATGTGAGCTTCAACTGGTGCTTGGATTAGGACCTGCGCTGCTTCCTGTGCAGAGAACGACAGAGTGCTGTCCAGGGTCACGCCAAGGTTCTTTGCACTCTGGGAGGGTGACACCGTGGAGTTGTCATCCGTGTTGGAGAGGTCATTGAGCGGGCAGGCCTTCCACGGGAGGAAGAGCAGTTCTGTTGAGATATCTGCCAGGCACTCAGAGATGCGTGTCGCCACCTGGGTGTCAGAAGAGGGGAAGGAGAAAAGAAGTTGAGTGTCATCCACATAGTGATGATAGGAGAGACCATGTGAGGATATGATGGAGCCGAGTGACTTGGTGTATAGAGAGAAAAGGAGAGGGCCTAGAACCGAGCCCTGTGGGACACCAGTAGTAAGAGTATGTGGTGCAGACACAGATCCTCTCCATGTCACCTGGTAGAAGCGGCCTGCCAGGTAGGATACAATCCAAGAGTGTGCAAAGCCTGGGACGCCCAGCCCTGAGAGAGTGGAGAGGAGGATCTGATGGTTCAAAGGCAGTGGATGGATCTAGGAGGATGAACAGAGGAGAGCCTCTGTGGTTTTCAAGACGGATTGAGTGACTGAGAGAGATAACGGAAAAGTTTATCAGAGACAGCACGCTCAAGTGCTTTGAAAAGAAAGAAGGGATACAGGTCTATAGTTTGACATCAGGTGAGTCGAGTGTTGGTTTCTTGAGGAGGGGAGCAACTCTGCGATTTTGAAGTCAGAGGGGATGCAGCCAGTGGTCAGGGATGAGGGAAGTGAGGAATGGGAGAAGGGAGGAGGGGATGGGGTCAAGAGGGCAGGTTGTCAGGTGGCTAGACCACACTAGTCGCAGTATGTCTTCTGGAGAGAGAGGGGAGAAAGGAGTTTCCTAGGGTTAGAGGCAGAAGCTTAACATTTAGAGTGGTAGAAAGTGGCTTTAGCAGTGGATACAGAGGAAGAGAAGGAAAAGAGGAGGGAGTGAAAGGATGAGATCCTCCAGAAGTTTAGTTTTGCTCCATGTTCTGTAAGTAATGAGTCACTCAGCCACGGAGCAGGAGGGGAGGGCCGAGCCGGCCGGGAGGACAGGGGACAATGCGAGTCATAGGATGCGGAAGAGTAGGGTCGAAGAGGCAGAATCAGGAGACAGAATCAAATCAAATGTTATTTGTCACGTGCGCCCAATACAACAGGTGTAAACCTTACAGTGAAATGCTTACTTACAAGCCCTTAACCAACAATACAACAGTTGTAGACCTTACAGTGAAATGCTTACTTACAAGCCCTTAACCAACAATGCAGTTAAGTAAAATAAGTGTTAGGTAAACAATAGATAAGTAAAGCAGTAAAATAACAGTAAAATAACAGTAGCGAGGCTCTATACAGGTGGTATCAATACAGAGTCAATGTGCGGAGACACCGGTTAGAGTGAAGGGAGAAGAATTTAGCAGAAGGGAGAGATGATAGGATAGAAGAGGAGAGAGTCGCGGGAGAGAGAGAGCGACGGCACATGCCAATCTGTGTAGGGGCTGAGTGGTTAAGGTTGGAGGAAAGAGAGACCGAAAAGGAAACAAAGCAGTGATCAGAGACCTGGAGGAGGGTTGTAGTGAGATCAGTAGGCAAACAACCTTTAGTAAAGATGATGTCAAGCGTATTGCCTGCCTTGTGAGTTGGAGGGGATTGGAAAAGGGTGAGGTCAAAGAGGCAAGAAGGGGAAATCCAAATAAACAGTAATAGTCCACCCAAATCAACAGTAATAGTCCACCCAAATCAACAGTAGTAGTCCACCCAAATCAACAGTAGTAGTCCACCCAAATCAACAGTAATAGTCCATCCAAATCAACAGTAATAGTCCATCCAAATCAACAGTAAAAGTCTATTCAGCTCCCTGGTGCGTTGGGTCAGTAACCGAAAGGTTGCTGGATCGAATCCCCGAGCTGACAAGGTAAAAATCTGTCGTTCTGCCCCTAAACAGGGCAGTTAACCCACTGTTCCCCGGGTGCCGAAGACTTGGATGTCGATTAAGGCCCCCTGCACCTCTCTGATTGAGGGGTTGGGTTAAATGCAGAAGACACTTTTCAGTTGAATGGATTCAGTTGTACAACCGACTAGTATATTTTTCTGTTTACTTGTCCTTGTTCTGTATGTCTTAGTATGTATTATTTACTTTACCTGGAAATATGGGTATTTTTTTTTTATATCTGTCTGCTCTTTTATGGTTAGATAAGAATTGCATACTGGTCTTTTCTACAAAATACCTAATACACCATTCTTGTGTGTTCAATAAAACATATTTGAATGAGAAAAAATAAATACAATAGCCCATCCAAATCAACAGTAATAGTAGGCCTACTCTGTGATTTATATTGTGTGTCTAGTTCAGTATAGTGCAGAGTCCTCGGGGACCCAATGGGCCCATGAAGAGGCCCAACCAGGGAAGAACGATTACCCACTCTCATTGAAGCCACAGGAGGTCAAGGCCGACCGCGGTACTGCAGGCATTGTTAGCAGAAAACAGGATCCCCATTAAAGTAATCGGCAAAGTGGCATCTTCATGTAAATAAACAATTAGAAGATAATCATGGTACCAATAATAGCTTCTAATACACCAGAGACAGAGCCTTCAGAAAGTATTCACACCCCTCGACTTCCTCCACGTTTTACTGGGTTACAGCTTCAATTTAACATTTATTAAATTGAGATTTTTGGTCACTGGCCTAAACACAATACCACATAATTTCAAAGTGGAATTATGTTTTTAGAAAGTTTTACAAATTGAATAAAAAATGAAAAGCTGAAATGTCTTGAATCAATTAGTATTCAACCCCTTTGTTATGGCAAGCCTAAATAAGTGCAGGAGTAAACTTTTTCTTAACAGGTTATCAAGTTGCATGGACTCGCTCTGTGTGCAATAATAGTGTTTAACATTATTTTTGAATTACTACCTTGTCTCTGTACCCCATACTTACAATTATCTGTAAGGTCACTCAGTCGAGCAGTGAATTTCAAACACAGATTCAACCACAAAGACCAGGGAGGTTTTTCAATGCCTCGCAAAGAAAGATGGGTAAAAAATTTAAAAGCAGACATTGAATATCCCTTTGAGCATGGTGAAGTTATTAATTATACTTTTAGATGGTGTATCAGGACATCCAGTCACTACAAAGATACAGGCCTCCTTCCTAACTCAGTTGCTGGAGAGGAAGGAAACCGCTCAGGAGTTTCATCATGAGGCCAATGGTGACTTTAAAACAGTTACAGAGTTTAATGGCTGTGATGGGAGAAAACAGAGGATGGATCAACAACATTTTAGTTACTCCACAATACTATTTTGAAATAATAATTGGCAAATGTTGCACAAACAAGGTGTGTAAAGCTCTTACCCAGACATACCCAGAAATGCTCACAGCTGTAATCGCTTCCGAAGGTGCTTTTGCAAAGTTTTCAGGGATGTGAATACTTATGTAAATTAGATATTTGAAAACCATCCCTGTATGATGTGTTTTGCATCATGCATCATACAGGGATGGTTTCTGTATTTTGAAAGTTACATCTTGAATACTTGATTGCTGACCATCAAAATGTTTAGCATGTCAACGATGGACTAATGAAACAATGTGTTTTCCTTTAAGATGACACTTCAATGTGCTGTTGAGTCTTCACATAGGAATGAATGGTGTCACATGATATTCATATATACAGTCACTGGGCCCAACAGTCAACTGGATTCATTCAACGGAATTGTGTCTTCCGCATTTAAACCCAACCTCCGAGAGGTGCGGGGGAGCAAATTTTTTTGGGGGTTAACTGCCAGAGGAGAGGAGCCTTGCTGTATTTACTCCACCAGTTACATAGAGGAGAGGAGCCTTGCTGTATTTACTCCACCAGTTACATAGAGGAGAGGAGCCTTGCTGTATTTACTCCACCAGTTACATAGAGGAGAGGAGCCTTGCTGTATTTACTCCACCAGTTAAATATAGAGGAAAGGAGCCTTGCTGTATTTACTCCACCAGTTACATAGAGGAGAGGAGCCTTGCTGTATTTACTCCACCAGTTACATAGAGGAGAGGAGCCTTGCTGTATTTACTCCACCAGTTACATTGAGGAGAGGAGCCTGTATTTACTCCACCAGTTACATAGAGAGGAGCCTTACTGTATTTACTCTACCAGTTACATAGAGGAGAGGAGCCTGTATTTACTCCACCAGTTACATAGAGGAGAGGAGCCTTGCTGTATTTACTCCACCAGTTACATAGAGGAGAGGAGCCTTGCTGTATTTACTCCACCAGTTACATAGAGGAGAGGAGCCTGTATTTACTCCACCAGTTACATAGAGGAGAGGAGCCTTGCTGTATTTACTCCACCAGTTACATAGAGGAGAGGAGCCTTGCTGTATTTACTCCACCAGTTACATAGAGGAGAGGAGCCTTGCTGTATTTACTCCACCAGTTACATAGAGGAGAGGAGCCTTGCTGTATTTACTCCACCAGTTACATAGAGGAGAGGAGCCTTGCTGTATTTACTCCACCAGTTACATTGAGGAGAGGAGCCTGTATTTACTCCACCAGTTACATAGAGAGGAGCCTTACTGTATTTACTCTACCAGTTACATAGAGGAGAGGAGCCTGTATTTACTCCACCAGTTACATAGAGGAGAGGAGCCTTGCTGTATTTACTCCACCAGTTACATAGAGGAGAGGAGCCTTACTCTATTTACTCCACCAGTTACATAGAGGAGAGGAGCCTTACTGTATTTACTCCACCAGTTACATAGAGGAGAGGAGCCTTACTCTATTTACTCCACCAGTTACATAGAGGAGAGGAGCCTTACTGTATTTACTCCACCAGTTACATAGAGGAGAGGAGCCTTACTGTATTTACTCCACCAGTTACATAGAGGAGAGGAGCCTTACTGTATTTACTCCACCAGTTACATAGAGGAGAGGAGCCTTACTGTATTTACTCCACCAGTTACATAGAGGAGAGGAGCCTTACTGTATTTACTCCACCAGTTACATAGAGGAGAGGAGCCTTACTGTATTTACTCCACCAGTTACATAGAGGAGAGGAGCCTTGCTGTATTTACTCCACCAGTCAGATTTGCTCTTCCTCCTGTCTGGTCTTTTATTCTCCTCGTTCTCTGTCTGTCTATTTTCCTTCTAGTTTCCTGTAAAGGTTAACCAATCTTTGCTTAAGCGCTGGCAGGAAGACGAATGGCCATGCTCAATCTTAGCTCAAATCGCCTCTCCCTCCCTTAGTGTTACACTGGCCCACTGCTTCCACACACACACACACACACACACACACACACACACACACACACACACACACACACACACACACACACACACAGAGACACACACACACACACACACACACAGAGACACACACACACACACAGAGACACACACACACACACACAGAGACACACAGAGACACACACACAGAGACACACACACACACACACAGAGACACACACAGAGACACACACACACACACACAGAGACACACACAGAGACACACACACACACACACACAGAGACACACACAGAGACACACACACACACAGAGACACACACACAGACACACACACACACAGAGACACAGAGACACACACACACACAGAGACACACACACACACACACACACACACACACACACCTAATTTATTGAGGGCTCTTGCTGCAACACACTGTATGCCCAAACATTTGAATTAAGCTAAATTATGATTTACATCAGAATATTGACACTCATATTTCAGGTGTTGGCTTGTGGGTATTTTAGTCTGTCGGGTGATTTCCACATTCTCTTTCTCCAGTCCCTTCCCGCTGTTTGTCCACTCTTTCTCCAGTCCCTTCCCGCTGTTTGTCCACTCTTTCTCCAGTCCCTTCCCTCTGTTTGTCCACTCTTTCTCCAGTCCCTTCCCGCTGTTTGTCCATTCTTTCTCCAGTCCCTTCCCTCTGTTTGTCCACTCTTTCTCCAGTCCCTTCCCGCTGTTTGTCCACTCTTTCTCCAGTCCCTTCCCGCTGTTTGTCCACTCTTTCTCCAGTCCCTTCCCGCTGTTTGTCCATTCTTTCTCCAGTCCCTTCCCGCTGTTTGTCCACTCTTTCTCCAGTCCCTTCCCGCTGTTTGTCCATTCTTTCTCCAGTCCCTTCCCGCTGTTTGTCCATTCTTTCTCCAGTCCCTTCCCGCTGTTTGTCCACATTTTTGTTGTTCTCTTTAATTTAATTGTAAAGAGCACAGTCCCAGCTATGTCTGCATGATCAAAGATATGCTGGTATTGGAGACAGAGCGCAGGGATGGTGTTGTTATAACGCAGTATGAGATATGTATATTTACAGATGGGGAGAATTAAATTGCAGAGTCTGTGAAGATCAAATGAACACCTGTAACAAGACATTTGGATATGAATAAGTTGATTGTCCTCCTGCAATAGTGTATATGTTCTCACACAGAGAGAATCATATAATGACTGGGATGTCAAAGTACAGGTGGACAGTTGTCAAGCTGTACTGCTTTCCAGATTACCACTGTAACATAGCACCAGGCTGACTTTTTTATTTATTTAACTGACATATTGCATAGTAGGAGACTAGGAGCCTTACCTTCACAAGATTGTATGAATCATAGAAACATTATATAACACTGGTTTACCAGCAGCTGTCTTCAAAATATATAAATCATGTATGATAAAATAACCTGTGACCTAAAATAGGCCATGATGTTAAAATATGACTAATATGACTAGTATTATAAATATAGAACAGAGTTGGGTTTATAAATATAGAACAGAGTTGGGTTTATAAATATAGAACAGAGTTGGGTTGACTCTGTTTTCATTCCAATGCTCCAGATTGGGGTTTTAAATTTAGACTAAGGACAACAGGAGATTTCTCACACTCCTACTGAACCAGAACTGCAGCTATGGACCAGTATCCTTTGCCCTCTGGGCAGCCCGGGTCCCAGCTCTGCAGCTCTGCTGGACCAGGAAGTCACCCAGGTGGGAGAGGATGGAGAGCAGGAAACCAGCCATGTCCGCCTGGAGCCCAGCTCTCCACTGATCTCTGGACCGTGTGGCAGCTTGAAACTTCACAGGAGCATCGACTGTTGACTGGCCACAGCTTGCTCCAGCACTGGCCATTGTCATAGGTGAGGTCCTGAGATCTTAGCCTAGGCTAATCTTCAGACATAACCTGCTCATAAAATAGTAATAATAGGCCAATAATGTGTTCATAGTGCAAGAAGGTTAATTTAACAGAGAAATGCTGGGTAGCTGCCCCTCTACCAATAAATTAAATATAAATAAAATATAAAGGCAACGTAAAGCTGAAAAGCGACTCTCGCCCTGAGCTCATCAACCTTATTATCCAGAGATTGGACATTGGCGAGTAAAATACTCGGGAGCGGTGGGTGGTGTGCACGCTTCCTGAGTCAGACCAGGAGGCCGCCCGAGTGCCTCTTCTCCGCCGGCGTTGTTGTTTTGGGTCGACATCTGGTATAAGTTCAATTGCACTTGGGAGAACAAACAAAGACTCTGCTCTGGGGAAGTCGTAATCCTGGTCGTAATACTGCTGGTTCAGTTGGGTTACCGCCGCTCTAACATCCAGTAGTTCTTCCTGGCTGTATGTAATGACACAACTATTCCTGAGCTAATAACGTAAAAATAAACTGTACATAAGCAAACAAAATACTGCAGAGGAGGCTGAGGTGACTGATAGGGTGCAGAAGAGACTGAGGTGACTGATAGGGTGCAGAAGAGACTGAGGTGACTGATAGGGTGCAGAAGAGACTGAGGTGACTGATAGGGTGCAGAGGAGACTGAGGTGACTGATAGGGTGCAGAAGAGGTTGAGGTGACTGAGGTGACTGATAGGGTGCAGAAGAAGCTGAGGTGACTGATAGGGTGAAGAAGAGACTGAGGTGACTGATAGGGTGAAGAAGAGACTGAGGTGACTGATAGGGTGCAGAGGAGACTGAGGTGACTGATAGGGTGCAGAAGAGGTTGAGGTGACTGAGGTGACTGATAGGGTGCAGAAGAAGCTGAGGTGACTGATAGGGTGCAGAAGAAGCTGAGGTGACTGATAGGGTGAAGAAGAGACTGAGGTGACTGATAGGGTGCAGAAGA
This sequence comes from Thymallus thymallus, assembly GCA_023634145.1. Taxonomy (NCBI): domain Eukaryota; kingdom Metazoa; phylum Chordata; class Actinopteri; order Salmoniformes; family Salmonidae; genus Thymallus; species Thymallus thymallus. The sequence continues at coordinate 40,408,086 of CM042391.1, read as the reverse complement.
GACTGAGGTGACTGATAGGGTGCAGAAGAGACTGAGGTGACTGATAGGGTGAAGAAGAGACTGAGGTGACTGATAGGGTGCAGAGGAGACTGAGGTGACTGATAGGGTGAAGAAGAGACTGAGGTGACTGATAGGGTGCAGAGGAGACTGAGGTGACTGATAGGGTGCTGAGGTGACTGATAGGGTGCAGAAGAGACTGAGGTGACTGATAGGGTGCTGAGGTGACTGAGGTGACTGATAGGGTGCAGAGGAGGCTGAGGTGACTGATAGGGTGCAGAAGAAGCTGAGGTGACTGAGGCACATCCATGTTTTTACGAGGCTCTTAAATTTAGACCAGCAAGAATAAATGTACCTTAGCATAGGACTTATAAACCCTCTGACAGACAGCAGGAGAGGCTGTGTGATTGACAAGCTTCCCAGACTCCTGTCCAGCAGACATTATGAGGAGCAGCAGGGAGGCATCTTGTCCATATCAATCCTGACTGCTTACGGTTTGGGAGCGGGGATTCTGCACACCAAGCACTCACTTCTGTCCGTCTCGATGTACCACACTGCTATGTAAAGGGTTTGCATACAGGAGTCTGTCTGCTGGACAGGAGTCTGGGAAGCTTTTCCATCACACACCCTCTCCTGCTGTCTGTCAGAGGGTTTATGAGTCCTAGGCTGAGGTAGATTTCTTCTTGCTGGTCTAATTTTATCCACCTTGATCACACACCACTGTAAAACAATTTCATGCTGTTTTTCTGCAGCAGGGAGAGGGAAAGAGAGCGATATTACCACTGTTACCACAGTTACAGTACAGACTAATAACCACCACTGTTACAGTACAGACTAATAACCACCACTGTTACAGTACAGACTAATAACCACCACTGTTACAGTACAGACTAATAACCACCACTGTTACAGTACAGACTAATAACCACCACTGTTACAGTACAGACTAATAACCACCACTGTTACAGTACAGACTAATAACCACCACTGTTACAGTACAGACTAATAACCACCACTGTTACAGTACAGACTAATAACCACCACTGTTACAGTACAGAGTAATAACCACCACTGTTACAGTACAGACTAATAACCACCACTGTTACAGTACAGACTAATAACCACCACTGTTACAGTACAGACTAATAACCACCACTGTTACAGTACAGACTAATAACCACCACTGTTACAGTACAGACTAATAACACCACTGTTACAGTACAGACTAATAACCACCACTGTTACAGTACAGACTAATAACCACCACTGTTACAGTACAGACTAATAACCACCACTGTTACAGTACAGACTAATAACCACCACTGTTACAGTACAGACTAATAACCACCACTGTTACAGTACAGACTAATAACCACCACTTGTGCATCTTTCGAAAAAGATATGTTTAAATGGAAAATATGGATTCCATTAACCTTGCAGGCAAAGGGCCATTCTCCCGCATCTCAGTAACAGCTAAGGGAATTGGGGAACACATTAAATTCTATTGCTGTTTTAATAAGCTGACAATTTGTTAATTTGCAGCGTCTGAAGTGTAAACGGACTGTTTCATCAGTAGCATCTTAATGGGATGTGCGTGATATGAGCGGCTTAGAAGTGTGGAGGTCCCTGATAAATGGGGGGCTGTTGGGATGTCACACACAAACACACACATGTCGGTGCACACACTCACACAGGCATAAATACTGACACATGAACACATCAATGTGTTGTGGTAATGGTTGGCAGGTGTGAGACAATTGATAGATAGGTCCCTTGATACCAATCGAGCAACATTTCCATGCCCCGAAGAATTCAGACTTTGTGATGGCTACTCCAATACCTTGACTTTGTTGTCCATAAGCCAATTTGCCACAACTTTGGAAGTATGCTTGGGGTCATTGACTGATGTCTTGAGATGTTGCTTCAATATATCCACATAATTTTCCTTCCTTATGATGCCATCTATTTTGTGAAGTGCACCAGTCCCTCCTGCAGCAAAGCACCCCCATAACATGATGCTGCCACCCCCGTGCTTCACGGTTGGGATGGTGTTCTTCAGCTTGCAATCCTCCCCCTTTTTCCTCCAAACATAACGGTGGTCATTATGGCCAAACAGTTCTATTTTTGTTTCATCAGATCAGAGGACATGTCTCCAAAAAGTATGATCTTTGTCCCCATGTGCAGTTGCAAACTGTAGTCTGGCTTTTTTATGGCGGTTTTGGAGCAGTGGCTTCTTCCTTGCTGAGCGGCCTTTCAGGTTATGTCGATATAGGACTGGTTTTACTGTGGATATAGATACTTTTGTACCTGTTTCCTCCAGCATCTTTACAAGGTCCTTTGCTGTTGTTCTGGGATTGATTTGCACTTTTCGCACCAAAGTATGTTCATCTGTAGGAGACAGAACGCGTCTCCTTCCTGAGCGGTATGACTGCTGTGTGGTCCTAGTTGCGTACTACTGTTTGTACAGATGAACGTGGTACCTTCAGGCGTTTGGAAATTGCTCCCAAGGATGAACCAGACTTGTGGAGGTCTACAATTTTCTCTCTGAGGTCTTGGCTGATTTCTTTAGATTTTCCCATTATGTCGAGCAAAGATGCACTGAGTTTGAAGGTAGGCCTTGCAGTACATCCACATGTACACCTCCAATTGACTCAAATGATGTCAATTAGCCTATCAGAAGCTTCTTAAGCCATGACATCATTTTCTGGAATTTCCCAAGCTGTTTAAAGGCACAGTCAACTTAGTATATGTAACTTTTGACCCACTGGAATTGTGATATAGTGAATTATAAGTGAAATAATCTGCCTGTAAACAATTGTTGGAAGAATTACTTGTGTCATGCACAAAGTAGATGTCCTAACTGACTTGCCAAAACTATAGTTTTTTTAACATGAAATCTGTGGAGTGGAGTTTTAATGAGTTTAACTTACGACTTCAACTCTATATACGTATATATAAGATATCTCAAAACTTAAGACATCTGTGGCGTTGTGTGACAAAACTGCACATTTTAGTGGCCTCTTATTGTCCCCAGCACAAGGTGCACCTTTGTAATGATCATGCTGTTTAATCAGCTTCTTGATATGTCACACCTGTCAGGTGGATGTATGTTCCCCCCCCAAATTTTTTTTAAAGGAAGTTTGTTCTGAAGAGTCTGTCCTATTTTATTTAATGTATTTAACTTATTTTTGGCACTAAACAGTTTCCATATAGTATATTAGTATCCTGTCAGTAGCCTCCGGCCATGGAGTTGGACTGGACGCAGGGCCCAGACTGGGCACTGGTGAACTCAACAAGAAACGAGCAACGTAGGTATATAAGCATGCACACCAACAATGACCCACACACACATGGGCAGGCAGCAGCATTAAATGGGATCCCCAATTAGAGGCAACGCAGAACAGCTGACTCCGATTGGGGACCAAACAACAAAGCTCACATGGAGTATTCCAGAGACCTCTCTGAACACTAAACCTGACAATTATATCATACGCACATTTAGCTATTTAAGTATCTCTTCCTGTCATTTACCTGTACAGTTAATGTAACCATTCAAATATTCACTTACCTGTACATTTAACCAGACTGTATATTAAGTAAACTAGTATTACCCTTATTTATATCATAACTATTTAAGTATCTTTTTCTGCATAGTTAACCATGCAAATATTTTATTTATTTATATCAACTTGCAATAATTGTATAATTTTTTCACCTAACACTCTGTAACAATGTATAGTGTACATATTCAGTCATTCATACTATGCAATGCCTTTTTTATAGCTTTTTGCTCTCCAGACTTCTTGTATTTTTATACTTTTCATACTGCCGTATGTATCATGTATCGTGTATCTGTCTTTTTGTGTATTTCGTTCTGGCAATTTGCACTTATCCTGTGTTGTTTGTAGCTGCGTGACAAATACATTTCCCCTCCGGGATCAATAAAGTGTCTATTTATCCATCTATCCATGTATCTATCCATCCATCTATCCATGTATCCATCCATCCATCCATCCATCCATCTATCTATCTACTGAGGCTTTGTGTTCTCTGTCACCAGCAGCATCCCTTTTCTTATCCATCGGAAAATGATCCATGTTGAATCTGTTTTGGCTATCACTGATATGAAGTTGGAAGAAAAATGGCCAACATCTACTAATACCGCTGTCTCGGCTTTGGGCGATTTGTTTTGATTGAGTGGCCCCCAAGAGGGAGCAGTGAGAGAGATCCGATCAGCTTGTGTCTCAAGTTGCTGTCGGTTGCTCTGAACCAAAGAGAGATTGGCATGTACTTATAGTACAGAAGCCGCTTTGATATCTGAATCATACATAGGGTAGAAAAAGGGAACAAGAGAGAGACAGAAAAGGAGAACAGAGGTATTTGTCAGTCTAACTGTTTGCGTGCATCCTATCAAACTGCCTGAGTGTTCGCGTGCTAACAAACTAACTGCATTGTTTAAGAGTGCACCTTATTTGTAAGTGTGGGACCTGGGAGGTTATTCTTCCCCAGATGCAGAGAGAGGATTATTATTCCTGCTGTGATGGATTGTATTGGTGTTTTTTTTTTCTCTCTCCTCGGGCTGCCTCCTCGACTGCTGGGAGGCTGCCTGTCTGGCTGCCTGTCTGGCTGCTGGGAGGCTGCCTGTCTGGCTGCCTGTCTGGCTGCTGGGAGGCTGCCTGCCTGGCTGTATGTGGGCTCAGATGGCGGTGCAGGGGACTGTGACACGGCTACCGCTCTTTAGGGACCAGCCAGCTCAAGGGCACAGCTGGGTTATTCCTCGTGAAACTAGAACAAAATAAGACCATGATTTTGGGGGTTTTTCACAAAATATAATCAAAAGAATGTTCCTTTTTGAGGAAGGATTGTTGACATATATATTTGTATCTTTAAAGCATTAATACAAAATAATGAAAGGGCCAGTGCAGTCTCAGTGTACTACTCCCTTCACGCAAACAGGCTCTAACCAGAATAGAAAGAGGAGTGGGAGGCCCCGGTGCAAGATCTCGTACAACTCTGCTAGTTTTAAAGGCCCAGTCCAGTCAAAATTGTGTTTTGTATCATATTGTACAAAAGCTGATGAAACGAACACTTTAAAAGTGTGAAAAGATTTGATCAGTGTTATATCTTGATAGTTGCTGGTTAAAAATACAATCTACACAGGACCTTCAATTCAGGCTGTTTGCGTTAGTGGCAGGAGTTTTGGCTTGCCTGGTGACATCATCAGGTGGTAAATAGGTTAATAGGCCAATAACAAAGACAGTTATAAAACCTCTCTGCCAATAACATCTAGTTTTACGTTTTCCCCTCCCCACTGAGGCCACTCCCAGACAGTCTTACCCAAACTTCTAGCTTGAGAAAGTGTTTTGCTAAAAAGCATTTTTTTCCATTTTTAAATGGAAAACTGTTACAGTAAGGTACTTAATGGTTGCCCAGAAATTTGATATTGATATAAAAACAGCTGTATTGGGCCTTTAAAGTTATGGCCCATTTTGTAAAGATAAAATGGCATAGCAGGTAGGGCTGGGACGATACCAGTATCGCAATATTTTTTCCATGGCAAAAAATGAAAACACCAAGCCGACCCAACTTGTTGGTCCTTTAAAAACTTGCTGTATGTAAAATATTGTGTGCTATAGCTTGTAAAATAAATAAATGTGACTCTGGATGACAACATGACGTTTTTTCCCAACATTAGGGCTGTTTTCCTAAAGAAGTTATAGCCGCTTCTTGTTTTGTTTCCTTGTATCGCTATTTGTATTTATTAGGGATCCTCATTAGCTGTTGCCAAGACAGCAGCTACTCTTCCTGGGGTCCAAACACATTAAGGCACTTACATCACATATAAAACAAAAGATAAAACAGTACATCATATAACATTATTACACCACTACATATCTACAATACAACATGTATAATACCACCATACAACAATATTACAATGTACGTGTGTGTAGAGGTGTGCTAGCGTGTGTGTACTTATAGGTGTGTCTGTACCTGTGTTTGTGTGTCACTTCACAGTCCCTGCTGTTCCATAAGGTGAGGTTTTATCTGTTTTTTAAATCTGATTCTACACCTTGAATCAGTTACCTGATGTGGAATAGAGTTCCATGTAGTCATGGATCTATGTAGTACTTTGCGCCTCCCATAGTCTGTTCTGAACATGGGAACTGTGAAGAGACCTCTGGTGGCATGTCTTGTGGGGAAAGCATGGGTGTCTGAGCTGTGTGTTAGTAGTTTAAACAGACAGCCCGGTGCATTCAGCTTGTCAACACTTCTTTCAAAAACAAGTAGTGATGAAGTCAATCTTTCCTCTTCTTTGATCCATGAAAGATTGACATGCCTATTATTAGTTAGCTCCTCGTGTATATTTAAGGGCCAGCTGTGTTGCCCTGTTCTGAGCCAGTTAAGCCAATGTTCCTAAGTCCCTTTTTGTGGCACCTGACCACACTACTGCAGTAGTCCAGGTGCGACAAAACCAGGACCTGTAGGACCTGCCTTGTTGATACAGTAGTGTTGTTAAGAATGCAAAGCAGGGCTTTATTATAGACAGACTTCTCCCCATCTTAGCTACTGTTCTGTCAATATGTTTTGACCATGACCGTTTACAATCCAGGCTTACTCCAAGCACTTTAGTTAATACTGGTATCGTCCCGGCCCTGATATGTTGTAGGCCATGTAACCAAAAAAGAAACTCATTTTACTTGTATCATTACACATCTGGCAAATTACCAGCAGAGGGCAACCATTTTGAATCCATTTTCACATTCACTCGGTTGGTAGACTAATGCTAAACATTTAAATGTAGCAGAGATCCTACTCTTGAACTTTGATATGTCTGTAGAGTATATTATGTTCAATAATATATAAACAAAATTGGCCAAATACAAAATGGTACATTTTCTAAATTCATGTTTATAATTTTATATTCATAAAATAATATAAGAAAATTGTTATTGGAATCAAAATACTACTCCTATTACAGAGCAAGCAGTAAAGCTTCATATGACACCAATGTTTGCTTTGTAGCACCGCCATGCCATTACCAAACAGACAGAAGAGGACGGCTTCGGAAGGATTTAGTTTGGAAACATGGATCAATGAAGACAGGATGGTGGGGAAAGAAGAGTGGCAGGGAGAGGGAGAATGTGAGGAAGACAAAGGAGAGGAAGGCCAAGAGAGCTGGCCTCTGATGAGATAAGGACCACATTTATTGACCATGTTGTAAACCATGGTCTCTCTTTGAGAGAGACTGGTTTAAGGGTGCAATGTTGAGATGTGCATCCTTCAATGATAATTGAACTACATATTACAGTACAATACAGTGTTCACATTTTTACATGTACTGACATATTATCATATACGCATGAAATTGCCATTGTTGACATGGTAATTGCCAACAATGCAATAAAACTGCGGGAAATTCAGGACAGAGTGTTGGCAGACAATATCACTTTTGGGAATGTGAATACGGTCAGTACAACAACAATTGCCAAAGTCCTAGAGAATCATAAAATAAGGATAAATCAGTTGTACACTGAACCCTTGGAGAGAAAGAACTCCAGTATCAATATGTCCAGGTAAGATGTCTGTTCAATAACCAAACAGGTTACAAACACAGCTATGCATAATGTAAAGTACTGTAAAACTGGATTTACTGTATTTTAGAGAGTAATGGAGATGGAAGCCAGGCAAACTGCACATACATTCATCTTTGTGGATGAACCTGGATTCAACCTGGCAAAAACACGCCGCAGAGGAAGAAATGTGATTGGACAGAGAGCAACCGTGGATCTCCCAGGCCAGAGAGGAGCTAACATCACAATGTGTGCAGCACTGTCCAATGATTTGCTGTTACACAAACCACTCATTGGCCCCTACAATACAGAGAGGCTCATTTATTTTCTGGATGACCTGCATAATGGACTTGTGCAAGCGGAGGAGAGAGGGGCAAGAAACTCCCCTACCTTGGTTGTTGTGTGGGATAATGTGGCATTCCACCACTCTGCTGCAGTCACAGACTGGTTTACTGCACGTCCCAGGATGTCAGTACTATTCCTGCCTCCATACTCCCCCTTCCTAAACCTCATAGAGGAGTTGTTCTCTTTGTGGAGGTGGAAGGTTTACCACCATCCACATGACTAGATGTCCTTACTGGATGCCATGAATGCGGGGTGTGGAGACACTCAGTCCTGTGTAGCTCAGATGGTAGAGCATGGCGCTTGCAATGCCAGGGTTGTGGGTTCATTTCCCACAGGGTAACAGTATGAAAAAAGTATGAACATGTATACACTAACTAACTGTAAGTTGCTCTGCATAAGAGTGTCTGCTAAATGACTGAAATGTAAATGACTGCCAGGGTTGGATTAGACATTCCAGAAAATACTTTCTAAGATGCATCGCCAGAGAAGACATAAGATGTGATGTTGATGAGAACTTGTGGCCAAATTTAGGAGAACTAGAACCCTCACAGTACTGTACAGTATGAGTGATTATACTATACATGTTGTTGATGGGAGAACTAGAACCCTCAGTACTGTACAGTATGAGTGATTATACTATACATGTTGTTGATGGGAGAACTAGAACCCTCACAGTACTGTACAGTATGAGTGATTATACTATACATGTTGTTGATGGGAGAACTAGAACCCTCAGTACTGTACAGTATGAGTGAATATACTATACATGTTGTTGATGGGAGAACTAGAACCCTCAGTACTGTACAGTATGAGTGAATATACTATACATGTTGTTGATGGGAGAACTAGAACCCTCAGTACTGTACAGTATGAGTGAATATACTATACATGTTGATGGGAGAACTAGAACCCTCAGTACTGTACAGTATGAGTGATTATACTATACATGTTGTTGATGGGAGAACTAGAACCCTCACAGTACTGTACAGTATGAGTGATTATACTATACATGTTGTTGATGGGAGAACTAGAACCCTCAGTACTGTACAGTATGAGTGATTATACTATACATGTTGTTGATGGGAGAACTAGAACCCTCAGTACTGTACAGTATGAGTGATTATACTATACATGTTGTTGATGGGAGAACTAGAACCCTCACAGTACTGTACAGTATGAGTGATTATACTATACATGTTGTTGATGGGAGAACTAGAACCCTCAGTACTGTACAGTATGAGTGATTATACTATACATGTTGTTGATGGGAGAACTAGAACCCTCACAGTACTGTACAGTATGAGTGATTATACTATACATGTTGTTGATGGGAGAACTAGAACCCTCAGTACTGTACAGTATGAGTGATTATACTATACATGTTGTTGATGGGAGAACTAGAACCCTCACAGTACTGTACAGTATGAGTGATTATACTATACATGTTGTTGATGGGAGAACTAGAACCCTCAGTACTGTACAGTATGAGTGATTATACTATACATGTTGTTGATGGGAGAACTAGAACCCTCAGTACTGTACAGTATGAGTGAATATACTATACATGTTGTTGATGGGAGAACTAGAACCCTCAGTACTGTACAGTATGAGTGATTATACTATACATGTTGTTGATGGGAGAACTAGAACCCTCAGTACTGTACAGTATGAGTGATTATACTATACATGTTGTTGATGGGAGAACTAGAACCCTCAGTACTGTACAGTATGAGTGATTATACTATACATGTTGTTGATGGGAGAACTAGAACCCTCAGTACTGTACAGTATGAGTGATTATACTATACATGTTGTTGATGGGAGAACTAGAACCCTCAGTACTGTACAGTATGAGTGATTATACTATACATGTTGTTGATGGGAGAACTAGAACCCTCAGTACTGTACAGTATGAGTGATTATACTATACATGTTGTTGATGGGAGAACTAGAACCCTCAGTACTGTACAGTGTGAGTGATTATACTTCATGTTACATATACTTTAGTACAGTCAATAAAGTGAAAAGGTGTTATTCTTATTCTATAATGAAATACAGATTTATGTGAAAAATCATTCAAACTTCAAAGACAAAAGTTTATTTATGTGTTGCTCCCTGTTGTTAGTGTTTTTTAGGTCAGTGTGTTATGAGTGACAATGTATGCTTTCTGAGTGAGAATTGTTGCCAATGTTATGGTCGAACGAGCTTATTTTGAGACGTATGAAGTGTTTTGGTGGTTTGAGTGAGTTTTGGAGGTGAGATGAACTGTTTGGCCAAGATGCATGTTGGTAATGCAGACTGTATGAAGAGTTTTGAAAAAGTGGCTTCAGTAATGACCGATGCTGTAAATGAGGCCTGGGAAAGGTCCATGTCAAAAATTTTCCAACTTCAATTAAATATTTCTCAATTATGGTTTAAGATTCAATTGTCAAATATACACTGGGGGCCAAAAGGAATATTGGAATATTACTCATTCAATGGTTTTTCTTTATTTGCACTTTTTTTGTACATTGTAGAATAAAAGTGAAGACATCAAAACTATGACATAACACATCTGGAATCATGTAGTAACCAAAAAGGTGTTAAACAAATCAAAATGTATTTTATATTTGAGATTCTTCAAAGTAGCCACCATTTGCCTTGATGACAGCTTTGCATACACTTGGCATTCTCTCAACCAGCTTCATGAGGACCGCCACAGGAATGGAAGACCCAGAAATACCTCTGCTGCAGAGGATAAGTTCATTAGAGTTACCAGCCTCAGATTTCAGCCCAAATAAATGCTTCATAGAGTTTAAGTAACAGACACATCTCAACATCAACTGTTCAGAGGAGACTGTGTGAATCAGGTCTTCATGGTCAAATTGCTGCAAAGAAACCACTACTAAAGGACACCGATAAGAAGAAGAGACTTGCTTGGGCCAAGAAACACGAGCAATGGACATTAGACCGGTGGAAATTTGTCCTTTGGTCTGGAGTCCAAATTTTAGATTTTTGGTTCCAACCTCAACCAAATTTAGATGGTTTGGGATGAGTCGGACCGCAGTGAAGGAAAAGCAGCCAACAAGTGCTCAGTATATGTGGGAACTCCTTCAAGACTGATGAAAAAGCATTACAGGTGAAGCTGGTTGAGAGAATGCCAAGAGTGTGCAAAGCTGTCATCAAGGCAAAGGTGGCTATTTGAAGAATCTCAAATATAAAATATATTTTGATTTTTATTTAACACTTTTTTGGTTACTATATGATTCCATATGTGTTATGTCACAGTTTTGATGTCTTTTATTCTACAATGTAAAAAATAATGCAAATAAAGAAAAACCCTTGAATTAGTAATATTCCAAGCTTTTGGCCCCCAGTGTATGTCAACAATCCTTACTCCAAAGGACCCTTCTATTGATTACATTTTGTGAAAATCCCCCAAACCATGGTCTAGATTCTTAAGGAATCACCCAGCTGCAATGTCATGCTGAATGGTGTCCAGGCTGCCCCTCGTGATTCCTTTTTTATGCCCCCTTACACACATTAAGAACAAATTGTTATTTACAATGACGGACTACATTGTTCTACAGGGTGAGCCATAGTAGTACAGCGCCCCTGGAGCAAATTAGGGTTAAGTGCCTTGCTCAAGGGCACATTGACCGATTTTTTTACCTTGTCGGCTCGGCTATTTGAACCAGCGACCTGCTGGCTGGCTGGCTTTAGTTTACACCTAATTTGCATGTGGCATTCCCATGTGCTTTCTGTCTCCCTCATCAGAAAACCTCTGGTCCATCACCTCATCACTCGCTCTCTTTCTCTCTCTCTCTCTGTTTCTCTCCCGCCTGTCTCTCTCTCTTTCGCATCTTTTTTTTTTTTCTCATGTAAGAAACCAGGTGTAAATGATTTGATGATAAACAGAACAGGTTTTATTTTTTGCACCCTGTTGTCACAACCTTTACTCGTGTTTTCATAAGTAGCACTTCTAATATGGCCTTGGGTGTTGTATTGCTTACCCACAACATGCTATGTTTTTTTTCAGAAGGTGTGACATTCATAGTAAATAGGAATGAGGCTGAAAGCTAAGCCCAGATCACTGCTGCTTTCTGACATTTGCCTGTGATTCAGCCTGGCTGGATATAGCCCAAACCACACACTGCGCCACCCACAAAGGACATGCAGGAAGTGGGGCGTTTTCTGGAGTGAGGGTTGGGACTATTACCTCTGCAGTGGCTGGGTGAGGAGGAGCTTACTGTATCGCCTTGTTTTGGGGACAGTTATGAAGTGGGAGCCAGCCTCCTTGTGAGAGGGTGGCGCGCCGTAGCATTTCCATCCATCACCAGGGCTCAGCGGCAGGCGGCCCACAGAGGCCATACCTCGGCACATAGACACACACACAGACACACACACTGTGGCAGGCTGCTAAGGGCTGTCTCTGTCACCTTAGGCTGCTAAGGGCTGTCTCTGTCACCTCAGGCTGCTAAGGGCTGTCTCTGTCACCTCAGGCTGCTAAGGGCTGTCTCTGTCACCTCAGGCTGCTAAGGGCTGTCTCTGTCACCTCAGGCTGCTAAGGGCTGTCTCTGTCACCTCAGGTTGCTAATGGGTGTCTCTGTCACCTCAGGCTGCTCGTCTTACCCCCTCTAGCTTCTCTGCTGGCTTCTGGCAATCTGTTAATCACTCTCAAATACCACAGGTGGAGTTCAAACTACAAAGTAATGCCTTACATGTAGTCCAGTGCGGTTTTCCAGGATTCATTCAAATTCCACAAGGAGCTGAGATTTTACATTTCTGTGCTCAAACAAGTATGATTCTGTGTTTTTAGCATAGTATAATAGTATAATAGTTCTTCTGATGTCTACATCAGAATAACTATTTGATGAGTGCGGGGTGGAGAATGGCTCTTGGCAAAATCCACCGGTGGGCCGCCATCAACATCCACAATGTACCTGGAGAGGGAATCAATGGAAGGAGGATCGGCCGGCCCCTTTCCTTTGACTATCTACACTGCTCTCCAAAATGAAGCTGTTAGCCGGCTCTGTGTTATCCAATGACCTGTCCTCACTAGACCATTGCCTGTGTCATCCCTACACCCACTCTGCTGTGTTCTGTAAGCTTTAAGGCTAGAAGAAGCTGGAGCAACAAGGTTAAAGGTGTATTCATTGCTCTGTTTGAGTGTGGTTTCCCCTTAGAGACTGGTGTTAAGGCCGACCGCTGGCCTGGAGTTGGAAGTTGGTTCATCAGACAGGTTTCAGTTTCAAACGGATCAATGGAGAAAGAACAGGAGCTGTGATGATCTGATCATCCCACTCATTAGGTGTGTGGTAGAACTATCATCCCACCCATTAGGTGTGTATGGCAGAGCTATCATCCCACCCATTAGGTGTGTGGTAGAACTATCATCCCACTCATTAGGTGTGTGTGGTAGAGCTATCATCCCACTCATTAGGTGTGTATGGCAGAGCTATCATCCCACCCATTAGGTGTGTGGTAGAACTATCATCCCACCCATTAGGTGTGTATGGCAGAGCTATCATCCCACCCATTAGGTGTGTGGTAGAACTATCATCCCACCCATTAGGTGTGTATGGCAGAGCTATCATCCCACCCATTAGGTGTGTGTGGCAGAGCTATCATCCCACCCATTAGGTGTGTATGGCAGAGCTATCATCCCACCCATTAGGTGTGTATGGAAGCTATCATCCCACCCATTAGGTGTGTATGGCAGAGCTATCATTCCACTCATTAGGTGTGTATGGCAGAGCTATCATCCCACCCATTAGGTGTGTGGTAGAACTATCATCCCACCCATTAGGTGTGTATGGAAGCTATCATCCCACTCATTAGGTGTGTATGGAAGCTATCATCCCACCCATTAGGTGTGTATGGAAGCTATCATCCCACCCATTAGGTGTGTATGGAAGCTATCATCCCACCCATTAGGTGTGTATGGAAGCTATCATCCCACCCATTAGGTGTGTATGGAAGCTATCATCCCACCCATTAGGTGTGTATGGAAGCTATCATCCCACCCATTAGGTGTGTATGGAAGCTATCATCCCACCCATTAGGTGTGTATGGAAGCTATCATCCCACCCATTAGGTGTGTGTGGAAGCTATCATCCCACAGTCTACAGAACACATCAGTTTTTTGTTTACTGTCCGTCAGTTTTCGTCTCTGACAACAGCAAAGGTAAGCGGGCGAGATAACATGAACTAACTCAAAGTACCCATCGGCCATTACTTTATTTTAATGGATCTATATCGGTGTTCACATTATTTTGTTGTTAGTCAGTCTGTCCGTGTTCTTTTTTGGAGTTTGGAGTCCGGGAAGCAGAATATTGCAGCAGCTTCCTCCAGTTGGCCATTGGTCAGCCTATAAACGATGTGAATGAGTCACTAACACCCACTTAATTGTGCTCCAGTGCAGCTATCAATCACTCTCAGTGCTCCGGTATTTTTATCTGGTATCATAGGTACCGGTCTACATCAGGTGCGAGTGGGTTTTGGGTCTGTGCTTTGACAAGCGGCCTACAAAAAAACCCAGTTGCTGCTGACATGTACCGGCATCAGCCGCAGCATTCATGTTGGTTGATGTTCCCTTGAGGACTGAGCCTGAGCAAGGCTCCTCGTTTGACGTAAACTCCTTATTTTATACCTCTCTAAACTGATACAGGATGCCTGATAAAAAAATGGACATCTTCATTATCTCTATCTTAGACTGTGTGAGTAATGTAGTGTAATGGGGGCCTAATAACGGTGTTTGTGTACTGCTGTGGGAGGCCTCTGAGGCAGCGCTGCTTCTCCACTGCCCATTTTTCAGAGTGATTCTCTCATATCGGCCCCGTGATGTATGGCTTGATTTGTCTGCCAATTTCCGTCTGAGACATGGGGGGGGGGGGCATGTTTCCATGCCAACGGGTCTCCAGCTCCAATTACTGAGACGTTATGGGATTGTTTTAATTACAATTGAACCCTCTGCTCAGCTCGATTCCCTATATATTGTTAAACGTGTGTGTGTGTGTGTGCGCGCCTGTGTGAGGTGTTTGCATGGATGGAGAGATTTATGTAGAGAACGTTGGTCTGCAGGCAATGTTTTGCAGGGGCTGGTGTGTTAAGTCTCAAGGGTAATAACACTGAGGGATAACTGGATATTTTACAAGCATTAGAGACACTGATCTTTAAGCCCAATGGTTGGGACTGCATCCTGCAGCTGCCAACACACAGCCAATCCTGCCCCTGCAGCTGCCAACACACAGCCAATCCTGCCCCTGCAGCTGCCAACACACAGCCAATCCTGCCCCTGCAGCTGCCAACACACAGCCAATCCTGCCCCTGCAGCTGCCAAAACACAGCCAATCCTGCCCCTGCAGCTGCCAACACACAGCCAATCCTGCCCCTGCAGCTGCCAACACGCAGCCAATCCTGCCCCTGCAGCTGCCAAAACACAGCCAATCCTGCCCCTGCAGCTGCCAACACACAGCCAATCCTGCCCCTGCAGCTGCCAACACACAGCCAATCATGCCGCTGCAGCTGCCAACACACAGCCAATCCTGCCGCTGCAGCTGCCAACACACAGCCAATCCTGCCGCTGCAGCTGCCAATACACAGCCAATCCTGCCGCTGCAGCTGCCAACACACAGCCAATCCTGCCCCTGCAGCTGCCAACACACAGCCAATCCTGCCCCTGCAGCTGCCAAAACACAGCCAATCCTGCCCCTGCAGCTGCCAACACACAGCCAATCCTGCCCCTGCAGCTGCCAACACACAGCCAATCCTGCCACTGCAGCTGCCAACACACAGCCAATCCTGCCGCTGCAGCTGCCAACACACAGCCAATCCTGCCGTTGCAGCTGCCAACACACAGCCAATCCTGCCCCTGCAGCTGCCAACACACAGCCAATCCTGCCGCTGCAGCTGCCAACACACAGCCAATCCTGCCCCTGCAGCTGCCAACACACAGCCAATCCTGCCCCTGCAGCTGCCAACACACAGCCAATCCTGCCCCTGCAGCTGCCAACACACAGCCAATCCTGCCCCTGCAGCTGCCAACACACAGCCAATCCTGCCCCTGCAGCTGCCAACACACAGCCAATCCTGCCGCTGCAGCTGCCAACACACAGCCAATCCTGCCGCTGCAGCTGCCAACACACAGCCAATCCTGCCGCTGCAGCTGCCAACACACAGCCAATCCTGCCGCTGCAGCTGCCAACACACAGCCAATCCTGCCGCTGCAGCTGCCAACACACAGCCAATCCTGCCGCTGCAGCTGCCAACACACAGCCAATCCTGCCCCTGCAGCTGCCAACACACAGCCAATCCTGCCCCTGCAGCTGCCAACACACAGCCAATCCTGCCCCTGCAGCTGCCAACTCACAGCCAATCCTGCCCCTTCCTAGATTTGTAAACAAAGGGCCCACTCTCCTCTTTCTTCTGCTTCTGAAGTGCAGTTAAACCTTCTATACAGTTAAACCTTCTATCCAGTTAAACCTTCTATCCAGTTAAACCTTCTATACAGTTAAACCTTCTATACAGTTAAACCTTCTATCCAGTTAAACCTTCTATCCAGTTAAACCTTCTATCCAGTTAAACCTTCTATCCAGTTAAACCTTCTATACAGTTAAACCTTCTATACAGTTAAACCTTCTATACAGTTAAACCTTCTATCCAGTTAAACCTTCTATCCAGTTAAACCTTCTATCCCTCGGGGGGGCTGGATGACACAATCCCAATAATCTGCATTTGACACAAAGGCAAGGGTGTGTTTGATTCTCCACACAGACACTGATGATCTGGGGTCTTCCCCGGGTAGAGCGCCACCCTCTTCAGTGGTGGACACCCCATTCTTTTTCTTTTCTTTTTTTTTTTTCTCTCCAATTTCGTCATATCCAATTGGTAGTTATAGTCTTGTCCAATCTCTACAACTCCCGTACGGACTCGGGAGAGGCGAAGGTTGAGAGCCGTGCGTCCTCCGAAACACAACCCACCAAGCCGCTCTGCTTCTTGACACAATGAACGCTTAACCCGGAAGCCAGCCGCACCAATGTGTCGGAGGAACCACCATAAACCTGGTGACTGAGTCAACGTGCATGCACCCGGTTTGCCGAGAGATTTGTTCATTTAGAGAGAGAGAAGAAGGGAGAGGAGGAGAAAGAGGAAGAGGAAGGTATTGATCCTATATGGCTGCATGAATGGGGTTTCATTGCCTGTGCTGCATTGTGTGTCACTCTGCTCCTAACCACTCTAATGTGTGTGTGTGTGTGTGTGTGTGTGTGTGTGTGTGTGTCTCTGTGTGTGTGTGTGTGTGTCTCTGTGTGTGTGTGTGTCTCTGTGTGTGTGTGTGTGTCTCTGTGTGTGTGTGTGTGTCTCTGTGTGTGTGTGTGTGTCTCTGTGTGTGTGTGTGTGTGTGTGTCTCTGTGTGTGTGTGTGTGTGTGTGTGTGTGTGTGTGTGTCTCTGTGTGTGTGTGTGTGTGTGTGTGTCTCTGTGTGTGTCTCTGTGTGTGTGTGTGTGTCTGTGTGTGTGTGTGTGTCTCTGTGTGTGTGTGTGTGTGTGTGTGTGTGTGTGTGTGTGTCTCTGTGTGTGTGTGTGTCTCTGTGTGTGTGTGTGTGTGTGTGTGTGTGTGTGTGTGTCTCTCTGTGTGTGTGTGTGTGTGTGTGTCTCTCTGTGTGTGTGTGTGTGTGTGTGTCTCTCTGTGTGTGTGTGTGTGTGTGTGTGTGTGTCTCTGTGTGTGTGTGTGTGTGTGTGTGTCTCTCTGTGTGTGTGTGTGTGTGTGTGTGTGTGTGTGTGTGTGTGTGTGTGTGTGTGTGTGTGTGTGTGTGTGTGTGTGTGTGTGTGTGTGTGTCTCTGTGTGTGTCTGTGTGTGTGTGTCTCTGTGTGTGTGTGTCTCTGTGTGTGTGTGTCTCTGTGTGTGTGTGTGTGTGTCTGTGTGTGTGTGTGTGTGTCTCTGTGTGTGTGTGTGTGTGTCTGTGTGTGTGTGTGTGTGTCTCTGTGTGTGTGTCTCTGTGTGTGTGTCTCTGTGTGTGTGTGTGTGTGTCTCTGTGTGTGTCTCTGTGTGTGTCTCTGTGTGTGTGTGTGTGTCTCTGTGTGTGTGTGTGTGTCTCTGTGTGTGTGTGTGTGTCTCTGTGTGTGTGTGTGTGTCTCTGTGTGTGTGTGTGTGTGCGCGGAGGGGACATTAATTGCTTGCATCTGGTATGTTATGGACTGGATAGGCCTGAGTGGGTGTTTTAACTGCATTTCTCTCTAACTCAGTCATTAGCGTTGTGTGGAGGTAGCTCTCCCCTTCCTCAACCAATGTGTAGCACCAAAATGGCAGTTTCCCTCTGATCAGGATCCAACCTGCTTAGCTTCAGCATCAGACAGTAAAGCAGTCAGACAGGGCGGTATAGCTGCAGGCTACATCAGCATCACTAGGCTACTTGTGGGACTGGGAGTATGAGAACAGCAGGTTTACCACACCAGAGGTAATTGTACTTTATTTCTGTCATCCAATTCACATCCTGTGTGACTCAGAGCATGGCGCTTGCAACACCAAGGTTGTGGGTTTGATTCCCAGGGGGGGCAGTAAAAAAATGTTATGCATTCACTACTGTAGGTCACTCTGTAAAATGTATGCATTCACTACTGTAGGTCACTCTGTAAAATGTATGCATTCACTACTGAAGTCACTCTGTTAAATGTATGCATTCACTACTGTAGGTCACTCTGTTAAATGTATGCATTCACTACTGAAGTCACTCTGTAAAATGTATGCATTCACTACTGAAGTCACTGTTAAATGTATGCATTCACTATTGTAGGTCACTCTGTTAAATGTATGCATTCACTACTGAAGTCACTCTGTAAAATGTATGCATTCACTACTGAAGTCGCTCTGTTGAATGTAAAATGTATGCATTCACTACTGTAAGTCACTCTGTAAAATGTATGCATTCACTACTGAAGTCACTGTTAAATGTATGCATTCACTACTGAATTCGCTCTGTAAAATGTATGCATTCACTACTGAAGTCACTGTTAAATGTATGCATTCACTACTGAAGTCGCTCTGTTAAATGTATGCATTCACTACTGAAGTCGCTCTGTTAAATGTATGCATTCACTACTGAAGTCGCTCTGTTAAATGTATGCATTCACTACTGTAAGTCACTCTGTTAAATGTATGCATTCACTACTGAAGTCACTCTGTTAAATGTATGCATTCACTACTGAAGTCGCTCTGTAAAATGTATGCATTCACTACTGAAGTCACTGTTAAATGTATGCATTCACTACTGAAGTCGCTCTGTTAAATGTATGCATTCACTACTGAAGTCGCTCTGTTAAATGTATGCATTCACTACTGTAAGTCACTCTGTTAAATGTATGCATTCACTACTGAAGTCACTCTGTTAAATGTATGCATTCACTACTGTAAGTCACTCTGTTAAATGTATGCATTCACTACTGAAGTCACTCTGTTAAATGTATGCATTCACTACTGTAAGTCACTCTGTTAAATGTATGCATTCACTACTGTAAGTCACTCTGTTAAATGAATGTTTTTTTTTTTCTTCTCAGGTTACAGTAGCATGGATTAAGTGGTTGATTGCATCCAAGTGCTATTTACATCTTAGAGATAATATGTGGCATGTATACATTCTCCTGAATAAAACCATCTTTCTAATTGCTGCTAAGTTTTAGGTGATCTAATGAAAAGCCCTGCTCAGCTCTTAACTGGAATTCATAGCCTGCACCTTTGGGTGTTAGAAATAAACCCACAATATTGTGTTTTTCTGTTTTATTTCCTAGCAGGACTATCTAGGCTGTTCACTCAATAACATGGAGCCCTAAGTGACATTTATAGCAGTCATGAGTGACACTCCGGTTAGCAGTGCCTTATCATTCCTGGGTCTCGGTTAGCAGTGCCTTATCATTCCTGGGTCTCGGTTAGCAGTGCCTTATCATTCCTGGGTCTCGGTTAGCAGTGCCTTATCATTCCTGGGTCTCGGTTAGCAGTGCCTTATCATTCCTGGGTCTCGGTTAGCAGTGCCTTATCATTCCTGGGTCTCGGTTAGCAGTGCCTTATCATTCCTGGGTCTTGATTACTTGCAGGCCCAAAGGTCATCTCTCATAGCTATATGTACCTGAGAGGCCAATATACCACTGCTAAAGGCTGTTCTTACACACAACGCAATGTGGAGTGCCTGGATACAGCCCTTAGCTGTGGTATATTGGCAATATACCACAAACCTCTGAGGTGCCTTGTTGCTATTATAAACTGGTTACCTGTTTTGACAATACATGTTTTGTCATACCAATCAGCATTCAGGGCTCGAACCACCCAGTTTACAATGCAATGTAATCACTCACTGATTACACTGATCATAGCATTATCTTCTCTTCCCATTCAAACTATATACGGGGGACAACTTGCCCAATTAATTGTAGGGTGTCCAATCAAAAACGAATCTCTGTGAAATGTCAACTGAGCACTGAACGTACCGCCATCTTTTTATTTTCAAAGCCTTTTACATTTTATTCAGCTCATGTTAATTTGTCTTTTTGCCACCCACGGAAACAACTTTGCAGGTTAACACCACAAGGTAAAATCCTAAAAAGTCGCTGAGAGAAGCAGCACCGCTCTGTCAACAGCTCGGTGCTTATTATCGGATGTATTAGGTTAAGAAATCAGACTTTTTGGATATAATGTTAAAGACCCCACTGAAAGAATAAGAACATGATAAATCATATTTGTCTTGGTCAAATTTATTTAGGAACATAAGGGAGTGAAATTTAATCACCAAAGCGCGTTTCCACCAAGTCTGGGCAGAGTGGGTGGACACTATTTATTGTTGTTCTGTGTTGATCAGGTGCAATAAGGAATCAAACTGTGGCTGCCGATATTTTGGTGAGAGAGACTTAGTTTCCATTGAGCCGTGGGGAGCCATATTGTTTCAGCCACACACAATTAGCTCCCAGTTTGAGTGGCGGAGGGTCGTTTCACAGCGCTCAGCACACGGATCCAGAGGTACCTGCGCCGTACTCCTCTGTTCTGTCTCCCTCTCCCTCTTATACCTCGGGTTCAGATCCTCAGAGCTCCCACCCTCATCAGACCATGAGGCTGTCTGAGACTCCGGCCCATTCATCATCCACGATGGATACTACAACTGGCTCGGGTCCATCGGGCCCCACAGACCTTTGGTCCTCGAGGGTTTTATGCAACCACTCGAGGCGAACGAACGGCCGGACCTCCTCAGCCAGCTGTCGTCATTGGCAGTTCTATTGTAAGAAGCATCTTTGTTCCCACTGCAAAAACCCTGTGCTATACTGGAGCACGAGTACAGGACATTACAAGGCTACTTCCAACTGTTCCACGACAGATGCTGGGAGCTGACGCTGACGTAGTCCATGTGGGGTCAAATGACATCAGGAGGGCTAGATCGGATCTTCTGAAAAATTGATTTTAAAGAACTGATTCTAGCCCTGAAAGATTCCAAAACGCTGCTAATTATTTCAGGTCCGTTACCATCGTTGGGCTGCGGGTGTGAAAGATTCAGCAGGTTACTGGCATTACACACCTGGCTAAAAGATTACTGTAGCTCTGCTGGAATCACTTTTATAGATAACTTAGACACCTTCTGGAAACAAAACATGCAACAAAACATGCTTTTCAGGAATGATGGAGTCCATCCAAATCATCTTGGCTCCTGGACTCTGTCCACGCGAGTTGTCATAATGCTGCAGCAAATGTACATTATCCCAGGGGCGTTGGAAGACACAATGTAAGTAAATAAATGTATGTCCCCCTAACTTCCCTGAATGTCTCTGCTGATCCTACAGCTATTCTATGCAGTAATCATGTGCCTATGAACCAGAGTTACAGTGCATTGACTTTTTTCACATTTTGTTACGTTACAGCCTTATTGTGTGTAGATTGATTTTTACTCATCAATCTACACACAATGACCCATAATGACAAAGCAAAAACAGTTTTTTTCATTTTAAACTGTATTACAAATAAAAAAAACAGAAATACCTTATTTACATAAGTATTCAGACCCTTTGCTATGAGACTCGAAATTGAGCTCAGGTGCATCGTGTTTCCATTGATCATCCTTAAAATGTTTCTACAACTTGATTGGAGTCCACTTGTGGTAAATTCAATTGATTGGACATGATTTGGAAAGACACACACCTGTCTATATATGGTCCCAAAGTTGACTGTGCCTGTCAGAGCAAAAACCAAGCCATGAGGTCAAAATAATTATCTGTAGAGCTCCGAGACAGGATTGTGTCGAAGCACAGATCTGGGGAAGGGTACCAAAACATTTCTGCAGCATGGAAGGTCCCAAAGAACACAGTGGCCTCCATCATTCTTGAATGGAAGAAGTTTGGAACCATCAAGACTCTTCCTAGATCTGGTCGCCTGACCAAACTGAGCAATCGAGGGAGAAGGGCCTTGGTCAGGGAGGTGACCAAGAACCCAATGGTCACTCTGACAGAGCTCCAGAGTTCCTCTGTGGAGATTGAAGAACCTTCCAGAAGGGCAACCATCTTTGCAGCACTCCACCAATCAGGCCTTTATGGTAGAGTGGCCAGACGGGAGCCACTCCTCAGTAAAATGCAAATGACAGCCCGCTTGGAGTTTGCCAAAAGGCACCTAAAGGACTCTGACCATGAGAAACAAGATTCTCTTGTCTGATGAAACCAAGATTTAATTATTTGGCCTGAATGCCAAGCATGACGTCTGGAGAAAACCTGGCACCATCCCTACGGTGAAGCATGGTGGCGGCAGCATCATGCTGTGGGGATGTTTTCCAGGGACTGGGAGACAAGTCAGGATCGAGGGAAAGATTAACGGAGCAAAGTACAGAGAGATCCTTGATGAAAACCTGATCCCGAGCGCTCAGGACCTCAGACAGGGGCGACGGCAATAAGCACACAGCCAAGACAAGGCAGGAGTGGCTTTGAGACAAGTCTCTGAATGTCCTTGAGTGGCCCAGCCCGAGCGCAGACTTGAAACCACCCACAGCCCAGGATGCCAGATTGGCCAGAAACGCCCCTGGTGGTACAAACAGCTCAGGAATTAAATCATCAACATGTATTGATCACTTCTTTATTAATGCTGCAGAAATGTGCTTGAAAGCAGTATCCAGATCCATCAGATGTTGTGATCATAATATAGTAACCATATCTAGGAAAACCAAAGTTCCAAAGGCTGGGCCTAATATTGTGTATAAGAGGTCATACAATATGTTTTGTAGTGATTCCTATGTTGTTGATGTAAATAATGTGTTGGTCCCTGGTGTGTAATGAGGAGCAACCAGATGCTGCACTTGACACATTTTCTCACTGCACACCTAAAAATATGACATGTCTTGAAATATGCAGACAGACGGATTAAAAGTAAATTTCCATTGTAATACTTCTGACTGACACATTTCTAACTCCACCCATAACTTTTTGACTTTATAACATTCCCAAAAGGCATGGACTATTATAATCTAATGAAAAATGAACCTGGTAATCTAATTTAATTTACTGCAGGACTAAGACCTATGGGTTTAACTAATTATTATATTGAAGATAGAAGCCGCCTCTTAATGAGTTCAGAGAGCCATTCCATTACCCAAAATTGTTGTTTTTATGACTACAGACAGTCAGCTATTATTCCTCTTTTCCTACATGAATTTGTCTGCACGTCTATTCAAAATTTGGCTAAAAAGAAACCATGCCATGAATTAAGAACAGATTATTTATTTTTTCACAATGCAATGCGGCACGTTGACAAATCAAATCACTTTAGAGAGCCTTCTAATATTAGATAACAAATAAATATAACAAAACAATAACTTAAACTGTCCGTCACTGGATTTCTTCAAATTGCTGTGCAGGAAAAGTATGTCATCCACCGTGCCTGGTCGCAGGCTAACAGCTGGCTTCTCTCTGAAACCACACATCCATCTGAAGGTGACGCTTTATCCTTTGGAACCACACAATTACCAGGTGGACCTCTTGAAGCGATAAAAGAAAATCAACAAGGTCCACAAGTATTCTTTCACAAAAGTTGACCTTTTGGATAACATCCACTCTTTGTTTATGTAAGGCACATGTACCCTATTTTTAGAAAACCGTCAGTCCACATGCCACATGTAATTGCCCCATTGGATTTACCCAAGTTCTCTCTCAACTCCGGGACCATCCTCCAGCTTTCTTTTTTTTTTTTGCCTGTGTGCTTAGGGTAGTTGGAAGGTGAACCTTCGCCCCAGTCTGGAGGAGGTTTTCATCAAGGATCTCTCTGTACTTTGCTCCGTTCATCTTTCCATCGAACCTGACTAATCTCCCAGTCCCTGCTGCTGGAAAAACATCCCCAAAGCATGATGTTTCCACCACCATGCTTCACCGTAAAGATGGTGCCAGCTTTCCTCCAGATGTGACGCTTGGCATTCAGGCAAGAGTCTTTAGGTGCCTTTTGGCAAACTCCAAGCAGGGTGTCATGTGCGTTTTACTGAGGAGTGGCTACCGTCTGGCCACTCTACCATAAAAGCCTAATTGGTAGAGTGCTGCAGAGATGGTTGTCCTTCTGGAAGGTTCTCCCATCTCCATAGAGGAACTCTATAGCTCTGTCAGACTGACCATTGGGTTCTTGGTCAACTCCCTGACCAAGGCCCTTCTCCCCCGATTGCACAGATTGGCTGGGAGGCCAGCTCTAGGAAGAGTCTTGGTGGTTCCAAACTTCTTCCATTCAAGAATGATGGAGGCCACTGTGTTCTTGGGGACCTTCAATGCTGCAGAAATGTTTTGGTACCCTTCCCTAGATCTGTGCCTCAACACAATCCTGTCGCCAAGCTCTACAGACACTTCCTTCGACCCGAGGGCTTGGTTTTTGCTCTGACATGCACTGCCAACTGTGGGACCTTATATAGACAGGTGTGTGCCTTTCCAAACCATGTCCAATCAATTTAATTTACCACAGGTGGACTCCAATCAAGTTGTAGAAACATCTCAAGGATGATCAATGGTAACAGGAGGGACCTGAGCTCAATTTTGATTATCATAGTAAAGGGCCTGAATACTTATGTAAATAAGGTATTTCTGTTTTTGGTTTTTTTATACATTTGCAAAGAAATTCTAAAAACCTGTTTTTGCTTTGTCATTATGGGGTATTTTTGGAAGATTGCTTTTTTAAATTCCATTTTAGAATAAGGCTGTAACGTAACAAAATGTGGAAAAAGTCAAGGGGTCTGAATACTTTCTGAAGGCTCTGTATATAACTTATTTTGAACGAAATCCATGAATAAGTGAGTCCCTCTGCCCTATGCTGTTCCTGCTTCTGTTGTCTATTTGAGTGTTTGTTTAATATCCTGATTCTGTGATCACCAAGCTCATGCAACTGCAACATGTCGGATAAAGCAATTTCACAAATCCGGCTGTTTTTAAACTTTGCTATTCTGTATTAAAGGCTTTACAGTTTTTCATTAGAACAGACTCTCTGGTATTTACACTGTTCCAAACTGGCAGATAAATTAGATTGTAATCTAACAGCACCTGTTTGTCATGCAACAGTATCTATTGCGCTTTTAACAATGATTTTACATGAGGCTTAATTCACTATCCACTAGGCTAATAAATAATTATATTTTTCCTTTCAATTATTTAATTAACCTATATCATGTTATTTCAAGTTCTCCCTTTGGAGCACATGCAAAAGAACTGGATGATGATGAGGATGATGAAGAAGACTGTGATTGAATTTAGAACAATAGTATAAGAATTACTCTTCCTATGTCCCGCAAACACACACAAAAGGACGGTAGCTTATTACTTACTAAAACTATTGATACACTAAGGTTTTTATTCTAAAATAAACTAAAATGGTCTGTTATATTCCATTATATTCTTAGAATATACGTATGTGTTGACTGAATATACACAAGTGATGTCTGCTAAATTAACAAGTTGATGGCGAAGCCATAAAGCCTCCACTACTAAGCACAGATAAAAAATAAATAAAGGTTTCACATATTTTCAAGACCTGAGCTATTTATTTGAGGAATGTTACCGACTAGATAACAACAACATTGGTAGAGAGTCATTGGTAGAGAGTCAGGATGGTGGTACAGAGTCATTGGTAGAGAGTCATTGGTAGAGAGTCAGGATGGTGGTACAGAGTCATTGGTAGAGAGTCATTGGTAGAGAGTCAGGATGGTGGTACAGAGTCATTGGTAGAGAGATGGGATGGTGGTAGAGAGTCATTGGTAGAGAGTCAGGATGGTAGTACAGAGTCATTGGTAGAGAGATGGGATGGTGGTAGAGAGTCATTGGTAGAGAGTCAGGATGGTAGTACAGAGTCATTGGTAGAGAGTCATTGGTAGAGAGTCAGGATGGTGGTACAGAGTCATTGGTAGAGAGTCATTGGTAGAGAGTCAGGATGGTGGTACAGAGTCATTGGTAGAGAGATGGGATGGTGGTAGAGAGTCATTGGTAGAGAGTCAGGATGGTAGTACAGAGTCATTGGTAGAGAGATGGGATGGTGGTAGAGAGTCATTGGTAGAGAGTCAGGATGGTGGTACAGAGTCATTGGTAGAGAGTCATTGGTAGAGAGTCAGGATGGTGGTACAGAGTCATTGGTAGAGAGATGGGATGGTGGTAGAGAGTCATTGGTAGAGAGTCAGGATGGTGGTACAGAGTCATTGGTAGAGAGTCAGGATGGTGGTACAGAGTCATTGGTAGAGAGTCATTGGTAGAGAGTCAGGATGGTGGTACAGAGTCATTGGTAGAGAGTCATTGGTAGAGAGTCAGGATGGTGGTACAGAGTCATTGGTAGAGAGTCAGGATGGTGGTACAGAGTCATTGGTAGAGAGTCAGGAGGAGAATGGAGTGAAAGTGTGCTGTAGTGTAAGTATGCAACACTGTGGGCCAGGTGTAAATGGTTTAGCAACCTTTCCAATAAATTAGAATACAAAAGAAGCCATCCACCGTAGATGGGCTATCAGAAAAACAATAGACTCTTGCAGAGTTTAGAGACTTTAAATGTATTAGTGGATGTCACTTCACCCATCTCTTTGCACAGCCCACCACATGCACTGTTTTCTAACCACATCTGGATGGATCCATAATGGATTACTATGGGAATATATATCACTGAATGACAGAAATATTGGAATAAAGTAGGCTAATGAAATTGAAGGCATCGAATTGTTGCTTAGTAGCCTAGGCCTACTCCCGACCGGTCACGTTGTACTGTTCTATATTTTCCGAACGGAAATTCTGAGGCCTACATAGGCTACTGTAAAATGCATTTGAGTTTTTCTTGGAATAGACACACCATAATATTAATTATTAATTATTTAATTAATAATGAAGCTACATTTCCAACAGTATAAACAGTACAACAAATACAATAATAATTTACAAACAGATTATAATCAATCCCATACAGTCTGTTCTAACAACAAAAGGTTTTAAAGTACAGCCAATATTAAAAACAGTAAAATGCATTCGTGAATTCAATGGCTTTAGCCGACATGTTGTGGTTTATTCATTGTTTAATTATTCAAGGCTCCCTTTGTTATTTAGTTTAATAACTAACACGCTTGACTGTATTTAAAGACATGGATGACTTGTATGCTGTGTGACGACAAGCGCAAATTATTGATTGATTGATATACTGTATATTGAAGTAGGCCTTTATGCCAATAAGGAAGTTATGCTAAAACAGCTACAGTGAACAGGAATCTTAGGCCTACAGCTCCATGTCATTTCAATAACTTAGCTTCTCAAAGATGCCCTCTGGTGGTCGAACTAGCATTAATGGCAACATTGGCTAACAGTAAAATACTATGACGTCATGCACTCCAACATGCCATACCATTCCGCAGCACCCGGCAAACTGTTCTGCGGTATGACACAACTTTTAAAGGAAGAACCACTGTAGGGAAGGACATTCAACAAGCACAGTACTTACACAAATGACTGATGATTGGCTGAGAGAAATTGATGATAAAAAGATTGTGGGAGCTGTTTTGTTAGACTTCAGTGCGGCTTTTGACATTATCGATCATAGTCTGCTGATGGAAAAACATGTGTTATGGTTTTACAGTTACCTGACTAACAGAACACAGAGGGTGTTCTATAATGGAAGCCACTCCGACATAATCAGGAATTCCCCAGGGCAGCTGTCTAGGCCCCTTACCTTTTTCAATCTTTACTAATGACATTGAGTAAAGCCAGTATGTTTATGTATAAAAATGACTCAACACTATATACGTCAGCTACTACAGCAACTGAAATTACTGCAACACTTCAGTATTGACAGGCAGTGCTATGTCCAATATCTCAACCTTGACAAGTTGCTCCTCAACTATCTCTCTCTCTCTCCCTTCCAATCAGTAACTTAATTTAACATCTCCCTGTTACTTAAAGCTCTTGTTGTTTTTTCTTGGTGGTAAACACAGTTCCATCAGAAACAGGTGTGAGTGCATCTGCCTGCGTGGAGGCCTGGCAGGGAGTAGGCAGACAGGTGTAATTGGAATTATGGTGTGAAGCGGGAGCAGGAAATGAATGTGACCGGATCAGAGGGCCCATGGGAGGGAAGGAAACTCTCCCCAACTAACTCTGCTTCATTTTTGACCTTTTTATTTATTTGTATAATTTAACCTTTATTTAACTAGGCAAGTCAGTTAAGAAGAAATTCTTATTTACAATGACGGCCTACCCCTGGACGACGCTGGGCCAATTGTGCGGCCGGATTGTGATACAGCCTGGAATCTAACCAGGGTCTGTAGTGATGCCTCTAGTACTGAGATGCAGTGTCTTAGACCGCTGCGCCACTCGGGAGCAGATGATGCCAGCATAGGCTTTCAGTACCTTAACTTTTTTTTTCTGTAGGAATCTCAGAAGAGAGAATATGGAATGAATCAGAATTATTATATTTGTGTGCGTGTCTGGGGGGGGGGGGGGGCTTGGAAATATGAATGTGTTTACATGTCATTTGGAGGCATTTACTTTACCCCACTCTCCACCTGGGTGGAGTCACAAATGAGCCCAGACCCCCAGCCAGCAAGCCAGATAGCCAGTCAGAAAGCCAGCCAGTCAACATGGAACCTGCTCTTTCTCTCCTGTTATGTTATCCTTCCTCCAGTTAAAGATTTTCAGTCAGAAGTTTTTTTTGTGTGTCTCAAATAAATATGCCATAGTTACTGTAAATGGTTTACTTTACATAGGTTGTGTGCTTGTGTTTGGTTCACAGAGCGCGCATACAGAGTGTGTGCAGATTGGGGTGAATGGGTTTCGAGTGGAGGCACTGCTAATGTGCTTGCTTGTTGGCTCATTGACCTGCTGGATTTGCATGCTAAGTTTTGCATGGTAACTGCTGCCAAAGACAGGTTGTTTTGCCTGTGTTAAGCCAGGTTACAATGCCTGCCCGCCTGCCACAGCGCTAATACTCCTCAATTAGAGCATTTTGAAAAAGGTTTGATTTAATAAACAATTTTCATCTCTTTTACTGCTCCTGGCCCCATTTGCTTTTCTTGGTAAGTGACACCCGTTTTCTCTGTAATAATGTTAATCCTTATGAGCTCGAGCCGTAAGCTGTTCCATCATCAGGCCTTAATGATGCCTGTGTTGCCTGGCCTCTGATGTACTGAATAAGGCCGTCAGATGAATGCTATCTGGGGACAGAGGGAGAGCGCACCAGGCCGGCCCAGGGGAATTCTGTCCTGCAGTCTCACCAGTTTCACATCTCCAATATCTCCTTCCCCTCTGAAGGACGCTGTTTGTCAGACAACGCTTGTGAGCTTCTCTAGATACCCGGGGAATTCATGTATTTTTTTTATTTAACCGTTATTTAACAAGGCAAGTCAGTTAAGAACAAATTCTTATTTACAATGACGGCCTACCTACAGGGTCGGCCCCTGGAGCAGATTAGGGTTAAGTGCCTTGCTCAAGGACACGGCTCGGGTATTCGAACCAGCGACCTTTCGGTTAAGCTCTAACCGCTCGGCTACCTGTGTGAAGCAGAGAGGGATGTTCCATGGCGAGATCTCTAGCCGGACGCCAAACCGCACCTGAATGATGATGCTAAATCTACATCATGCCCCCCCCACACACACAGCCACTTTACATTCAACCATAACAGCCTCATAATCATGTGTCCTATGGCAACAAAATGGACCCAATTAAAACTTGAAAGTCAAAATGTATGTTTGGAATATGAATTTCAACTCTCAGAGATGAAACCTTTCAAACCAGCTGCTATCTGTTCGAAGTTTAAATACTGTATCGCTGAAGCACGTTGTTCATCCAGCATTCCGATCAACAGGCCTGGCTGGCATTGGCTGCCTGTTGAGGAAGAGGCAGTCACAAGATTATTACTGTCACTCCCTAGCAACAGCCCTGTGACAAAATCCTATCTTTCAAACAAACAGATGTCCATTCTGAACGTTTTCTTTATCACTAGTCACACCACAGTGTGCAAATTCTTTCCACCATTTTTTATAGGAAAGATAATAGGTGTGCATTTAAAAAATCTAACAGAAAAATATCTGATATTGATGCATTTTCCAGTCTGAATTACACTGAGACTTTAACCTTACATATAAAGAGGTGAGGTGATTATGCGTCTCCCTAAGTGCTGTGTGTGCGTGTGTGTGTGTGCGTACGCTTGCACTGTATCTTGTGAGTACAGGAAATCCCCAAACGTCCCCACAAGGATAGTAAAACATTACATTCTCCCTGGTGGGGACATTTCCCACGTCCCCATGAGGACAAAGGCTATTTTAATCTTAGGGGTTACAATTAGGGTTAGGAATAAAATTAGAGTTAGGGTTAGAATTAAGGTTAGGGGTTAGGATTAAGGTCAAGGATAGGGATAATAGGATTTTGAATGGGCATTTTTGGTCCCAACAAGGATAGTAAACGTGTGTGTGTGTGTGTGTGTGTGTTGGCATGGTGTGAGAACCAAACCTGCTGTTCTTAAAGAACACTAATGAGCCTGCTGTACCTGCCTGGCATCCAGCTCTCTCGCTCTCGCTCTCTCTCGCTCTCTCTCTCGGTTTCTTTCTCCTCACTCTCTCTCTCCTCTCTCTCTCTCGGTTTCTTTCTCTCTCTCCTCTCTCCTCTCTCCTCTCTCTCGGTTTCTTTTTCCTCTCTCTCTCTCTCTCTCTCTCTCTCTCTCTCTCTCAGTTTCTTACTCCTCTCTCTCTCTTTCTCTCTCTCAGATAAGAGAACAACACAGGACCTGGATCTGCTTTTAAGAGCCCTGCCAGCCTTTCTCTCTGTCTCTCCCTCCAGTCTGGAGCTGCCATGCTGCCTGGAGGACCCCTGTGTGGGGCATGCCTCCTCACAGATAACCTTGGCGGTGGAGGTGTAGAGACGAAGGGAGAGTGTTGCTCACAAATGTCATTAAGGCAGCAGGCGCCAGGAATGCTTTAATTGCCAGGCACTTCTTCTCAAAGCTCCCCTCTGATGGCCGAGGGGGAGGGGAAATCAATTGGCTGATGATGGCGATAGGGACTATTGTCAGAGTGTAGTGCATCTGATGGAGCCGTGTTGGCTGTCAGGACTGAAAGATACAGTACCAGAGACCAGAGGAGACTCATTGTGAAGCCGTGTTGGCTGTCAGGACTGGAGGCTACAGTACCAGAGACCAGAGGAGACTCATTGTGAAGCCGTGTTGGCTGTCAGGACTGGAGGCTACAGTACCAGAGACCAGAGGAGACTCATTGTGAAGCCGTGTTGGCTGTCAGGACTGGAGGCTACAGTACCAGAGACCAGAGGAGACTCATTGTGAAGCCGTGTTGGCTGTCAGGACTGGAGGCTACAGTACCAGAGGCCAGAGGAGACTCATTGTGAAGCCGTGTTGGCTGTCAGGACTGGAGGCTACAGTACCAGAGACCAAAGGAGACTCATTGTGAAGCCGTATTGGCTGTCAGGACTGGAGGCTACAGTACCAGAGACCAGAGGAGACTCATTGTGAAGCCGTGTTGGCTGTCAGGACTGGAGGCTACAGTACCAGAGACCAGAGGAGACTCATTGTGAAGCCGTATTGGCTGTCAGGACTGGAGGCTACAGTACCAGAGACCAGAGGAGACTCATTCTGTTTCTGTCCTCTATTATTTATTGAAAATGTATTTTGACAGGGAGTCAATGCTGAAAACAAGGTCTATTTTCCAGATGAGCCCTGTATAGCACCACAATACACATCAAAATACACATTAAACTACACATTCATCGACGCAATAAAATATATACTCTAACATTCGTCTGAAGGGTTCCCAGTAGTATACCCTAACAACCGTCTGAAAAGGGTTCCCAGTAGTATAGCCTAACAACCGTCTGAAAGGCTCTAGAGGCACCAATTCCTCCAATTTTAAAGTGTATTGTAGATCATTCCCCACGTAGGGTGCAAGGAAAACAAAGGCTGATTTTTCTAACTGTCTATACAACAAAGTCTCCAAAGTTAACCAACCCTGCGAGCGGGTCTGATAACTTGTTAGTTTGTGTCGCAGGGCTTTGTAAACAAAAAGAGCATAATGATGTGATCTACGTCACTGCAAAGAGGTCCAGACAACCTTTTGGTAAAGAATACAGTACTGAGTAATAAAACTGTCTCCTGTGATAAAATGAAGGGCGCTATGAAAAACGGCATCCAAGGGCTTTAAGAGTATTTATATTTGTATTTATTAAGGATCCCCACTACTCTTCCTGAGGTCCAGCAACATTAAGGCAGTTATATGCAGTTTAAAATATTACATGACATTGCATTTCTTAACACAGCTGCCCTGGGGAATTCCTGATTCTACCTGGATTAGGTTGGAGAGGATTCCATTAAAGAACACCCTCAGTGTTCTGTTAGACAAGTAACTCTTTATCCACAAAATAGAAGGGGGTGTAAAGCCATAACACAAGTTTTTCCATCAGCAGACTATGATCGATAATGTCAAAAGCCGCACTGAAGTCTAACAAAACAGCTCCCACAATCTTTTTATCATCAATTTCTCTCAGCCAATCATCAGTCATTTGTGTGAGAGTAGAGGCAGCTGCACTAAATATACTGAACAAAAATATTAATGCCACATGCAACAATTTCAAAGAATTTACTGACTTACAGTTCATATAAAGAAATCAGTCAATTGAAATAAGTTCATTAGGCCCTAATCTATGAATTTCACATGACTGGGAATACAGATATGTTTCTGTTGGTCACAGATATCCTTAAAAAAAAGGTAGGAGCGTGGATCAGAATACCAGTCAGTATCTGGTGTGACCATCATTTGCCTCATGCAGCGCGACACATCTCCTTCACATAGTTGATCAGGCTGTTGATTGTTGCCTGTGGAATGTTGTGCCACTCCGCTTCAATAGCTGTCTGAAGTTGCTGGATATTGGCGGGAACTGGAACACACTGTCGTACACGTCGATCCAGAGCATCCCAAACATGTTCAATGGGTGACATGTCTGTTGTGTACAGATCCTTGCGACATGGGGCCGTGCATTATCATGCTGAGACATGAGTTGATGGAGGCGGATGAATGGCACGACAATGGTCCTCAGGATCTTGTCATGGTATCTCTGTGCGTTCAATATGCCATCGATAAAATACAATTGTGTTCATTGTCCGTAGCTTATGCCTGCCCATACCATAACCCCACCGCCACCATGGGGCGCTCTGTTCACAATGTTGACATCAGCAAACTGATTGCCTACACAATGCCGTATACGTGGTCTGGAGGCGACTAATGGTAGAGAAATTAACATTTAATTATCTTGCAACAGCTCTGGTGGACATTCCTGCAGTCAGCATGCCAATTGTACACTCCCTCAAAACTTGACACATCTGTGGCGTTGTGTTGAGACAAAACTGCACATTTTAGAGTGGCCTTTTATTGTCCCCAGCACAAGGTGCACCTGTGTAATGATCATGCTGTTTAATCAGCTTCTTGATATGTAACGCCTGTCAGGTGGATGGATTATCTTGGCAAAGGAGAAATGCTCACTAACAGGGATGTAAACAAATTTGTGCACAGATAACGGAACAAACAAACAAAAAAACGTTAAATCTTAGTTTCTTAATGTCAGTTGTATGTTTGTTAAACGATAAATCATTGTCAGTCCAAAATACCAAGGTATTTGTATGGAGGGACTTGTTTGATTATAGAACCATCTGATTAGTAAAGATGTAATCCATCTGAGACAATCTTACGAGAACTTGAAAACAACGTATTTAGTTTTGCCCGTATTAAGTACACGTTTTAAATCAGTAAGGGCTTCCTGCACAACTGCAAAATCTGACTGTAGTGTTGTCACAGCCAGGTCCTCAGTCGGGGCAATTGTGTACATAATAGTATCATCCGCATATACTGTAGATGAAATGTAAAAAAACTGGTTGACCAATAGCATTTATATAAATATTTAAAAGAACAGTTTGACCCCTTGCGGAACACTTTTATGTACTTCAACAAATTTGGTCTTAACCCCATCAATCACGATGGCCTGGGTTCTGTCACTAAGATAATCATGAAACCATGAACAGGCGTCAGAGCTCAGGTCTATCGAGGACAACTTATTCAATAAATTAGCATGATGAACAGAATGAAACGCTTTCGACAGGTCACATGATCAACAGAATGAAACGCTTTCGACAGGTCACATGATCAACAGAATGAAACGCTTTCGACAGGTCACATGATCAACAGAATGAAACGCTTTCGACAGGTCTACAAAAGAAGCAACACATTTAATTTTTGTGTCTGAAGCATTGACAAGATCATTAGCATCTAAAGTGGCTGCTGTAATAGTGCTATGCCCAGGACTTTTAAAGTTCATTCTGAGCTAACTTCATTAAAGCAACAGTCACCACCCTGTCAGCTCAGATATTGGAAGTTACATTTAATCTCGTCAGGTTCCTTTCAGCCCCCCACTTACAGGCTAGGCAAGGGTAATGAACCAGGGCCTGAGATGAGTTCTGTCCTGTGTGGTTCACCACAGGTAGGCCAAGACAGAACCAGGGCCTGAGATGAGTTCTGTCCTGTGTGGTTCACCACAGGTAGGCCAAGACAGAACCAGGGCCTGAGATGAGTTCTGTCCTGTGTGGTTCACCACAGGTAGGCCAAGACAGAACCAGGGCCTGAGATGAGTTCTGTCCTGTGTGGTTCACCACAGGTAGGCCAAGACAGAACCAGGGCCTGAGATGAGTTCTGTCCTGTGTGGTTCACCACAGGTAGGCCAAGACAGAACCAGGGCCTGAGATGAGTTCTGTCCTGTGTGGTTCACCACAGGTAGGCCAAGACAGAACCAGGGCCTGAGATGAGTTCTGTCCTGTGTGGTTCACCACAGGTAGGCCAAGACAGAACCAGGGCCTGAGATGAGTTCTGTCCTGTGTGGTTCACCACAGGTAGGCCAAGACAGAACCAGGGCCTGAGATGAGTTCTGTCCTGTGTGGTTCACCACAGGTAGGCCAAGACAGAACCAGGGCCTGAGATGAGTTCTGTCCTGTGTGGTTCACCACAGGTAGGCCAAGACAGAGGATATGCCATAATGTAGCCAGCTATGTGTTTTAAACCTTTGGTTTTCTACCATATAATTTGGTTTTTCTACCATATAATTTGGTTTTTCTACCATATAATTTGGTTTTCTACCATATAATTTGGTTTTTCTACCATATAATTTGGTTTTTCTACCATATAATTTGGTTTTCTACCATATAATTTGGTTTTCTACCATATAATTTGGTTTTTCTACCATATAATTTGGTTTTCTACCATATAATTTGGTTTTTCTACCATATTATTTGATTTTCTACCATATTATTAGGTTGTTTTGCTCCAAAACTACATGATCTGCGATGCCCATAAAACAATATCATGTCGTGTTACATTTTTAAATGAAGACTTATGTTTATCTGATGCAGGATTCTATGCCTGGAGATGTACTCAGTAATTCATGCCTCTCTTTGCATAATTGAGTCACTTTAATGTTGTGAGAGAGAGAGAGAGAGATATACTCTTAGAGTATTTATTTGATAATGTATTTATTTCTCTCTGTTTTGTTGTTAACGTTACATTTTATAATTGATCAGCTTGATCATCAGGGAAAGTGGGTTCTCTTAAGGGGCGGTGTGATGTGCTTGCCGCTGTTTACCACCCACACAACCCACCTAAATTACGTAATTGGATTCTCTCCCCCAGCAGAGTGCTCATATTGACAGTCCATAAATCTTAGGGCAGAAATAGGTCTGCTGTGGTTTTGTGTGTGTCACCTGGTCTACTGTTCTGTATGTCATCTGGTCTACTGTTCTGTGTGTCACCTGGTCTACTGTTCTATGTCTCACCTGGTCTACTGTTCTGTGTGTCATCTGGTCTACTGTTCTGTGTGTCACCTGGTCTACTGTTCTGTCATTGTCTGATACTAGAGGAGCTCTCTGGGCGGCAAGGTCACATTTCCTGAACTTCACTGAGTTAGCCCAATTCTGAGCTTTTCAAAAGATCTGATCTGACTGGTCTAAGTAATAAGTGACAACATATCTGAATGTACACAGCCTTAGGTGGTCCATAGAATGTATGATCATAACGGAAGGAATGATGCTACTTTAGCATTATACACACAGTACTACAGTATGAATGGGTTCAGATGCGCCAACCCAGACCTCAGTCTCTCAGTTAAGGTAATGAGGCAATTCAGTGAGAGAACACTGAGCATATATGGTGCCATCGGTTGTGAGCTTTAGGCGGATCGGCTAGGTTCAGTGTGGATTCAGGTAATGTTTTGCTAATTTATTTTAGGTTGTGTTCAAAACGAGACTGAAAGAAGATGGAGTGTTTGAGAGCAGAGTGAGAGGATTCTATTTCCCACAAGCACCCTTCATGAAAGAATACAGAAGGCTGTTTTAAATGTAAGAGTTCGTAAACGCGCCATCTAAGGCACCCAGGTAGGCTGCTTTATCAAGCAGAACTGAATCGACTCATTTTCCAATCCGAAATGCGGTTTACAAAAATCTCCCCTATATTTTTCTGTTAATACAATGACAGTTGTGCTCTTTGAACAGTAATCAATTACATTAATTGATATCTAGCCAGTCCCCGGTCGTTTGCCACACAATGAGTCATCAATGTCAGGGTCGCTTATCTGCCAGTGGTGGTTAAAAACGGACAGGGTTGAAAGGAGCAAGGGAAGCATTACACACGGTATTGTCAGATAATAAATCACTGCCCCTCTCTGTGGGGCTATTCCTGACTCCACTCATTTGGATGAAGGCACCAGGCCTTTGTTGTTGTTCTGTAGCCAAACCCCCCCCACCCCCGTTCTCTCACTTTTCACCTCCTCTGTCTCTTTTCTCACAAAAGCCCCATCATGCAGCCATCTCTGCTCCACCATGCCTCCCACTCTCTCTCTGTCCACACGATCAATAGGTCACCTATCTTATTAGACTCACAAACGTATTCCTCAAATTTTCCCTTTTCCGTTCTCCTCACTATCCCATCTAGCTCTCTTTCTCGCTCTCACTCTCCCGCCTGTCTCCCTCAGCCCCTCTCTTCTCTCTCCTTCTCCTGTCCCTCTCCCTCTCTTCTCTCTCACCCTCTCCGTCTCTCCTTCGTCTGCGTCTTGTAATCCTACCCTTTCACCTATCACTTCTCTCTTCTTTCTATCTCTGTTTTTGTTCTGACAGAAAGAAGACTAGATGACGGTTACATGTTGGAACAGGTTGTTTATTGATGGATTTTTCTATCTAAGACTACCCGAGACCGGTGTCCTGTTTCATATTGTTTACAGAATACACAAAGATGAAAGTAGGTTATGTTTAACACATATTTTATTTCAGAAACTAGTCTTTCAACAACAGTCTTTAGATCTTGATTTTCTTTCCCAAGACTCCGATACCGCTTGCATGGGTACAGACAAACTACATTGAATCAGTGGTCAACAGGACTACCCATCAAGAAGCCACCTTGAATCACTGGTCAACAGGACTACCCATCAAGAAGCCACCTTGAATCAGTGGTCAACAGGACTACCCATCAAGAGGCCACCTTGAATCAGTGGTCAACAGGACTACCCATCAAGAAGCCACCTTGAATCAGTGGTCAACAGGACTACCCATCAAGAAGCCAATCAATCCATCTCTGGCTCCAAGGTGTGGGAGAATGTACTCTCTCTGTTTTTGGTCCAATGGGTGACATCAGAACCATGGCTCGTTAGCCAATAAGAAGCCCCATCACAGCCCATCATTAACAGCCTGGAGTATTTATTAGGATCCCAATTACTATTCCTGGGGTCTCAACAGGAATAAAACAATTACATTATTACTTTATTATTACAATTTTACAATATAAAACTTACAAT
This sequence comes from Thymallus thymallus, assembly GCA_023634145.1. Taxonomy (NCBI): domain Eukaryota; kingdom Metazoa; phylum Chordata; class Actinopteri; order Salmoniformes; family Salmonidae; genus Thymallus; species Thymallus thymallus. Next base: position 40,369,878 of record CM042391.1, on the reverse strand, counting down.
ACTACAGTATTACATTGTGTGGTAGAGTGTGTGTTAGTGTGTGATACTAGTTAATGTGCTGTGTGTAGAGTGTGTGTTAGTGTGTGATACTAGTTAATGTGCTGTGTGTAGAGTGTGTGTTAGTGTGTGATACTAGTTAATGTGCTGTGTGTAGAGTGTGTGTTAGTGTGTGATACTAGTTAATGTGCTGTGTGTAGAGTGTGTGTTAGTGTGTGATACTAGTTAATGTGCTGTGTGTAGAGTGTGTGTTAGTGTGTGATACTAGTTAATGTGCTGTGTGGTAGAGTGTGTGATACTAGTTAATGTGCTGTGTGTAGAGTGTGTGTGTTAGTGTGTGATACTAGTTAATGTGCTGTGTGTAGAGTGTGTGTTAGTGTGTGATACTAGTTAATGTGCTGTGTGGTAGAGTGTGTGATACTAGTTAATGTGCTGTGTGTAGAGTGTGTGTTAGTGTGTGATACTAGTTAATGTGCTGTGTGGTAGTGTGTGTGTTAGTGTGTGATACTAGTTAATGTGCTGTGTGGTAGTGTGTGTGTTAGTGTGTGATACTAGTTAATGTGCTGTGTGTAGAGTGTGTGATACTAGTTAATGTGCTGTACTTTCCATGACATCCCTGTACTTCTTTCTCCTTAATGTAATTAACAACTAGCATCTCAGACCCATTACTCTCCCATCCCTTCATCTGTCTCTGACATCTCCCCTCTTTTCTGTCTCTCTCCTTTATCTGTCTGTCTCTCTCTCTCTCCTTTATCTGTCTCTCTCTCTCTCCTTTATGTCTCTATCTCTCTCTCCTTTATGTCTCTCTCTCTCTCCTTTATATCTATCTCTCTCTCTCTCTCCTTTATATCTATCTCTCTCTCTCTCTCCTTTATATCTCTCTCTCTCTCTCTCTCTCTCTCTCCTTTATGTCTCTCTCTCTCTCTCTCCTTTATATCTCTCGCTCTCCTTTATCTCTCTCTCTCTCTCCTTTATCTCTCTCTCTCTCTCCTTTATATCTCTCTCTCTCTCTCTCCTTTATCTCTCTCTCTCCTTTATCTCTCTCTCTCTCTCCTTTATCTCTCTCTCTCTCTCCTTTATATCTCTCTCTCTCGCTCTCCTTTATATCAATTCAATTCAATTCAATTCACTTTATTGGCATGACGCAACAATGCACATATTGCCAAAGTATCATACATCAATATATATTTTTTTTATATATATTTATATATATTTTTTTTCTATTTTATTTATATATATATATACATACATATACACACGCACATACATATATATACACATATATACATACATTCATACACACATATATATATATATATTTTTAAAAAATATAATTACATCAAAGAACAAATAACAACAGGAAAAAATAAAATAAATGCATTAAATATGTCAGGCACTGTCCCTCAACTTGTGGCAGGCAGCAACATAGCATGCTGCCAGCACACAGCTGGTCATGTCTTCCCCCAAAAGGATCGGCAGCCTTTCTATGTCAGAGAGGTCCTCAAAGCCCCGGACTACTTGTTCAAATTTGGGGAAGTGACTCTCTCTGATGGTTTTATATTTTTGACATTTGGTCAGGAAATGCAGCTCTGTCTCTGGTTCTGCTGTGGTGCAGTGGTTGCACAGCCTTTCCTCTACAGGGAGCCAGGTTTTCCTGTGTCTACCCTTCTCAATAGCAAGGCTGTGCTCGCTGAGCCTGTACTTTGTCAAGGTTTTCCTGAGGTTTTGATCAGTCACCATGGTCAGATAGTTTGCCATGGTGTACTGTCGATTTAGGGCCAAATAGCACTGCATTTTGCTTTGTGCTTGTGTTTGTGTTTTCCAATAGGTAATGTAGTTTTGTTTTAGATGTTTTGTAATTTGGTTAATTCTTATTGATTGGATGTTCTGGTTCTGAGGCTTCAGTGTGTTAGTGGAACAAGTTTGTGAACTCAGCCCCCGGACCAGTTGGATGAAGGGACTCTTATCTTTGCTCAACTCTTGGTATTGCAGGGCTTGGTAATGATATGAGAGGGGGTCACTGTGTTTTAGGTATTTCCAAAACTTAATTGCTCTTTTTTGAGTTTTTAATATTAGTGGATATCGGCCTAATTCTGCCCTGCATGCATTGTTTGTAGTTTTCCTCTGGACATGTAGGAGAATCTTACAAAGTTCCGCGTGCAAGGTCTCAATGGGATGTTTGTCCCAGTGGGTAAAATCTTGTTTTGTAAGTGGACCCCACACCTCGCTGCCATAGAGTGCGATTGGTTCAATCACACATTTAATTAGTTTTTGCCAAATTGTAATAGGTATTTCAATTTGGATTTGTTTTTTAATGGCGTAGAATGCCCTGCGTGCTTTGTCTCTCAGTTCATTCACTGCATTATTTAGGTGTCCAGTCGAACTTATTTTTAAACCTAAATAGTTGTATTGTGTGCAATACTCTATATGTTTTGCACCAATTGAGAACTTTGGTTTTATTCCCTGGGATCTGGAATTTGTCTGGAAAATCATTATTTTGGTCTTTTTGGGGTTTACTGTCAGGGCCCAGGTCTGACAGTACTGCTCTAGCAGGTCCAAGCTCTGCTGTAGACCATGTGCTGTGGGTGAAAGCAGGCACAGGTCATCTGCAAAGAGCAGGCATCTAACTTCCGAATTGTGGAGACTAACACCAGGGGCTGAGGACTTCTCTAGAATATTGGCCAATTCATTGATGTAAATGTTAAATAGCACAGGGCTGAGATTGCAACCCTGGCGCAGGCCCCGCCCCTGGTTAAATGATTCAGTTTGTTTCTTGCCAATTTTTATGCTACACATGTTGCCTGTATACATTGATTTTATAATGTCATATGTTTTACCCCCTACACCACTTTCAATTACTTTGTAGAACAGTCCTGTATGCCAGATAGAATCAAATGCTTTTTGGAAGTCAATAAAGCAAGTATAGAGTTTTGTCTTATTTTTGTGGACGTGTTTATCTATTAGGGTGTGTAGGGTGTAAATATGATCTGTTGTTCTATGTTTTGGTATAAATCCAATTTGGCTTTTACTCAGGATATTGTGCTTATTAAGGAAGTTTAGGACTCTTACATTTATAATACTACAGAAAACCTTCCCCAGGTTACTGTTCACACAAATCCCTCTGTAATTGTTAGGGTCAGATTTGTCTCCGTTTTTAAAGATTGGTGTTATGAGTCCTTGGTTCCAGATGTCAGGGAAGTCTGACATCTCTCTCATCTCTCTCTCATCTCTCTCTCCTTTATATATATATCTCTCTCTCTCTCCTTTATATCTCTCTCTCTCTCTCTCTCTCTCTCTCTCTCTCTCTCTCTCTCTCTCTCCTTTATCTGTCTCTCTCTCTCTCTCTCTCTCTCTCCTTTATGTCTCTCTCTCTCGCTCTCTCTCTCTCTCTCTCTTATCTGTCTCTCTCTCTCTCTCTCTCTCCTTTATCTCTCTCTCTTATCTGTCTCTCTCTCTCTCTCTCTCTCCTTTATCTCTCTCTCTCTCTCTCTCCTTTATATCTCTCTCTCTCTCTCTCCTTTATATCTGTCTCTCTCTCTCTCTCCTTTATATCTCTCTCTCACTCTCTCCTTTATATATATCTCTCTCTCTCCTTTATATCTCTCTCTCTCTCTCTCTCCTTTATATCTCTCTCTCTCTCTCTCCTTTATCTGTCTCTCTCTCTCTCTCTCTCCTTTATCTGTCTCTCTCCTTTATGTCTCTCTCTCTCTCTCTCTTATGTCTCTCTCTCTCTCCTTTATATCTCTCTCTCTCCTTTATCTCTCTCTCTCTCTCTCTCTCTCCTTTATCTCTCTCTCTCTCTCTCTCTCTCCTTTATGTCTCTCTCTCTCGCTCTCTCCTTTATGTCTCTCTCTCTCTCGCTCTCTCCTTTATCTCTCTCTCTCTCTCTCCTTTATATCTCCCTCTCTCTCTCTCTCCTTTATATCTCTCTCTCTCTCTCTCCTTTATCTCTCTCTCGCTCTCCTTTATATCTCTCTCTCTCTCTCTCTCTCTCTCCTTTATGTCTCTCTCTCGCTCTCCTTTATATCTCTCTCTCTCTCTCTCTCCTTTGTCTCTCTCTCGCTCTCCTTTATATCTATCTCTCTCTCTCTCTCCTTTATATCTATCTCTCTCTCTCTCTCTCTCCTTTATATCTATCTCTCTCTCTCTCTCCTTTATATCTCTCTCTCTCTCTCTCCTTTATCTCTCTCTCTCTCTCTCCTTTATCTCTCTCTCTCTCTCTCCTTTATATATCTCTCTCTCTCTCTCCTTTATCTCTCTCTCGCTCTCCTTTATATCTCTCTCTCTCTCTCTCTCTCTCTCTCCTTTATGTCTCTCTCTCACTCTCCTTTATGTCTCTCTCTCACTCTCCTTTATGTCTCTCTCTCGCTCTCCTTTATATCTATCTCTCTCTCTCTCTCCTTTATATCTATCTCTCTCTCTCTCTCTCCTTTATATCTATCTCTCTCTCTCTCCTTTATATCTGTCTCTCTCTCTCTCCTTTATATCTGTCTCTCTCTCTCTCCTTTATATCTGTCTCTCTCTCTCTCCTTTATATCTGTCTCTCTCTCTCCTTTATATCTCTCTCTCTCTCTCCTTTATATATATATCTCTCTCTCTCTCTCTCTCTCCTTTATATCTCCCTCTCTCTCTCTCTCCTTTATATCTCCCTCTCTCTCTCTCTCCTTTATATATCTCTCTCTCTCTCCTTTATATATCTCTCTCTCTCTCTCCTTTATCTCTCTCTCTCCTTTATATCTCTCTCTCTCTCTCTCTCTCTCTCTCTCCTTTATATATATCTCTCTCTCTCTCCTTTATATATATCTCTCTCTCTCTCTCCTTTATATATATCTCTCTCTCTCTCCTTTATATATATCTCTCTCTCTCCTTTATATCTCTCTCTCTCCTTTATCTCTCTCTCTCTCTCTCTCCTTTATCTCTCTCTCTCTCCTTTATCTCTCTCTCTCTCTCTCTCTCTCTCTCTCTCTCTCTCTCTCTCTCCTTTATGTCTCTCTCTCTCGCTCTCTCTCTCGCTCTCTCTCTCTTATCTGTCTCTCTCTCTCTCTCTCTCTCCTTTATCTCTCTCTCTCTCTCTCTCCTTTATCTCTCTCTCTCTCTCTCTCCTTTATCTCTCTCTCTCTCTCTCTCCTTTATGTCTCTCTCTCTCTCTCGCTCTCTCCTTTATCTCTCTCTCTCTCTCTCCTTTATATCTCCCTCTCTCTCTCTCTCCTTTATATCTCTCTCTCTCTCTCTCCTTTATCTCTCTCTCTCTCTCTCTCTCTCTCTCTCTCTCTCCTTTATGTCTCTCTCTCTCGCTCTCTCTCTCGCTCTCTCTCTCTTATCTGTCTCTCTCTCTCTCTCTCTCTCCTTTATCTCTCTCTCTCTCTCTCTCCTTTATCTCTCTCTCTCTCTCTCTCCTTTATGTCTCTCTCTCTCTCTCGCTCTCTCCTTTATCTCTCTCTCTCTCTCTCCTTTATATCTCCCTCTCTCTCTCTCTCCTTTATATCTCTCTCTCTCTCTCTCCTTTATCTCTCTCTCTCTCTCTCTCTCTCTCCTTTATGTCTCTCTCTCGCTCTCCTTTATATCTCTCTCTCTCTCTCTCTCCTTTGTCTCTCTCTCGCTCTCCTTTATATCTATCTCTCTCTCTCTCTCTCCTTTATATCTATCTCTCTCTCTCTCTCTCTCTCCTTTATATCTATCTCTCTCTCTCTCTCCTTTATATCTATCTCTCTCTCTCTCCTTTATGTCTCTCTCTCTCTCCTTTATCTCTCTCTCTCTCTCTCCTTTATCTCTCTCTCTCTCCTTTATCTCTCTCTCTCTCTCTCCTTTATCTCTCTCTCGCTCTCCTTTATATCTCTCTCTCTCTCTCTCTCTCTCTCCTTTATGTCTCTCTCTCACTCTCCTTTATGTCTCTCTCTCGCTCTCCTTTATATCTATCTCTCTCTCTCTCTCCTTTATATCTATCTCTCTCTCTCTCTCCTTTATATCTATCTCTCTCTCTCTCCTTTATATCTGTCTCTCTCTCTCTCCTTTATATCTGTCTCTCTCTCTCTCCTTTATATCTCTCTCTCTCTCTCCTTTATATATATATCTCTCTCTCTCTCTCTCTCCTTTATATCTCCCTCTCTCTCTCTCTCCTTTATATCTCCCTCTCTCTCTCTCCTTTATATATCTCTCTCTCTCTCTCCTTTATATATCTCTCTCTCTCTCTCTCCTTTATATCTCTCTCTCTCTCTCTCCTTTATATATATCTCTCTCTCTCTCCTTTATCTCTCTCTCTCCTTTATCTCTCTCTCTCCTTTATATCTCTCTCTCTCTCTCTCTCTCCTTTATATCTCTCTCTCTCTCTCTCTCTCCTTTATATATATCTCTCTCTCTCTCCTTTATATATATCTCTCTCTCTCTCCTTTATATCTCTCTCTCTCTCTCTCCTTTATATCTCTCTCTCTCCTTTATATCTCTCTCTCTCCTTTATATCTCTCTCTCTCCTTTATCTCTCTCTCTCTCTCTCTCTCTCTCTCTCTCTCTCTCTCTCTCTCTCTCTCTCTCCTTTATGTCTCTCTCTCTCGCTCTCTCTCTCGCTCTCTCTCTCTCTTATCTGTCTCTCTCTCTCTCTCTCTCTCTCCTTTATCTCTCTCTCTCTCTCTCTCTCTCCTTTATCTCTCTCTCTCTCTCTCTCTCTCTCCTTTATCTCTCTCTCTCTCTCTCTCCTTTATCTCTCTCTCTCTCTCTCTCCTTTATATCTCTCTCTCTCTCTCTCCTTTATATCTCTCTCTCTCTCTCTCTCCTTTATATCTGTCTCTCTCTCTCTCTCCTTTATATCTCTCTCTCTCTCTCTCCTTTATCTGTCTCTCTCTCCTTTATCTGTCTCTCTCCTTTATGTCTCTCTCTCTCTCTCTCTTATGTCTCTCTCTCTCTCCTTTATATCTCTCTCTCTCCTTTATCTCTCTCTCTCTCTCTCTCTCCTTTATCTCTCTCTCTCTCTCTCTCTCCTTTATCTGTCTCTCTCTCTCTCTCTCTCTCTCCTTTATCTGTCTCTCTCTCTCTCTCTCTCCTTTATCTGTCTCTCTCCTTTATGTCTCTCTCTCTCTCTCGCTCTCTCCTTTGTCTCTCTCTCTCTCTCTCTCCTTTATGTCTCTCTCTCTCTCCTTTATCTGTCTCTCTCTCTCTCTCCTTTATTTGTCTCTCTCTCTCTCTCTCTCTCCTTTATCTGTCTCTCTCTCTCTCTCTCTCTCCTTTATCTGTCTCTCTCTCTCTCTCTCTCCTTTATCTGTCTCTCTCTCTCTCTCTCTCTCTCCTTTGTCTGTCTCTCTCTCTCTCTCTCTCCTTTATGTCTCTCTCTCTCCTTTATCTGTCTCTCTCTCTCTCTCTCTCCTTTATCTGTCTCTCTCTCTCTCTCCTTTATCTGTCTCTCTCCTTTATGTCTCTCTCTCTCTCCTTTATGTCTCTCTCTCCTTTATGTCTCTCTCTCCTTTATTTCTGTCTCTCTCTCCTTTGTGTTGTGTAAGCTACTAAACCTGGAATGCTTTCATATGTGATCTATAGTAGGGGTCGTATTGGTGTGTATTTTATGGAAAAAAACAAGAACCATGTAAAAATCCTTTAGAAAGAAAATAGTGACTGTTAATGGAAGAAACCACAAAGTTTACAAATGTGAGAAATCAGGCAACAACAACAAACCACTCTCTCATTCAGGAGACTAAATGTTTGATGGATGGCATTTGCCATGAAGAAATGGACCTTTTATCTCTCTGAAGGTTTTGTAATTGCTGCAGAAAGAGGATCCAGTACTCAGCCATATTGCCATAATGGGATGAAACAGGAACAGGACTCTGGCAGAGCATTACCAGTAATCGGATTATCCTGATCCTGTCTCTGATCTCCCGGTTCTCTTTCCTTCCCTGGGCGACGAGGCAGCATGGGAAGTTGGGACACTGTCCCTGAGTGACAGGGCAGCATGGGAAGTTGGGAGACGGTCCATGGGTGACAGGGAAGCAGGGGAACTTGGGACACGGTCCTGCGAAGTTTCAATGCCGTCAGCTTGACCTGAAAGGCTGGTGTTCTGGCAGTTGTTGCTCTCGCTTTTGTTTGTATGAAACAGGAAGCATTTCAAAAGAAATATTGAAGAAGTAAATACATTACTTACTATGATGTGTTTTGCATTATTTAAATCACTTTACAGTGATTGAATATGTCATCTTAGCAGGGCGTGGAAACGTGTGGGTTTAGCTCTGATTGGTTTGAGATTTGCCTGTTGATGTGGAGCAGTGGCTCACATGGTATCTGCATATTTTTACATAACACAGAGGTATTTCAATACACTTTATTGCTGGTGAAGGGGCTGAGATTAGGAAAACTGTTGAAGCATTTTTCAGGTTGAATATCCAATGCCAGAGAGAGTCTGTGTTCAGCTGTCAGCCTACCCTGGTCTATACATTAACTGGCTCCACTCAGTGATCCTGCACCCAACATGGCAGCACGGACATGAATCTGTTAAGTAAGAGTACTCAATAAAAGCTTCCTGTTTTGGTTCCAGGTATTGATCTTTTAGACTAGAGGTTGACATTAGTTGTCCTGGAGGACCATGGTGTCCTCATGCTTTGTGTCCCTGATTAAATTACTTTCTTAGAGGGAAGGTAATCCAATCAGCACTTTATTAACAGCTGGCAGCAGCAGTGTAGTGCAGGTAAGCTTGGTGACTCACTTCTTTTAATGACATTGGGGTCGGTGTACCAAGCACACAAGCTCATTGGACAACAGCAGTCTTTATGTTAATCACACACATCTCTGTCCAGACTGGTTAGAGTAGCTGAGAATAGCTTAACCCAATTCCTCTTTGATATATGGCACTGTACAAACTGTCAATGATAATTCTGCTTTTGACATTGAAGTTGCATGGTCAAGATTCATTGGGGTGGTTTTATATAAAGGGATACAGGAAACTGTGTGGAAACTTTAGGTACGAGGTTGGCTTTAGGTGAAAATTAAATATCTTTTTGTGATCATTGAAGAACGAAACAGATATTGTTGGCAATTCAAATTAATAATTGTCTAATGCTTGGTTAACAACACGAGTAGACTGACAGTGATAGCTTGGCTATATACACAGGGTACCAGTACAAAGTCAGTGATAGCTTGGCTATATACACAGGGTACCAGTACCAAGTCAATGATAGCTTGGCTATATACACAGGGTACCAGTACCAAGTCAATGATAGCTTGGCTATATACACAGGGTACCAGTACTGAGTCAATGATAGCTTGGCTATATACACAGGGTACCAGTACTGAGTCAATGTGCAGGGGTACGAGGTAATTGAGGTAGATACAGTCTTTGGAAAGTATTCAGACCCCTTGACTTTTTCCACATTTTGTTACATTACAGCCTCATTCTAAAATGGATTCAATTCGTTTTTTTCCCTCATCAATCTACACACAGTACCCCATAATGACGAAGCAAAAACAGTTTTTTTTTTTCACAAATGTATTTTTTATTTCATAAACAGAATTTATTTACGTAAGTATTCAGACCCTTTGCTATGAGACTCCAACTTCATTGGAGTCCACCTGTGGTAAATTAAATTGATTGGGCATGATTTGGAAAGGCACACACCTGTCTATATAAGGTCCCACAGTTGACAGTGCATGCCAGAGCAAAAATCAAGCCATTAGGTTGAAGGAATTATCAGTAGAGCTCTGAGACAGAATTGTGTCGAGGCACCGATCTGGGGAAGGGTACCAAAACATTTCTGCAGCATTGAAGGTTGGCAAGAACACAGTGGCCTCCATCATTCTTAAATGGAAGAAGTTTGGAACCACCAAGACTCTTCCTATAGCTGGCCGCCCAGCCAAACTGAGCAATTGGGAGAGAAGGGCCTTGGTAAGGGAGATGACCAAGAACCAGATGGTCTCTCTGACAGAGCTCCAGAGTTCCTATGTGAAGATGGAAGAACCTTCCAGAAGGACAACCATCTCTGCAGCACTCTACCAAATCAGGCCTTTATGGTAGAGTGGCAGAACGGAAGCCATTCATTTTTACATTTAGATTTTTAGCAGACGCTCTTATCCAGAGCGACTTACAGTTAGTTAGTGCATACATGTTCATACGTCCTAAGTAAAAGGCACATGACAGCCTGCTTGGAGTTTGCCAAAAGGCACCTAAAGACTCTCAGACCATGAGAAACAAGATTCTCTGAACTCTTTAGTCTGAATGCCAAGCGTCACGTCTGGAGAAAACCTGGCACCATCCCTATGGTGAAGCATGGTGGTGGCAGCATCATGCAGTGGGGATGTTTTTCAGTGGCAGGGACTGGGAGACTAGTCAGGTTCGATGGAAAGATGAACGGAGCAAAGTACAGAGAGATACTTGATGAAAACCTGCTCCAGAGCGCTCAGGACCTCGGACTGCGGCCAAGGTTCACCTTCCAACACGACAACGACCCTAAGCACACAGCCAAGATGTGTTTTCTGGAGAGACCTGAAAATAGTTGTGTAGCGACGCTCCCCATCCAACCTGACAGAGCTTGAGAGGATCTGCAGAGAAGAATGGGAGAAACTCTAGCCAAGAAGACTCGAGGATGTAATCACTGCCAAAGGTGCTTCAACAAATTACTGAGTAAAGGGTCTGAATACTTATTTAAATGTGATATTTCTAAAAGTCATTTATTTCTTTGTCGTTATGGGATATTGTGTGTAGATTGAGGAATTTGTATATTTTTTTTAATACATTTTTAGAATAAGGCTGTAACGTAACAAATACAGTGGGGAGAACAAGTATTTGATACACTGCCGATTTTGCAGGTTTTCCTACTTTTCCTACAAAGCATGTAGAGGTCTGTAATTCTTATCATAGGTACACTTCAACTGTGAGAGACGGAATCTAAAACAAAAATCCAGAAAATCACATTGTATGATTTTTAAATAATTAATTTGCATTTTATTGCATGACATAAGTATTTGATCACCTACCAACCAGTAAGAATTCCGGCTCTCACAGACCTGTTAGTTTTTTTTAAGAAGCCCTCCTGTTCTCCACTCATTACCTGTATTAACTGCTCCTGTTTGAGCTCGTTACCTGTATAAAAGACACCTGTCCACACACTCAATCAAACAGACTCCAACCTCTCCAAAATGGCCAAGACCAGAGAGCTGTGTAAGGACATCAGGGATAAAATTGTAGACCTGCACAAGGCTGGGATGGGCTACAGGACAATAGGCAAGCAGCTTGGTGAGAAGGCAACAACTGTTGGCGCAATTATTAGAAAATGGAAGAAGTTCAAGATGACGGTCAATCTCCCTCGGTCTGGGGCACCATGCAAGATCTCACCTTCGTGGGGCATCAATGATCATAAGGAAGGTGAGGAATCAGCCCAGAACTACACGGCAGGACCTGGTCAATGACCTGAAGAGAGCTGGGACCACAGTCTCAAAGAAAACCATTAGTAACACACTACGCCGTCATGGATTAAAATCCTGCAGCGCACGCAAGGTCCCCCTGCTCAAGCCAGCGCATGTCCAGGCCCGTCTGAAGTTTGTCAATGACCATCTGGATGATCCAGAGGAGGAATGGGAGAAGGTCATGTGGTCTGATGAGACAAAAATAGAGCTTTTTGGTCTAAACTCCACTCACCGTGTTTGGAAGAAGGATGAGAACAACCCCAAGAACACCATCCCAACCGTGAAGCATGGAGGTGGAAACATCATTCTTTGGGGATGCTTTTCTGCAAAGGGGACAGGACGACTGCACCGTATTGAGGGGAGGATGGATGGGGCCATGTATCGCGAGATCTTGGCCAACAAATCTTTGGAGGAACTGAAAGTCCGTATGGAGCTGAAAGTCCGTATTGCCCAGCGACAGCCCCGAAACCTGAAGGATCTGGAGAAGGTCTGTATGGAGGAGTGGGCCAAAATCCCTGATGCAGTGTGTGCAAACCTGGTCAAGAACTACAGGAAATGTATGATCTCTGTAATTGCAAACAAAGGTTTCTGTACCAAATATTAAGTTCTGCTTTTCTGATGTATCAAATACTTATGTCATGCAATAAAATGCAAATTAATTACTTAAAAATCATACAATGTGATTTTCTAGATTTTTGTTTTAGATTCCGTCACTCACAGTTGAAGTGTACCTATGATAAAAATTACAGACTTCTACATGCTTTGTAAGTGGGAAAACCTGCAAAATCGTCAGTGTATCAAATACTTGTTCTCCCCACTGTATGTGGAAAAAGTCGAGGTCTGAATACTTTTCGAATGCACTGTATGTACATATACTGTAGGCAGGGGTAAAATTACTAGGCAACAGGATATATAAAAAATAATACTCTTTTACCTTTTCTGTTGTTTGTGTAGCCATCTCTTTCCAACATAGTTGGAAAAATGGCACTTGGGTAGTTGCCATATTTTACGTTTTTTGTTTTTGTAAATATATGCAGTTACGGCCAAATATAATGGCACACTTTTCTTAAATAATTACCTATTTCTTCTAAAATAAATAATAAAATAAAAATTGTTCACCACACCTTGTAATTGGATTTTCTACATTGCAGAATGTTCTACATTTTATTCATCAATCGTCCAAAAAGAATAATTCTTCACACCAAAGGACTGAGAAATGTACAAATTTTATGGCAATGGCAGGAACGTGCAATATTTTGTACAAGTATTTCTGATAAAGCTTACAATCTGTTCAGACCATGTGCTCCAGAAATGTCTTCTGTACTTCCTCATTGCAAGAGAAGCATAGAACCCTCCCCCGCTCAATGTTGCTTGTTTGTTTACTCACAGTATTGTGTCACACCATGTGGACATTGATTTTGGGGACAAAATGTATTCAATCAGAACTATTTGAAAATGTCATGAATGGACTTGGAGACTACTGTTTCTGAAAATAGACTTATGTGTCATAAGCACAAGAGCAAGTGAAGGGAATATTATTCATGTTTTCATTCATTAACTTGAGTTAAAAGTTCTACAACCTTACCTGGGACAGTCACGCCATTGGACAATTACCACGTTCTGTTCAGAATTGTAAGGAAACAAAAAAAAACTGCATGAATTTACTCTTATATCCCTAAGCTTTTAATAATGTTTTATTATGTCAAAATGTGTACCAATTTAAATTAAGTTATAATTGTTTTTGCCATTATGGACAAAAATAAGATGCACCACAGTCAACTACACACCTGCATTTTAGCATGCGTAGGTCTTCACACTACCTCTGAAAGACCACTGGCTGCTCTGCGATCTCCATACTCACACATTCTGAGAGCTTAATTCAGTGTAGCACACACCACCCCGACCCCCTGTTCCCTTCACTGTCTCCTGGGCTTTCTGTCAGCCTGCACCTCCATTTCTCCTCTGAGCTCCCCTCTCTTTTCCTCTCCTAATAAGCTCAGGGACTGGCCGTCCGCATGAGTGACTGGGCGAAGCCTCCCGCTGCTTCCCTCTTCTCCAGATGGAAGGTCATGATTCACTGGCTCCGCCTCTGATGGTGCTTAGCTGCTAAGTGAAATTTAATGAACAGGGACAGATACTTTGAGGAAAATCTGGGCTCTCTGAGTGTCGAGTATGACGATATTGGGAAAGCAAGCAATTAAATCCTCACGTTGGCTTACTGCAGCCTCGTCTCTCCTTCTGCTACCGGCCCTCCCTCCTACAACCTCAGATGTTTATACCACAAGTATTGGAAGTGACATAGAATAGGATTATACAACTCCACTTTAGTAGGACAGATATGTCTGCTGGTTTTTGTTTAGCCTCTGCACATAATTGATCAGTGACTGGATGATTGGATGGTAATCTAACCTGGTTTTCCAGGTAATTTAACCTGGTTTCCCAGGCCTTATCATTTCACTGATTGAAAGGTGGAACAGTGAAAGCAGCAGGCCTGCAGGACTGGAGCCATATTCCCCTGGCACAGAGGAAATCACAGAATTGGAGCCATATTCCCCTGGCACAGAGGAACTCACAGGACTGGAGCCATATTCCCCTGATACAGAAGAACTTCACAGGACTTCAGCCATATTCCCCTGATACAGAAGAACTTCACAGGACTGGAGCCATATTCCCCTGATACAGAAGAACTTCACAGGACTTCAGCCATATTCCCCTGATACAGAAGAACTTCACAGGACTTCAGCCATATTCCCCTGATACAGAAGAACTTCACAGGACTTCAGCCATATTCCCCTGATACAGAAGAACTTCACAGGACTTCAGCCATATTCCCCTGATACAGAAGAACTTCACAGGACTTCAGCCATATTCCCCTGATACAGAAGAACTCATAAAAGTCACACCTGCATAAATTGTTCTTCTCTATTCCTCACAAACTAGAGGAATGGGGGGGGGCACAGTAGTTTCCTATTCAGTGGTGGTCTGGTCTTCATGGCCTGTGGTTGTGATTACATCTGTTTTGTAATGTACAAATGTACATTACTTGACTGTCGAGTGCTTTTAGAGCGTTGCTGCTGTTCACTGAAACATTATAATCACATTTAGACTTCATAAGGGACGAACAGCTAGAAACCAAATGAGATCAGTTTATCTGATGCCCAGCAGTGTGGAAATATTCCATTTAACAGATCAGTTTATCTGATGCCCAGCAGTGTGGAAATATTCCATTTAACAGATCAGTTTATCTGATGCCCAGCAGTGTGGAAATATTCCATTTAACAGATCAGTTTATCTGATGCCCAGCAGTGTGGAAATATTCCATTTAACAGATCAGTTTATCTGATGCCCAGCAGTGTGAAAATATTCCATTTAACAGATCAGTTTATCTAATGCCCAGCAGTGTGGAAATATTCCATTTAACAGATCAGTTTATCTGATGCCCAGCAGTGTGGAAATATTCCATTTAACAGATCAGTTTATCTAATGCCCAGCAGTGTGGAAATATTCCATTTAACAGATCAGTTTATCTAATGCCCAGCAGTGTGGAAATATTCCATTTAACAGATCAGTTTATCTGATGCCCAGCAGTGTGGAAATATTCCATTTAACAGATCAGTTTATCTGATGCCCAGCAGTGTGGAAATATTCCATTTAACAGATCAGTTTATCTAATGCCCAGCAGTGTGGAAATATTCCATTTAACAGATCAGTTTATCTGATGCCCAGCAGTGTGGAAATATTCCATTTAACAGATTAGTTTATCTAATGCCCAGCAGTGTGGAAATATTCAATTTAACAGATCAGTTTATCTGATGCCCAGCAGTGTGGAAATATTCAATTTAAAAGATCAGTTTATCTGATGCCCAGCAGTGTGGAAATATTTTTAATTTAAAAGATCAGTTTATCTGATGCCCAGCAGTGTGGAAATATTCAATTTAAAAGATCAGTTTATCTGATGCCCAGCAGTGTGGAAATATTTTTAATTTAAAAGATCAGTTTATCTGATGCCCAGCAGTGTGGAAATATTCCATTTAACAGATCAGTTTATCTGATGCCCAGCAGTGTGGAAATATTCCATTTAACAGATCAGTTTATCTGATGCCCAGCAGTGTGGAAATATTCCATTTAACAGATCAGTTTATCTGATGCCCAGCAGTGTGGAAATATTCAATTTAACAGATCAGTTTATCTGATGCCCAGCAGTGTGGAAATATTCAATTTAAAAGATCAGTTTATCTGATGCCCAGCAGTGTGGAAATATTTTTAATTTAAAAGATCAGTTTATCTGATGCCCAGCAGTCTGGAAATATTCCATTTAACAGATCAGTTTATCTGATGCCCAGCAGTGTGGAAATATTCCATTTAACAGATCAGTTTATCTGATGCCCAGCAGTGTGGAAATATTCAATTTAAAAGATCAGTTTATCTGATGCCCAGCAGTGTGGAAATATTCCATTTAACAGATCAGTTTATCTGATGCCCAGCAGTGTGGAAATATTCAATTTAACAGATCAGTTTATCTGATGCCCAGCAGTGTGGAAATATTCCATTTAACAGATCAGTTTATCTGATGCCCAGCAGTGTGGAAATATTCCATTTAACAGATCAGTTTATCTGATGCCCAGCAGTGTGGAAATATTCCATTTAACAGATCAGTTTATCTGATGCCCAGCAGTGTGGAAATATTCCATTTAACAGATCAGTTTATCTGATGCCCAGCAGTGTGGAAATATTCCATTTAACAGATCAGTTTATCTGATGCCCAGCAGTGTGGAAATATTCCATTTAACAGATCAGTTTATCTGATGCCCAGCAGTGTGGAAATATTCCATTTAACAGATCAGTTTATCTGATGCCCAGCAGTGTGGAAATATTCCATTTAACAGATCAGTTTATCTGATGCCCAGCAGTGTGGAAATATTCCATTTAACAGATCAGTTTATCTAATGCCCAGCAGTGTGGAAATATTCCATTTAACAGATCAGTTTATCTGATGCCCAGCAGTGTGGAAATATTCCATTTAACAGATCAGTTTATCTGATGCCCAGCAGTGTGGAAATATTCCATTTAACAGATCAGTTTATCTAATGCCCAGCAGTGTGGAAATATTCCATTTAACAGATCAGTTTATCTGATGCCCAGCAGTGTGGAAATATTCAATTTAACAGATCAGTTTATCTGATGCCCAGCAGTGTGGAAATATTCAATTTAAAAGATCAGTTTATCTGATGCCCAGCAGTGTGGAAATATTTTTAATTTAAAAGATCAGTTTATCTGATGCCCAGCAGTGTGGAAATATTCCATTTAACAGATCAGTTTATCTGATGCCCAGCAGTGTGGAAATATTCCATTTAACAGATCAGTTTATCTGATGCCCAGCAGTGTAGAAATATTCCATTTAACAGATCAGTTTATCTGATGCCCAGCAGTGTGGAAATATTCCATTTAACAGATCAGTTTATCTGATGCCCAGCAGTGTGGAAATATTCCATTTAACAGATCAGTTTATCTGATGCCCAGCAGTGTGGAAATATTCAATTTAACAGATCAGTTTATCTGATGCCCAGCAGTGTGGAAATATTCAATTTAAAAGATCAGTTTATCTGATGCCCAGCAGTGTGGAAATATTTTTAATTTAAAAGATCAGTTTATCTGATGCCCAGCAGTGTGGAAATATTCCATTTAACAGATCAGTTTATCTGATGTCCAGCAGTGTGGAAATATTCCATTTAACAGATCAGTTTATCTGATGCCCAGCAGTGTGGAAATATTCCATTTAACAGATCAGTTTATCTGATGCCCAGCAGTGTGGAAATATTCAATTTAAAAGATCAGTTTATCTGATGCCCAGCAGTGTGGAAATATTCCATTTAACAGATCAGTTTATCTGATGCCCAGCAGTGTGGAAATATTCAATTTAACAGATCAGTTTATCTGATGCCCAGCAGTGTGGAAATATTCCATTTAACAGATCAGTTTATCTGATGCCCAGCAGTGTGGAAATATTCAATTTAACAGATCAGTTTATCTAATGCCCAGCAGTGTGGAAATATTCCATTTAACAGATCAGTTTATCTGATGCCCAGCAGTGTGGAAATATTCCATTTAACAGATCAGTTTATCTGATGCCCAGCAGTGTGGAAATATTCCATTTAACAGATCAGTTTATCTGATGCCCAGCAGTGTGGAAATATTCCATTTAACAGATCAGTTTATCTGATGCCCAGCAGTGTGGAAATATTCCATTTAACAGATCAGTTTATCTAATGCCCAGCAGTGTGGAAATATTCCATTTAACAGATCAGTTTATCTGATGCCCAGCAGTGTGGAAATATTCAATTTAACAGATCAGTTTATCTGATGCCCAGCAGTGTGGAAATATTCAATTTAACAGATCAGTTTATCTGATGCCCAGCAGTGTGGAAATATTCAATTTAAAAGATCAGTTTATCTGATGCCCAGCAGTGTGGAAATATTCCATTTAACAGATCAGTTTATCTGATGCCCAGCAGTGTGGAAATATTCCATTTAACAGATCAGTTTATCTGATGCCCAGCAGTGTGGAAATATTCCATTTAACAGATCAGTTTATCTGATGCCCAGCAGTGTGGAAATATTCCATTTAACAGATCAGTTTATCTGATGCCCAGCAGTGTGGAAATATTCAATTTAAAAGATCAGTTTATCTGATGCCCAGCAGTGTGGAAATATTTTTAATTTAAAAGATCAGTTTATCTGATGCCCAGCAGTGTGGAAATATTCCATTTAACAGATCAGTTTATCTGATGCCCAGCAGTGTGGAAATATTCCATTTAACAGATCAGTTTATCTGATGCCCAGCAGTGTGGAAATATTCCATTTAACAGATCAGTTTATCTGATGCCCAGCAGTGTGGAAATATTCAATTTAAAAGATCAGTTTATCTGATGCCCAGCAGTGTGGAAATATTCAATTTAACAGATCAGTTTATCTGATGCCCAGCAGTGTGGAAATATTCAATTTAACAGATCAGTTTATCTGATGCCCAGCAGTGTGGAAATATTCAATTTAAAATATCAGTTTATCTGATGCCCAGCAGTGTGGAAATATTCCATTTAACAGATCAGTTTATCTGATGCCCAGCAGTGTGGAAATATTCCATTTAACAGATCAGTTTATCTGATGCCCAGCAGTGTGGAAATATTCCATTTAACAGATCAGTTTATCTAATGCCCAGCAGTGTGGAAATATTCCATTTAACAGATCAGTTTATCTGATGCCCAGCAGTGTGGAAATATTCCATTTAACAGATCAGTTTATCTGATGCCCAGCAGTGTGGAAATATTCCATTTAACAGATCAGTTTATCTGATGCCCAGCAGTGTGGAAATAAACTCACTGCTGAGTCTTTCCTGTGACATTTGATTGGAGAGCAGTTCACACAGCAAGGAAGTTTTGAGTTGCAGGGGGCTGAAAGAGGGAAATTACTTCACACACAGCCGAAATGGAAACAAACAAATCTCCCCAAAAGTAAATGGTACAGCGCGCAACACAGAAGAAAGGTAAGGTAGCGAGAATTGAAACAGTTACCTTTATTTAACTAGGCAAGTCAGTTAAGAACACATTCTTATTTACAATGACAGCCTACCTACAGGGTCAGCCCCTAGAGCAAATTAGGGTTAAGTGCCTTGCTCAAGTCACATCGGCTCAGGTATTCGAACCAGTGACCTTTCGGTTACAGGCCCAACGCTCTAACCGCTAGGCTACCTGACGCCCTAGACTGACACACCTGTGAGGAAATGCAAACCAACCACTTGCTGACACTGCTCCAACTTCCTCCTCATCCACTTCCTACTGGGGAAAATAATAGGGAGGATGGATCTGGTACACTTTCAAAGGCTCTCTCTGTGGAGAATACCCAGCAGTGCTGTTTTGACAGACACACATTCTGTAAGGAGAGTGTGTTGGAGAGAGAACAGCGAACATGACAGAACCCACCAGTATATGAAAACAGACTCCCACAAGGAGGGCAAGACGCGGTAGAGGACAGACCGACGCTAGAGGGAAAAATAGCAAACTGTTCTGTTCCATATCGCTGAAATTAACTTTACACTACAGAATGGGGGGGGGGGCATTTTTTTTTTTACACATTTAACCCCTTTGTTTGTATGGGTCACCTTCAGATGAGGCCCGTGGGGTTTGTGGGGGTCGTAGAGCAAAACAGTCATATTAGTTTATAGGCCAAACCATTGAGATGCTACTGGGATGTAGCTCGGCCAGCCTTCCACCGCAGAAGGGCGACAGACAGATGCGGTGGATTGAGACGCAGCCCATGCTAAACCCCAGATATCTCTAGCTTAAACTGACAGAATATGATGGGAATTGATTTATTATGTTACTTGGATTAAAGCAATTAAGAAGAATGAAATGTAACAGTGTTACACTCATTTCCAACGGGTTGATCCCATACGCAGCAGGGTTAATGATGGTCTTGTGTATTTGTGTGTCCTGGAGTGACAAGGACAGAGAGAGGACAGTCTCCACATACATTACCTCCATGTGTATTTGGACAGTGAAGCTAACATTTTAAAATTTGGCTCTGCACTTCAGCATTTTGGATTTGAGATCAAATGTTTCATATGCGGCAACAGTAGAGAATGCCACCTTTTATTTGAGGGTATTTTTTGTTTTAACATTTAGAAATGAAAGCACTTTATGTATCTAGTCCCTAATCCCCTCCCCCCATGTGAAGAAGTCGTATGCATTTGGATGCATTTGGCCATTTGTTTTGGTAGTGTTTTGGGTTATGTTCTGCCCAATACTAACTGAATGGTAAATTATGAATGGAGTAACTTTCTTTCTAAGCAAGTATTTAAGACATTTCTGAACCCAACTTAATCCTGACAAAACTGTGATTAAGAAAAATAATGAATAATCATTAGTGATGCCATTCAGAGGCTACAACAAAACATACTAACCTCTCACCATTACCAACAACAGGGGAGGTTAGCATTTTTTGGGATGGTATGATCTTTGTGCCTCTAACCTTCTCACTCATCATTATTCACAATTAATTAATGATTTTCCATAATCATGTTACCATCCACATCTTCTATTCTTAATTACAATATAAGTGACTCCAAAATGGCACAAGACATTTTTCCTATTGGGAAAAACATAATCCAAAACACAACCAAAACAAACCGCAAATGCATCCGACAAATTTGTAGAGTCACAAGCTTGATGTATCCTAGTCATTGCTTGCTAGGAATATGGGACCAAAAACTAAACTTTTGACTACTTTTAATATAATTTGTCCAAATACTTATGACTTCAAATGGAGGGACTAGATACATAAAGTGCTTGTATTTCTAAACGGTAAAACAGATAGTGTTTCCCCACTCTGAATTTAGCAGCGGCACACCACCGTTGCTAAGTCGTGGTGGCCACGGCAACAAAATAAAATATTATAAAAAGAAAAAAAAATCAGGATGGTAAAACATTTTCAGTGTGACCTGAAATTACGAAAACCAGATATAAAGTATGTAGAAAAGATAATGGATCATCTTTTAGAACTAATAATCACCAAATTAAAAACTAGACAGGGAGAATCAAACATTCCACCCCAAAAAAAATGCATCAATCAATCAAATTAAATGTATTTATAAAGCCATTTTTACATCAGCCGATGTCACAGAGTGCTATACAGAAACCCAGCCTTAAACCCCAACAGCAAGCAATGCAGATGTAGAAGCACGGTGGCTAGGAAAAACTCCCTAGAAAGGCAAAAACCTAGGAAGAAACCTTGAGAGGAACCAGGCTCTGAGGGGTGGCCAGTCCTCTTCTGGCTGTGCCGGGTGGAGATTATAACAATTCATGGCCATTAAGGCCAGATCTTTCTCCAAGATGTTCAAACGTTCATAGATAATCATAGTGGTTGTAGAGGTTGCAACAGGTAAATACATCAGGAGTAAATGTCACTTGGTTTTTCATAGCCGGGCATTTAGATGTTGAAATAGCAGGTGCGGTAGAGAGAGTTGAAAACAGCAGGTCTGGGACAAGGTGGCACGTCCGGTGAACAGGTCAGAGTTCCATACCTGCAGGCAGAAGAGTTGAAACTGGTGCAGCAGCACGACCAGGTGGACTGGTGACAGCTAGGAGTCATCAGGTCAGGTAGTCCTGAGGCATGGTCCTTTGGCTCAGGTCCTCCGGGAGAGGAGGGAGAGTGGGGGAGAGAGAGAGAATTAGAGGGAGCATACTTAAATTCACACAGTACACCGAATAATAACACCAGATATAACAAACTGACCCTAGCCCCCCGGCACATAGACTATTGCAGCATAGATACTTAAGGCTGCATGGGGCCGCCATTGATTTTGTTATGTTTGAGTCACTCAGATGGTATTAGAACAAGTCATAAAGCCATGGCAAAATGTGTAGAATTGAAGGAAATTAGCTTTAAAACTGCACATTTTCTTTCAGCATCCGGGTAACTTTGCCACCGCTGCTGAAAAAAATCCTACGGGAAACACTGAGATATGTACGACAATATCCTCAAATAAAAGCTGCCATTCTGTACTGTCGCCCATCTCTAATCTAAAATGTAGGGGTATAGAGACAAAACTTCACAGTCCAAATACATATGGAAGGGCATGTAGCCTAGAACCAGCACCACATCAATCTTTACAGGAGGGTTTCGGTCCATTCCGTTTCAATTGTTGTCAGTTGAATTGGACATGAAACTTGTTCAGAAAGCAATGCACTCATATGAACTGACTGGAATTGATATATTGAGCTGACCCAAGTATTTACAGAGCCATGGTGTTATTGTGCTCTGTTTACTCCAGTGTGCCTGCTGTGCTTACTTTGTTTGTTTATTTCCCATCGTTCTTTTTCCCATCCCAGGATCCTGTGAACACCTGAGAGGTTCATTAGTGTGGCCAATGTTCTGGTTCCAGTGACTGCTCCTCCTCAAACAGCCCAGTTCCCCAGGAGGCACAAACTCACGTCAAGAAATTAATTTTACATAATGTGGGACAAACTTTCTCCCAGTGAAAAGCTGAGCACCCAAGTCAATTTGGAAGTAACACAAGGCATTGTTCCACTCTGATTGAAACAAATGCAGGACTTTGTCTTTATTTCTCATGTATACATGATGGTGATTGAGACCTGTCTGCCAGGTCACCTAATTAAAAGTGCTCATGATTAAACATCCCTACGAGAGGGAATGAAAAAACTCATTTGAATATGTATGGGGGAAAATGTTGAATTGCTTTCTGAAGTCATTTGCATCAATAAATTGCTTGTTTAGCAAATCAATTCTCAGCTTTTCTGCATTTGGAACTATTGATATGTGTGTTAAAAGCCAAAGAGGGTAGTTGAAATATTCTATGATCTGCTCAAACCTGATCTGGAGTACTTCTGCTATATAGGGGAAAGTCTCCAACACAGAGGGGAGGTATGGACTGGTTCATGCTGGCAATAGGGGGAGTTAGAAGTGCTGGGAGAACTAGGACTGCTGTGTATGTATAGTATCAAATTGCAGCAGATTCTAATATAATTTAAATGGGTTTTATGACATTCTTTGATAAATGGCCCTCTTGGGTTTGTGTGTGTGTGTGTGTGTGTGTGTGTGTGTGTGTGTGTGTGTGTGTGTGTGTGTGTGTGTGTGTGTGTGTGGTGTGCCCTGTTATTTTTAGGCTAAGGTTAAACTGTTTGTTGCTGTGTGCATGGAGTGAGCCTTGACAGCTAAGTGTGAAGAAAACCCATTGAGTTGGGCTGGGCTCTTCCATTTTCTCTCATTTAGGACCGTGTGCTGTGAGAGGGGAAAGGTCAGCTCTCACCTCTAATGGGCACAGGGGAGAATTGGGGGTTAAAGCATGTTTTAACAGGGCCACACAATCTCAGGAGGGAGCCGCAATGTATTAGGTGTCACTGTGTGTGTGTGTGTGTGTGTGCGCGTTTTGCCTTTGTTATTGGGAGACATGTAACTTTACTGTACAATCTGCAATGCATGCCTGCCGTTTTGAATACTGCCAGCTAAGGCATGCCTCCATTTTCTTTTAACTATGTAAGGCTGCGGAGTGTAGTGTAGTGCAGCGGGGTTCAGGGTTTGGCGCCTCTAGGATGCGGATGCATTTTCATACCCAATTTCCATGACAGGAAACAACAAAGGACAGAGCACTGTCTACATATCCTATCTCTCTCTCTTTCTCCCTCTAATTCTCTCTCTCTTTCTCCCTCTTTATCTCAGCATCTGTTATTGTTCTGTTTCAACGCTAACTCGGTGCCGGTGTCTTTATGTGGCACAGCCGAGTTTCTGCACCACGGCGCCCTTTGTGAGCTCTGGTAGTCGAGACCTGCCGCGGTTAATGAGGACGGATGCCTGTGCGTGGGAAGCGCTGGTGCTTTGTAGTGTCGTTGTACAATAGCAAGGCTCCTGGAAGCAGTTAAGGTATTGCCGCACAGTTAACAGGGCTGGCCAAAAACACAGGTTTAGGAGGGACGTTTTGTTTTTGAATGAGCGCTAATTAGATTACCACTTCTGCTTAAATGTGGGTTGATGCTCTATGCTCAGTGGCACGATAAATATGAAGGGAAATGATTCTATAGGGGAGAAAAGACTAGTATATTGTTGATATTTCCTCACCTCATAACACAGTGCTGCTGAAACCTGTGGAAGGAAAGCGACACTGTGCTTATACAGTAAGTGTCTCTGGTAAAAGTGGCCTTGTTGTTAGCCTCTTGTGGTCTAAATATAGAACAGCGGACATTGGACAGATTTTATCATCTCATTTTCTCCCTTTAGACAAACACATGATCGCGCGCGCACACACACACACACACACACACACACACACATAGACAGTGACTGAATAACAGATCTTAATAATTCGGCACAGCCGATATTTCCCAGGCCCATAGACTATTATTATATGTTTCCAGAACTAGGTTTGAATCTTGTTTTATACATCAATAACTACAATTGTATCCAATGCTCTGATTAACCTTAGAATACTGTGTTTCTGGGCTACAGAGACAATTTCCTGGTTTCACAGATACATACAGTATTACACTCATTCTAGACGACATGTTTGTAATATTCAGGAATATATTGTAGCCTACGATAATAAATATTGATATACAAGTAGGCAGGCGGTTGTTATATGAACTTTAAAGTAATCAGAGAGATGAGATGGCACCCACAGACTCTCAACATGAAAACCATGCCATTTCCCCTAGTCTGTCCTGTCAACTGCAGTAGGCTATGCCAACTAGAGTTTACCCATAGTAGAGGGAGGGACATTGCCATGTCAGCTGTAGAATACTAGAAAGGGAGAGAGCTGTAGGAGTGGAGATGGATGGTGCACGGCATGATGTTCTAAACCAGATTTGCCTGACCCCATAGCGAGAGCATAACGGCATTCAATGTATCCCTGAGAGACTTGCCGCAAAAGCAGCGGAGAGGGAGATAGGGGTTGCCTAGTGAAGACGGAGATAGGAGTTATCAAGTAGAGCATGCGGGAGGCTGAGACAAATCCACTCGCTATAATGACACCATGAGCTCACCTTTACGCGCCAGCCCGCCCCTCTGCAACATTTGTACTGTACAGCATTGCCTACCTCTTTGTCTCTGTCAGTTTGGCTACGTGTAATTCATGGTCATCATGTTAGTGCTCTCTATAGCTCTGAGTATTTAGGTTGTATTTCTATACTTGGATGTATATAGGTTGGATGTCTGAAGGCTATTCGTTGCGATGCGAACACAGCAGCAGCCAGACAAAGCTACCCGCTACTGCCTCTGCCGCTGACAACCACAGTTTCGCGCCTTTCGCTGTCTTTGCTTTTTAACAGACGCCGGGGACGATGCTGGAACATTTTCCAGCTCTCTTGGATGAGTAGAGCAGAAACCAAGTTTGCAGCATGGTGAAAAGCAAAGGTAAGCGGAATACATCGAGTTATCTTGCTTGCTGTGTATGGCTCATTCAACGACGTCTAGAATGCTGTTGAAATCATATTCGGGAGGTTCTTAAAGTTGGCTGACATACCGGCGTACATCTGTTGAGAGATATCCTATTTCAGTCCGTTGATAGTTTTTTGGAACTGAATTTTGACTGCCATTATAATGAAAGCCTCTTTTGGAATCAATAATCTGCTTTTTAGGATGTAGCCTTGTGTCAGAGATGTAGGCAGTATATTATGTAGTAGCCTAGGACTTCATCTGACAACACCTGGCTGTTAATAAAAAGGCAACAAGATCAAACACCAAATCATTTATACAATTTTTTTCGGGTGGGGTATTTTACATCACATAAACAATGTATTCACCTTATCATAATTCAAGCATCTTATGTAATCTATATACAATATATGAACTGCATCTTGATGTGTTCGAAATTGTGCTCCATCATACACTCTAAGGGCATTTAATTATGTTGCATGTGCATTTAGTTATATCTGCAGACACTATTGTGGCTGGTGAAACTTGTTTTCAGAAGGTTTTAAACATTTAATAGAGTCTAGGGACACTGCCAGAACAACTGATTGCAATCAAAGTAAGGTTGAGTGGTTGTCAACTTAAAATGCTAAATTATTCTACATTCTTCCTCAAATTATCAGATTTTTTTGGATAAAACCAACCTGTTAATGTTGGAGTGTTCCTAAGTAATCCTCTGTCTCAGGAAAATGGATGTAACCTCTAAGAATCTGATTGACTAATCATCAACATGTATTGCACTTCTACATCTATTGTAGGACATGCCTTGTGATGTGTTTTGAATATGATTTTTTTTTTTTTTTTATGTATTGGATTTAGGCAGATACTTTTTATTTTACATAGAATTTCCACAGCTGTTGTTTGGCCCATGCATAAATGCATTCTGGGAGCCTGATATAAAAAAAAACAAGACTTGTTCTCATTAACATCTTCTCTCTTTCCAAAGCTCTAACACTATTTTCTCTACTTTTCATCTTCACTAGCTATGTACTAGTACTGTTTTCACCAGTGGCGTTTATTCACGGATGCCAAGGGAAGCCAGGCTTCCCCAAAATATTGATTAAGAAAAACAGAAAAAAAAACGAAATAATGTATCTTTCCTCTTTGTGTGTTTCGTAAATGTCCTTCAATTCGCAACAGGCTGAATGTATCTCACCGGAGAAAGCATCTGAGCAAACAAAACCGCACCCCTCTGTCTCAGTATGTGTAGCCCATCTATCTGATGCTGTCTGGTCAAAAAGAGTATGACATTGTTGCCTCCAGTAGCATTGAATGCAAGGGAAGCCAGTGAGCTTTTGGCCTCCCTTTAATAAAAAAATAAAATAAAATAATAGCCAATCAGCGTTGATTGGCCAATGATTATAACAGCGATTCTGATCCAACCATAAATGCATATATTGTGCCCCTGGCCTGAGAGGGTGGAAGTTCAATATGTAGCTAGATGTAGTATGCTAATGTTAACTAGCTGGCCTGGTGCATCGTTCCCCATGAAAGGAAGTTAGGCTAGCGAGCAAGCATTTTAGCCAGGTAGCCTAGGACAACAAAAACTAAAGCGTGTATGACAGTCATAGACCGTTTAGGCAACATGAAAGACGAGGATGACATTGGTGTTTCTCTACAAGGAGGGGGAGTCAACATGTTTTTTTTCTACTTGCACGAACACACACACACACACAGAAATTAGTACCATGGACAGCCACATTATATTTAGCTTACGTTGATTGGACTAAATCGTTTTTGGTATCTTTTAGTTGTCACTGTATTAGACTAAGCATAGGTGATTAGATGATGAAATGTTGAAGTTGAAACGGTGCTGGAATAGTGGAGGCAGCTCCTATTTTCTTTGTGACTTGCGGTAACTCTACATGGTTCTAAATCAATAGTTGTTCAGTAGTCCAAAAATGTCGAAAACATTTAACTTGCTTGACCATGCTGTAACTGTTTGTTACATACAATACGTTTTGTGAACTTCACCGGACAGATGTTGCTCTCCGGTTTTGTGATGAAACAATGCTTCCACATCTGCATTGCTTGCTGTTTGGGGTTTTAGGCTGGGTTTCTGTATAGCACTTTGTGACATCGGCTGATGTAAAAAGGGCTTTATAAATACATTTGATTTGATTTGATGAAACACAGGTGTGGTTGAATATATTCTGCACTGTGTTTTCTTATTGTCTCGGCCTTAGGCCTTTACATCACGGTGGTGAGGGATATAAACTAACAGGTCATACAGCAAACAACGCAATTATCACAACACAGGCTGTAATATGGCTATTTTTTTTCCTGGCTTCGCTTCCCCAGTGATTTTACCCACGCACCGCTACTGATTTAGCAGAGCTGCCTTTTCCTTCTCTGCCTCTTTTCAGGTCAACTCAGAGTCCATGTCTGAAAGGCTGATACTGTCATTACTAATTGACATGGTGGACGGTCCAATTCATAGTGCATTAGTTTAATATATTCTGGTATGTGCCCTCACCACACGGAGGCATCGCTTCTCAAAGCCTCTGCCAAGTTTGACGCATGCCAAGTCCTGGCTGAGAGAGAGAGAGAGAGCTGCTTGGAGAGTTAAGGTTATTCAATAAGGCTTGTTTATTGTTGGATATTTAAGGCACTATGTGGGAGACAAACTATAAATCTCTCTGAGGTGTAAACATGGTTAATGTGGTGATCGGTACAGGATTATAGAACTCCATATTCCTAGACTTCTGAAGATTTAAGATTTAAGATTAGCACTTCCCTAGTAACACATTCTGTGTATGAATTAGCAGAAAGGGGAATAGTTAATGCTGGGTTTATGACATGTTATGGATTAGCAGAAAGGGGAATAGTTAATGCTGGGTTTTTTGACATGTTTAATACACGTATTAACAGTGTAGGAACATTTTTTAATTAAGGATCTCCTTTACAACTAAGAAATCCCATTTTCCTCGTCTTGAAAGGAAAACATGGTTCATAAAGGGGTGAGAGGCTCGATATATACCAGCTATCATGAATACTGGACTGTGTATATCACTGACTCTGTCTTTCACCGGTCAAAGGAAGGAGCACACTTCTGTTTTTCAAGGCAGTTTTTTTCCTGTGTCAAGTGCAGTGTGTGCATGTGTATGTCTGATGGGGCCGTATGTACAGTATAGCCCTGTATACGTGTATCAAGCGTGTGTGTATAAGAGGGACATAAAGAGACAATGCCTAGCACGTTTATGCCTGTTTGTGGTTTGCGTCACTGCAGCAGGGTATTGGCACAGCCTCTGTAGGGGGAGCTGTGCAGAACAACATCGGCCAGGCTGCTCCTCAGGGTCAGATGATGCAAAGAGGAGCAGCATTTGTCTCAGTGTGCCGATTCTAGAGCCTGGAGTAGCCTGGCCCTGTCACCATGCAGCCTGGCCCTGTCACCATGCAGCCTGGCCCTGTCACCATGCAGCCTGGCCCTGTCACCATGCAGCCTGGCCCTGTCACCATGCAGCCTCGCCCTGTCACCATGCAGCCTCGCCCTGTCACCATGCAGCCTGACCCTGTCACCATGCAGCCTGGCCCTGTCACCATGCAGCCTTGTCCTGTCACCATGCAGCCTGGCCCTGTCACCATGCAGCCTGGCCCTGTCACCATGCAGCCTGGCCCTGTCACCATGCAGCCTGGCCCTGTCACCATGCAGCCTGGCCCTGTCACCATGCAGCCTGGCCCTGTCACCATGCAGCCTGGCCCTGTCACCATGCAGCCAGCCCCTGTCACCATGCAGCCTCGCCCTGTCACCATGCAGCCTGGCCCTGTCACCATGCAGCCTGGCCCTGTCACCATGCAGTCTGGCCCTGTCACCATGCAGTCTGGCCCTGTCACCATGCAGTCTGGCCCTGTCACCATGCAGCCTGGCCCTGTCACCATGCAGCCTGGCCCTGTCACCATGTAGCCTGACCCTGTCACCATGCAGCCTGGCCCTGTCACCATGCAGCCTCTCCCTGTCACCATGCAGCCTCGCCCTGTCACCATGCAGCCTGGCCCTGTCACCATGCAGCCTGGCCCTGTCACCATGCAGCCTGGCCCTGTCACCATGCAGCCTGGCCCTGTCACCATGCAGCCTGGCCCTGTCACCATGCAGCCTGGCCCTGTCACCATGCAGCCTGGCCCTGTCACCATGCAGCCTGGCCCTGTCACCATGCAGTCTGGCCCTGTCACCATGCAGTCTGGCCCTGTCACCATGCAGTCTGGCCCTGTCACCATGCAGCCTGGCCCTGTCACCATGCAGCCTGACCCTGTCACCATGCAGCCTGGCCCTGTCACCATGCAGCCTGGCCCTGTCACAGTGCCCATTGGGCTGCTGCTCACTAATGACCTGCTTCCTGCTGTCTGTCCCCAGAGCCAGACTCTGGGCCCCTGGACACTGATGCTACCAGTTGTCAGAAGGCTGATATGTGACTGGCATTTGCCAAGGGGTTGTGTGTGTCTGCGTGTGCGTGCTGTGCATGTTTGTGTGTGCATGTGTATAGATGCACGTTCCTGTGCACCTACACGCCTGTTAAAAGGCCTTTTAGCGGTCACCTGGCCGTAGCTCTTGGCATGTCATTCATTTAAGTCAGATTTCATGTTTACAGTGCAGTATGTTAACTTGACTAAATTAATAAAGAATGCGTCTTTGTGATAGAAGTGTATCGTCATTACTGTTGAGACCAGCTTCAAATAGAAGTCGGAGCAATATGGTTTGTCTCTACCCTCTTCAAAGGCTTCAGTTAATTTGAGTATTTAACTTATTCGGGATTATGAATGCTTTCGGTTGGTGGCAAAGGAAAAACACTGAATGGCCACATGCCCCCTAACATCAGAGAGGGAGGGAAAGACAGTGGCAGGGAGATGGAGAAGCATTGAGGCGTGCAGATTTGCAGCTTCCCTGAAAACAAACAACCAAAAAAACTATGAAAAAGCAGTGATTTGATGCAGAACGTGTTTTCAGGAGGAAGAGGCTGATCTCATTGGTTTGGAATGGAATCTCATTTTTCACTTTGATCCTCTTTGAGGGGAGGCGGGGGGGGGGATAAAGTGAGGTGGGGGAGGCTTGAGGATGAGTTGAGGGATAGATAGTGAGGTGGGGGAGTTGAGGTATAGATAGTGAGGTGGGGGAGTTGAGGTATAGATAGTGAGGTGGGGGAGTTGAGGTATAGATAGTGAGGTGGGGGAGTTGAGGTATAGATAGTGAGGTGGGGGAGTTGAGGTATAGATAGTGAGGTGGGGGAGTTGAGGTATAGATAGTGAGGTGGGGGAGTTGAGGTATAGATAGTGAGGTGGGAGAGTTGAGGTACAGAAAGTGAGGTGGGGGAGTTGAGGCATAGATAGTGAGGTGGGGGAGTTGAGGTATAGATAGTGAGGTGGGGGAGTTGAGGTATAGATAGTGAGGTGGGAGAGTTGAGGTATAGATAGTGAGGTGGGGGAGTTGAGGTATAGATAGTGAGGTGGGGGAGTTGAGGTATAGATAGTGAGGTGGGGGAGTTGAGGTATAGATAGTGAGGTGGGAGAGTTGAGGTACAGAAAGTGAGGTGGGGGAGTTGAGGCATAGATAGTGAGGTGGGGGAGTTGAGGTATAGATAGTGAGGTGGGGGAGTTGAGGTATAGATAGTGAGGTGGGAGAGTTGAGGTATAGATAGTGAGGTGGGGGAGTTGAGGTATAGATAGTGAGGTGGGGGAGTTGAGGTATAGATAGTGAGGTGGGGGAGTTGAGGTATAGATAGTGAGGTGGGGGAGTTGAGGTACAGATAGTGAGGTGGGGGAGTTGAGGTATAGATAGTGAGGTGGGGGAGTTGAGGTACAGATAGTGAGGTGGGGGAGTTGAGGTATAGATAGTGAGGTGGGGGAGTTGAGGTATAGATAGTGAGGTGGGGGAGTTGAGGTATAGATAGTGAGGTGGGGGAGTTGAGGTATAGATAGTGAGGTGGGGGAGTTGAGGTATAGATAGTGAGGTGGGGGAGTTGAGGTATAGATAGTGAGGTGGGGGAGTTGAGGTATAGATAGTGAGGTGGGGGAGTTGAGGTATAGATAGTGAGGTGGGGGAGTTGAGGTATAGATAGATATAAAAAAGTAGCACAGCTTTGTTTCTTTTGCGACACCGGATAAAAATAGTGCCTGTATGAAAGCATACTACTTCAAAGGCAGCCGTACGGCTCGTGATGCACTAAGTAATTTATATCGCACATATATTAAAAGACAAAAGCTGATGGCAGAAGTGGCTCTTTAAGTGGGGCTGTGTGATGGAGAGCCGAGTCAGCACATCTTAGCCTGTTTCCCAGCTGTCTGTATAATGAAACATACAAGGATAGAAAGAGAGATGATTGTGATATAATTGCACATGTCTGGTTTCCGACGTGCTATGTCTTGGTCCTGGCCTCCTTGCCTCCCTTCTGCTGGGCCACATTGCCATGTTCTGGGCTAATCGGTCTGTCTGCAGCGAAACACACAGTACATTAGAAGGGACGTGGGTTTGCTGCTGATGTGGCTGCTGTGGGCTTTGTGCTGCAGGATTTATACACTGAACAAAAATATAAACACAACATGCAACAATTTAAAGATTTTACTGAGTTACAGTTCATAGAAGGAAGTCAGTCAATTTAAATATATTAATTAGGCCCTAATCTATGGATTTCACATGACTGGGCAGGGGCGCCGCCATGGGTGGGCCTGGGAGGGCATAGGCCCACCCAGTTGGGAGCCAGACACACCCACTGGGGAGCCAGGCCAAGCCAATCAGAATAATTGTTTTCCCACAAAAGGGCTTTATTACAGACAGAAATACTCCTCAGCACCCCCCTCCCTCCCCCTCCTCAGACGATCCCGCAGGTGAAGAAGCCGGATGTGGAGGTCCTGGGCTGGCGTGGTTACACGTGGTCTGCGGTTGTGAAGACGGTTGGATGTACTGCCAAATTCTCTAAAACGACTTTGGAGACGGCTTATAGTCGATAAATGAACATCTATTCTCTGGCAACAGCTCTGTTGGACATTCCTGCAGTCAGCATGCTAATTCCACGCTCCCTCAAAACCTGAGACATCTGTGGCATTGTGTTGTTGGACAAAACTGCACATTTTAGAGTGGCCTTTTATTGTCCCCAGCACAAGGTGCACCTGTGTAATGATCATGCTGTTTAATCAGCTTCTTGATATGCAACACCTGTCAGGTGGATGGATTATCTTGGCAAAGGAGAAATGCTCACTAACAGGGATGTAAACACATGTGTGCACAACGTTTTAGCGAAATAAGCTTTTTGTAAGTATAACATTTCTGGGATCTTTTCAGCTCACGAAAAATGGGACCAACACTTTACATGTTGCGTTTATATTTTTGTTCAGTATATTTCACTCTCTCCAAAACCATTGGCGTTACTGTTGGGTTGAGGAGGGTTAGCTGGGTTGAGGAGGGGTAGCTGGGTTGAGGAGGGGTAGCTGGGTTGAGGAGGGGTAGCTGGGTTGAGGAGGGGTAGCTGGGTTGAGGAGGGGTATCTGGGTTGAGGAGGGGTAGCTGGGTTGAGGAGGGGTATCTGGGTTGAGGAGGGGTATCTGGGTTGAGGAGGGGTAGCTGGGTTGAGGAGGGGTAGCTGGGTTGAGGAGGGGTATCTGGGTTGAGGAGGGGTATCTGGGTTGAGGAGGAGTAGCTGGGTTGAGGACTAATGTTGAGGACTAATGCGTTTGATTGATCAGGTCAACTCGTCGTGACCCCGGTGTCACGTCTTCTTATACAGTTGGAGTCGGTAGTTTACATACACCTTAGCCAAATACATTTAAACTCAGTTTTTCACAATTACTGACATTTAATCCTAGTAAAAAGTCCCTGTTTTAGGTCAGTTAGGATCACCACTTTATTTTAAGAATGTGAAATGTCAGAATAATAGTAGAGAGAATTATTTATTTCAGCTTTTATTTCATTCATCACATTCCCAGTGGGTCAGAAGTTTACACACACTCAATTAGTATTTAGTTAAATTGCGTTTCAGGTAGCCTTCCACAAGCTTCCCACAATAAGTTGGGTGAATTTTGGCCCATTCCTCCTGACAGTCAGGTTTGTAGGCCTCCTAGCTTTTTCAGTACTGACGACATATTTTCTATAGGATTGAGGTCAGGGCTTTGTGATGGCCACTCTAATACCTTGACTTTGTTGTCCTTAAGCCATTTTGCCACAACTTTGGAAGTATGCTTGGGGTCATTGTCCATTTGGAAGACCCATTTACGACCAAGCTTCCTGACTGATGTCTTAAGATGTTGCTTCAATATATACACATCATTTTCCTTCCTCATGATGCCATCTATTTTGTGAAGTGCACCAGTCCCTCCTGCAGCAAAGCACCCCCACAACATGATGCTGCCACCCCTGTGCTTCACGGTTGGGATGGTGTTCTTCAGCTTGCAAGCCTCCCCCTTTTTCCTCCAAACATAACGGTGGTCATTATGGCCAAACAGTTCTATTTTTGTTTCATCAGACCAGAGGACATTTCTCCAAAAAGTACGATCTTAGTCCCCATGTGCAGTTGCAAACCGTAGTCTGGCTTTTTTATGGCGGTTTTGGAGCAGTGGCTTCTTCCTTGCTGAGCGGCCTTTCAGGTTATGTCGATATAGGACTCGTTTCTCTGTGGATATAGATACTTTTGTACCTGTTTCCTCCAGCATCTTCACAAGGTCCTTTGCTGCTGTTCTGTGATTGATTTTCACTTTTCGTACCAAAGTACGTTCATCTCTAGGAGACAGAACGCGTCTCCTTCCTGGGCGGTATGACGGCTGCGTGGTCCCATGGTGTTTATACTTGCGTACCATTGTTTGAACTATTGTTTGTACAGGCATTTGGAAATTGTTCCCAAGGATGAACCAGAGTTTTTTTTTTTTTTTCTGAGTTTTTTCTTTTGATTTTCCCATGATGTCGAGCAAAGAGGCACTGAGTTTGAAGGTAGGCCTTGAAATACATCCATAGGTACACCTCCAATTGACTCAAATTATGTCAATTAGCCTATCAAAGGCTTCTAAAGCCATGACATCATTTTCTGGAATTTTCCAAGCTGTTTAAAGGCACAGTTATCTTAGTGTATGTAAACTTCTGACCCACTGGAATTGTGATATAGTGAATTATAAGTGAAATAATCTGTCTGTAATCAATTGTTGGAAGAATTACTTGTGTCATGCACAAAGTAGTTTGTTGCCAAAACTATAGTTTGTTAACAATCTGTGGAGTGGTTGAAAAATGAGTTTTAATGACTTCAACCTAAGTGTATGTAAACTTCCGACTTCAACTGTATATCATAGCACAAACGTATGACATCATATCACATGTGGCGGATCATTTAACCCATAGCCTTGTGTAAAATTGAACAACTTTGCCCGAGCCGACGTTTAAATCAAACATTGCGCCGTAAAGTTGTCTCCATGGGTGACAAGAACATGGTTGGATTTCCATTTCAATTTGTGGACATGGAGATGCCACTGCTACCTCTTGTGAAGGAACCCCATGCTCCTGCTAGTGTTTGTGATACTGCTTGTGGTTGTGTGATCAGAGGGAGAGGATATCTGAGGAGATGATTGTCCGGTGCAGTGTGTCTAATAGTGGCCTGGTGTTGCCTGTGGAGGAGAGTTTTGAAGAAATTATAGTTAGAAGCCATGTTTGTGTAGACACTTATAGACAAGAGCTACTCAGAGATTAAAAGTGCATGAGACAGAGGTGGTTGGAAGTTGGACAAGAAGCTCCTGGTGGCAGGGATAATTTATCTTACACTATTTATCCCTGTAAATGGCCAAGTGATTTTCTCTAACATATATCTGACCTTGAGTGGGATTTTGTTGGAGATAATTTGGGAAATAAAGTGTGGTTTTATGTGCATGCTGGTGCCTGGGCATGGGGCTTCTGGGGCTGTGAATGTGCCGAGGATGCAGCAGGGAGCCATCCCAGTCACGGGGAGCGATGACACAAAGAGGCTGTAACAAAATGGAGTCAGTTCTGCTCGAACTGTGCTGAAGGTTGTTGCGTTGAAAGGCCTTCGCCAAGAGAGGGAACGCACTGGGGCTCAGATGGCTCTATAATAATATTATTTAGCTCTACAATAAGAGGGATAATAATATTATTTAGTTCTTCAATAAGAGGGATAATAATCTTATTTAGCTCTACAATAAGAGAGATAATAATATTATTTAGCAGACGCTTTTAACTGTCTGTCTGTCTGTCTGTCTGTCTGTCTGTCCAAAGCGACTTGGTAATGCTTGCATACATTTTAAGTATGGGATGTATCGGGAATCAAACCCACTATCCTGGCGTAGCAAGTGAGCTAGAGAGGACCATAGAAAGGTGTTATTCTGGAGCCCCTGGATACTATACCTAACATGTTGGGCAATACAAAGTAAAGTACTGTACTACTTGGTCCAAGGAGGCATTAGAAAAAGCTTAGCACTTATTTACATTTAAGGTACGTTTAAAAAATAATAATTGGTGCAAATCAAAGCCCTCCGCATTAAAAATCCCAACATAATCAGACTTTAATTTGTAATGCACATTAGGGAGTGGGATGTCTCTGAAATCCTCTTGGAGTGACATTAGAGCTGACTTGTCCTCACTTTCTCTCTCTCTCTCTCTCTCTCTCTCGCTCCCCCATTCTTCTTGAGATCAGCGCATGGAGCCCTGTTGACCATGATTTAGAGGACAGAGGAGTATCGCTGAAGCCAGTATATCTCAGGTTTCCTTTGGTCCTCAAGTTTTGTCTTGGGAGGACACTGATATGATAAATCTCTGCAAATGTCACAGAAAGACCTGCTTTGTGTATACAGCCTCAGCAGGAGGTAGTGGGGGGGGGGGGGGGCGAGCCCTGTATGTAGAGGTTGGGGGAGGGAAAGGGGGGGGTTGGTGCAGCAGCCCTGTATGTAGAGTGGGGGGGGCAGCAGCCCTGTATGTAGGGGGGGGGGTGCACAGCCCTGTATGTAAAGTGGGGGGGGGGTTTAAGTTCTGTGTTTGCTTCCCAGTGCATAATGTGACTCAGAGGACACTAACATCAAAGGATAAGGCTTGAAACGGCGCTAACGGCTCCAAATGAGCCACAATGAAATAGGAAATGAGGGCTTATGACAGGAACCGATTTCTCCCTCCAATCTTCCATTCAGAAATC
Organism: Thymallus thymallus; assembly: GCA_023634145.1. Lineage (NCBI taxonomy): Eukaryota > Metazoa > Chordata > Actinopteri > Salmoniformes > Salmonidae > Thymallus > Thymallus thymallus. The sequence continues at coordinate 40,333,426 of CM042391.1, read as the reverse complement.
CTTCCTATTTTACGTTGATGTTCTGATATAGAGGCTAATGTCTGTTGTTGAGAGGAGAGGAGAATGAATCCTGGTCATTAGAGAGCGATGTGCCTCTCTCTCTCTCTCTCTCTCTCTCTCTCTCTCTCTCTCTCTCTCTCTCTGTCTCTTCTCTCTCCTCTCTCTCCGTCAGTCCACTCTCTCTCTCCAGGAGTGTATGTCCTCTTCTTCCCCTCCACTGCCCCATCCATTACTCTGCTATTTGCTTAGACAGTGCTGTGTAGCAGCAAGCTAGTGATGCAATGGTTATCTTCCATTCTGGGACTTTGAGGCTTATCATATATTATTCAGCAAAAGCAGGCCACTTTCTTTTAGTTTCACATGACCAAATAACTGACATAAAGTTAAAATCACCTGGCCTCTATACAACAAAGTGTTTGCCGAAGCAGCCATGGATGTTGGATGTTCTGCCGACCTGCTCAGAGACACCATTGAATAACACTGCAACTACTTGTTGGGTTGCTATGTTCTATGGTCTTGAGGAGATGCGTGAAAACAGGCACCAAACACATGCAGGCTAATTTAAAAGGACACCATGGGTGCAGGTAACCCCTTGGAGGGAATTAGCCTTCAACTCACCATTGCTGTGTTGGACATACTGTATTGATGCACGGACCAGTTTGGGTTTTCACTTTATCTTCTATAATGGTATTTGAATGTTTGGTTTGTTAAATGTGAAACGCCATGTGTAACGTCCATTTTTATTGTTTACTCCGCCTGTCACTTATGGTCAATGCAGCCCATGCCAACGATGCTGTTTTCACTTTGCTTCTTAATATAAATCCAATAGTGTTCTATAATTACACTACTAGTTTTGTGTTTCTTTCATCTGCAAATGGCTAGTTTGTCTTTTCTTAGCAAGTTGGGTCTAATTCGTGTTAGCCTCTAATGCTAATCGCTAGTTAACTGGCTAGCTAGCTAATAAATGTACTGAGTCAGAGCAAATGTAACTAGCTAATATAGCCTGATAATACCAGTGATGGTGGATACCTAAGTCAGCATGTTGTTTGTGCAAAAGTATCTTCTAAATCAAAGAGGAATACACAAGGCATGAATATGTTAGCTACATGAATTAGCTAAGAGAAAACATTCAATGTAGCCAAAAAAGTATAGGGTCCCCTAGGAAACACTTATCAACACTTTGGTTCCTACCATCACAATAACTCCTCCCTGGCATTATCATTTGTTGCCATGTCAAACAACACTGTATTCAAAGTGAACACTATTATATTCTAATAATATAACTAAAATAATAATTATATTTCCATGATTCCAACAGTTCACCCACGTGTTTTTGCTCTAAATCGCAAGTCAAATTGCAACATTTGGTTAAAAATAAGGCCTAGATTGTTTGCCCATATCGTGCAGCCCTACGTGGAATTGAACAGTATAATGAATGGAGAAAGACTTATTGAAACCACCCTAGAAAAACATAAAATACTGTCATAACATAATTTATTTTTGTAAATACTGTGATATGATATTTTTGCCATATGGTCCAGCCCTACTAGAAATGTCCTTATAAGCAAGGCTACGTCCTATTTCATAAAGTAAATACTTATGGTTGGTGGACATAGTGATATTTTACAAAACAAATGTTTGACGGCATAGAATAGAATGTGAAAAAAGGGTTAGAAGGAAGCATAAGTAAAGTAGGTAAACATAAGGCTACTCTCCTCATAACACAAACACACGTTATTATTATTACATTATTATTATCTGTCCTGATGCATAGTCACTTTACCCTGCCTTCATGTACATATCTACCTCAAATACCTTATTATTATCTATCCTGATGTCTAGTCACTTTACGCTGCCTTCATGTACATATCTACCTCAAATACCTTATTATTATCTATCCTGATGCATAGTCACTTTACCCTGCCTTCATGTACATATCTACCTCAAATACCTTGTATATCTGCACGTTGATCTGATACTGGTACTCCCTGTAAATAGATCCACATTAATCTACTACTGGTATTTCCTGTATATAGATCCACAGTGATCTACTACTGGTACTTCCTGTATATAGCTGCACATTGATCTACTACTGGTACTTCCTGTATATAGCTGCATATAGCTGCACATTGATCTACTACTGGTACTTCCTGTATATAGCTGCACATTGATCTACTACTGGTACTTCCTGTATATAGCTGCACAGTGATCTACTACTGGTACTTCCTGTATATAGCTGCACATTGATCTACTACTGGTACTTCCTGTATATAGCTGCACATTGATCTACTACTGGTACTTCCTGTATATAGCTGCACATTGATCTACTACTGGTACTTCCTGTATATAGCTGCACATTGATCTACTACTGGTACTTCCTGTATATAGCTGCACATTGATCTACTACTGGTACTTCCTGTATATAGCTGCACATTGATCTACTACTGGTACTTCCTGTATATAGCTGCACATTGATCTACTACTGGTACTTCCTGTATATAGCTGCACATTGATCTACTACTGGTACTTCCTGTATATAGCTGCACATTGATCTACTACTGGTACTTCCTGTATATAGCTGCACAGTGATCTACTACTGGTACTTCCTGTATATAGCTCCATTCTTGTGTATTTTATTCCTCTTGTGTTACTGTTTTTCTTTGTATTATTATTATTATTATTAACTCTGCATCGTTGGGAAGGGCTCATAGTAAGCATTTCATGGTTAAGTTTACACCCGTTGTATTCGGCACATGTGACAAATAACATTTGATTTGATTTACCCTCTCCTCTCCTCTCCTCCTCTCCTCTCCTCCTCTCCTCTCCTCTCCTCTCCTCTCCTCTCCTCTCCCCTCCCCTCCTCTCCTATTCTCTTTTACATCTGTGTCACTAATTTACTGTGGCCAATCCTCAACCCTGCTGTATGCTTCTCCATATTAATGAGTCATTTCATATTTGACGTGTACATTTAACTAGATCAAACAGACCTGCTAGCTGCAGCTACAGTTGCTTGCTGTAGTATTCCACAATATATTTTGCACCACCAGTGAAAAACAGTTGTGGTGCTGGTCAGTTATAGCTACACTGCATGGCCAAAAGTATGTGGACACCCCTTCAATTAGTGGATTTGAAATTTGCTACTTCAGCCACATCCGTTGCTGACAGGTGTATAAAATCGAGCACACCGCCATGCAATCTCCATAGACAAACATTGGCAGTAGAATGAAGGGCTCAGTGACTTTCAACGTGGCACCGTCATAGGATAACACCTTTCCAAAAAGTCAGTTTGTCAAATGTCTGCCCTGCTAGAGCTGGTCCTGATGGACTTTTCTTCAGTTGAATTACCTTAAAGCATTTCGCTACAACTCTACTTTCTGTAGTACTGAAAGTGCAGTCTTACCTACAATGCCTTCAGAAAGTATTCACACCCCTTGACTTTTTCCACATTTTGTGATTTATTTGTCACTGGCCTACGCACAATACCCCATAATATCAAAGTGGAATTATGTTTTTCAAAATTTCAAAAAATTTGTTAAAAATGAAAAGCTGAAATGCCTTGAGTCAATAAGTATTCAACCCCTTTGTTATGGCAAGCCTAAATAAGTTCAGGAGTAAGCATTTGCTTATCAAGTCACATAAGTTGCATGGACTCACTCTGTGTAAAATAATAGTGTTTAACATGATTTTTGAATGACTACCTCATCTCTGAACCCCACACATACAATTATCTGTAAGGTCACTCAGTCAAGCAGTGAATTTCAAACACAGATTCAACCACAAAGACCAGGGAGGTTTTCCAATGCCTCACAAAAAGGCCACCTATTGGTAGATGGGTAAAAAGAAAAAAAAGCAGACATTGAATATCCCTTTGAGCATGGTAAAGCTATTAATTACACTTTGGATGGTGTCAATACACCCAGTCACTACAAAGATGCTGGCGTCCTTCCTAACTCAGTTGTCGGAGAAGAAGGAAACAACTCAGGGATTTTACCATGACGCCAATGGTGACTTTAAAACAGTTACAGAGTTTAATGGCTGTGAAAGGAGAAAACTGAAGATGGATCAACAACATTGTAGTTACTCCACAATACTAACCTAAATGATAAAGAGTGAAAAGAAGGAAGCCTGTACAGAATAAAACATATTCCAAAATACATCCTGTTTACAACAAGGCACTAAAGTAATACTGCAAAAAATGTGGCAAAGCACTCCTCATATTTTAAAGCGTAGTGGGTAAAGCATAGTGGTATGGTTGTAATTGTTAAGGACTGGGGAGTTTTTCAGGATAAAAAAAAAACGGAATGGAGCTAAGCACAGGCAAAATCCTAGAGGAAAACCTGGTTCAGTCTGCTATGTCAAAACCTGAAAATGGTTGTGTAGCAATGATGAACAACCAATTTGACAGAGCTTGATGCATTTTTTAAGAATAATGGGCAAATGTTACACAATCCAGGTGTGGAAAGCACTTAAAGGTCAAAGTTTACACCATAGTTACCTGGAGGAAAATAGGGGAGGGTCATGCTTTTTCAATTTCAGTCAGTGGGAGGGTTTGGTATTTTTTTTTCTTTAGTTCAGGGGAGGGTCATATAATTTGTAATGAATGAAATGTCTTATTGCTCAGGGTTTGAGAATGATTTTTTTATTATAGTATCTTGTGTACTCATCCCTGATTCTCTGCTGGGTGCACAATATCAAGTGTGCCTAGTGTGGTCTATACCAACCCGGTCTGTGGCTATTAGCCTACAGGTTAATAAGTTATGAACTTCACAGGGTGGTGAAAGTGCTTGATGCTCCTTTCCAATAAATATTGATGGTCTTATTCCTGTGACGTGATGATCAATGCTTGGCTGCCGTTTGACAAATAACGTTTATATCGCTCTTGTCCATAATAATTTAATAATGTAGGTCGCCTACCTGCACTGTATCTGTTGGCTAGAGCCCGTGCCAAGACCAGAGTGGGCACATTTACTATATAACACAACATGTTTTGTGACAAAACCATCAGTAGAGTTGAAAATGTGATAAATTGATTTCACTTGTATTTTTCATTCGGTACATGGGAATTTAACCGCAAACATCATTTTTTGTGCACGACATCATCACTCACATACTCATTATCCGCAATAAGTCAGTTTGATAGAACTAATCTCTGCATCTCTCTCTTCAACGCTGCCCACGTTCAAACAGTTCATGAAGTGCCCAACCAGGAATAATACAACTCTGGACTTGTTATATGCTAATGTGAAGGATGCATACAACTCCACTGCACTCCCTCCCCTCGGTAGATCGGATCACAACCTTTTCCACCTCACTCCACTCTACAGGCCTTTGGTCCAACAGCAGCCTGCGACCACTATGACCATTAGGAGGTCCCCGGAGGCGAATGAGGCCCTACAGGACTGCTTTGAAACAACAGACTGGGATGTGCTCTGTGAGGCTCATGGGGAGGACATCGATGGACTTACTGACTATATTAATTTTTGTGTAGACAACACTGTACCCACCAGGAAGGTATGCTGTTTTCCAAATAATAAACCCTGGGTCACCAGCGACCTGAAGGCTCTGCTGAATGAGAAGAAGAGGGCCTTCAAGGAGAGGGACAAGGACAAATTGAAATGCATCCAGAGGGAGCTGAAGTTGCAGATTGCTGAGGGGAAGAGAGTGTATAAGGAGAAGATGGAGGACAAGCTGAGGCAGAGCCAGGTGAGAGAGGTGTGGAAGGGTATGAGAAATATCACTGGCTTCAAAAAGTCAAACAGTGGGCAGACGGAGGGGACCCAGGACAGAGGTTTGATACTGGCCCTGTCCACCTCCCTTCCAGCTCCCCAGGCCACACACCCTCACGGCTGTCCCACCCCCGCTTTGCGCACAACACCTCTGCTGAGACAATCAGTGACCCCACCTCCACCCCTGTTCCCTCTGGACTGATCCTCAACACCCCCCTTCCCCCCACCTCCCAACCTGGGCTGGCTTTCACCACCAACCAAGTGAAGAGAGAGCTGGAGAGACTACATCAGTGGAAAGTGGCGGTCCCTGATGGCATCAGCCCAAGGGTGCTTAGGGTTTGTGCTGACCAACTGTGTGGAATACTCCAGCGTCTCTTCAACCGTAGCCTGAGCCTAGAAAGGGTCCCTGTGCTGTGGAAAACATCCTGCCTCGTTTCAGTGCCCAAGAAGGCACACAACACTGTCCTGAATGACTTCAGACCTGTTGCGCTAACATCCCACATCATGAAGACCCTGGAAAGGTTAGTCCTCGCTCACCTCAGACCCCTTGTGTGTACATCTCTGGACCCCCTGCAGTTCGCATACCAGCTCAACATTGGGGTGGATGATGCAATCTACCTTCTGCAGAGGGCCTACTCTCACCTGGACAATGCAGGTTGCACTGTGAGGGTTATGTTTTTTGACTTCTCCAGTGCCTTCAATACCATTCAGCCCCTGCTACTGGGTGAGAAGATGAAGAGGATGAAAGTGGAAGCATCCTTAGTCTCCTGGTTCACAGACTACCTGTCCGGTAGGCCACAATTTGTGCGACTACAGAGCTGTGTGTCAGAACGGGCAGTGTGCAACACAGGGGCCCCCCAGGGAACGGTCCTGTCCCCCTTCCTGTTCACCCTCTACACCTCAGACTTCAGATATAACTCTGAAACATGCCACCTACAGAAGTTCTCGGATGACTCCGCAATTGTAGGGTGCATCAGGGGTGGGCAGGAGGAGGGGTATAGGAGCACAATCAGTGACTTTGTGTTGTGGTGTGAGCAGAACCACCTTCAGCTCAACATCAGCAAAACAAAGGAGATGGTGGTGGACTTCAGGAGAACCAAGGCACAACTGACAGCAGTCCCTATACAGGGGTTGGATGTGGAAATGGTTGGGTCATACAAGTTCCAGGGAGTCCATATGGACAATGGGCTGGTAACACCGGGGCCCTGTACAAAAAGGGCCAGAGCCGACTACTTTCTGAGGAGGCTCAGGTCCTTCAACGTGTGCAGTAAACTACTGCATACCTTAAACCAGTCTGTGGTGGCCAGTGCCATATTTTTTGCAGTGGTGTGCTGGGGAGCCAACATCAAAGCCGGTGATGCTTCTCGGGTAAATAAGCTGATCAGGAAGGCTAGCTCTGTCCTGGGGATGAGCCTTGACACTCTAGAGGGGTGGCGGAGAGACGGATCCTGGCCAAACTGCTGGCCATCATGGACAACGTCACCCACCCTCTGCATGCCATGGTTATGATGCAGAGGAGCACCTTCAGTCACAGACTGATCCCACCATGGTGTGCCAGAGAGCGCTACAGGAGGTCCTTCCTGCTGGCGGCTATTAGACTATATAATGCCTCACCGGGGTGCCGTGCCGTCGGCAACACAGACCTGGAACTGTTGGGGTGTTAGGATCTAGTTTAACAATTATGCATCCATCCGTGAGTAACTCTGGTTCGTAATCACTCATTCACTCAGGACTTATTTATTCATTCAGGTCTATACATACTCATGTACAGTTGTTATATCATATCACGTGCAATATTGCAAGTAATTCTTGGACTGAACTTATGTAGTCATTCACTCAGGAATGCATATTAGTATCCTGTCAGTTGCGTCTTTTTTCATTGCTTTTAGTATATTGAATGCGCAATACGTGCAGTTATCTGTAATTAAACCCTGCACACTAAGGACTGTATTTTAAGGGAATTACTATTATTACCCCAAATTATATCATACACACATTTAGCTATTTAAGTATCTCTTCCTGTCATTTACCTGTACAGTTTATGTAACCATGCAAGTATTCACTTACCTGTAAATATAACTGTATATTTACCTGTACAGCTAATTTAACCATGCAAAATATTCACTTACCTGTTCATTTAACCAGTCTGTCTATTAAGTAAACTATTATTACCCTCGCTCATATCATATGCATTTTTAGCTATTGAAATATTTCTCTGCCATCGACCTGTATAGTATAGTTAACCATCCAACATCTACCAATGTATAGTGTACATATTCAGCCAACCACCCATACTTTGCAATGTCTTTTTATAGCCTTTTTTGCACTCCAGATATCTTGTATTTCTATACTTTTTCATTCTGCCGATCAATAAAGTATCTATCTATCTATCTATCTATCTATCTATCTATCTATCTATCTATCTATCTATCTATCTATCTATCTATCTGGTTGGAAAATGTGCATATTATTTTATGCAGATTTTAGAATATTTGCATAAAAATCTGTTGCAAATTGGATAGAAATCTAGCTACTGACATTGAGGCTGTGCTACAAGCATAGCCAAAATTTACTTTGCTTGGGAAGTAATTATTCTGTCACTATCAGTTGACGTCCAACATTTCAACAGGCTATTTATTAAACAACATACTAATTCTAAATCAGTCAGTAGCAAGCCAGGTAGGCTAAGAAGGAACGAAAATAAATTATTTTAGGCTATAGCCTGCCATTTAAGAAATCAATTGTGAAGCATTTGGGACACGCAACAGGCTGACAGGAGTGCTCAGCATTTCAACAACACATCAACAACATGCCTATAAATGTAGCGTTTAAGCTGTATACAATTACATAAAACATTTATTTTACTTAGAATTAAATAATAAAGAAACAAAAAATGCCTTATTAGGCTATACAGTCATTCTACAGTGCCTTTTAATTAACTTTTTAGTTTAACCAGTGTATGGTTTGAGGATCATGTGGTGAGCTATGCAAGCCTAGTTTGTTAACTTAGCCTAGCATATGCTTTTATATTCCCATGCCCATACACACAGTATAACAACAGTATATGTATATCATGGAATAAAATATAATAAATTAGCAAATAATAGTTACCCAAATGAAAAATAATTTTAAGTGCATACCTGATGATATGTGGCTGGTGTGTTAAACATTGAATGGCTTTTTCTAAAAATCATTGATGATCAGATACTTAAGTTGTAACTGGTTCTGTTGCGATCAATTTTTACTATTGATAGACAACTTTAGCAATGTTCCAAACTTAAAGTATCCTCTTTTTTTTTTTAAACAATAGCCAGTTTAAAAATCAAAACGTTTCCGATGCTGCAGTATGCGCTCACTGGTTGTCATGCTCTAGGGTGATATTAAAAAAGATTCTGCTAGTCTCCAGTCAAGTAAAATTATGTAGAATTGCATGAAATGCGTTTATAAAAAATATTTTTTTTCTCAGATCACAAAGAAGATGATAGATTCAAGCAGTGCTTTTATTATAATTCATATTTGTTCACCCTTCTCCATGGTGGTCTGTGAATCCATAACTTTCTGGCTACTTTGCCATGTAATTCTTACAAAATAAAAGTTTCTAAAACTACATATCTAAGGCTCTGGTCTGTCCTTGGAGTGAAGGTAAACATTAGGCATGTTCTCTGCTATCCGCTTTGTGATTTAATTATTATTTTGGGGAGGGTCACTTATTATTTTTTAAGCGATCAGGGAGGGTTGGGTAAAAATATATTTTACTGAAGGGAGGGCAATCCATTTTCATTTAAATAACATACCTTACGCAGAAAGACTGACAGCTGTGATCGCTGCCAAAGGTCATTCTAACATGTATTGTCTCAGGGGGTTGAGTACTTATCTAATAAGGATATATTTGTGTTTTATTTTTCAGATTTTATTTTACAACTGTTAGAATGTAGATTGTTCACAAGAAAATGACAATTAAATCCATTTTAATCCGACTTTGTAACACAACAACATGTTGAAAAGGTCAAGGGGTGTGAGTACTTTCTGAAGGCACTTTATGCAATTCCATGTTATTTGCAAAAGAGTGGAAAAGGGAGGTATATCCTCTGACTATGGCACAATAAAGAACATTCTGCACCATTGATGGCACCAAGTAACAAGATGAAAACTATGCTTTCGCTATACAGTTGAAGTCGGAAGTTTACATACACTTAGGTTGAAGTCATTAAAACACTCCACAGATTTCATGTTAACAAACTATAGTTTTGGCAAGTCAGTTAGGACATCTACTTTGTGCATGACACAAGTTATTCTTCCAACAATTGTTTACAGAGAGATTATTTCACTTATAATTCACTATATCACAATTCCATTGGGTCAGAAGTTTACATACACTAAGTTGACTGTGCCTTTAAAACAGCTTGGGATGTTCCAGAAAATGACGTCATGGCTTTAGAAGCTTCTGATAGGCTAATTGACATCATTTGAGTCAATTGGAGGTGTACCTGTGGATGTAGCTCTTTATTCAAGGCAAGTCAAGTGGTTAATTAGAAAAACCTGCATAGGACATCAAAGTTCCTCTGCTATTAAACAGCAAGGTGGTCGTAGAGATTGAAGGAGTTGAAAGCCCCGTAGAACTTCTCCTATATATTTTTCTTGCTCTCGTCTTTCATTATCGCAATTTTTATGGCTGTGTGTCGCTTTGTCTGTTGACTTGACAACCTCCACTTGAACATGAATAATGCTAGCCATAAGAGACTGACTGTGTGTCTCAAAGAGCATTGTATAGATATGGAGACAAGATTTTGACATTTCTATCACTTCATGTTCAAACAGGGCGCTGCCTGTCGTCCATCTGTAACTTACAATACCAGTGTGTATAGTAACACGTGTTCCCTCCATCTTCTGTGTGTGTGTGTGTGTGTGTGTGTGTGTGTGTGTGCGCGCTCCCCAGGTCGTCCTCTACCTCCTACACCTTCGTCCAGCCTGCTACCCCCCGCCCCACCTCCACCCATCGGCCCACCCCATCCTGCCCCCCCAGCCATCAGGGAGTGCCAAGTGCCCCTACTGGACAGCCGCTCCCCCCACGTCATGCTGGACCCCCCTCCTGACGACGAATTCTCCCCTAATTCGTACCTACTCCGGGCCTGCGCCCCTCCACCCCAGCCCCCCTCTGCCGGTAAGACCTCTTCCCAGTATCGTAGATAATCCATCTACCATGGAATCTCTCTCTGTCTCTATTCACTGTGGTTCGGAGATGGATACAGATCTCTGCAATCTGTTGAATAGTTTAAATGTAGATTTCCAACCAGAAAAAGTAAAAATATAGTAAACGATAAAGCCACATCGTTGAAGGTAAAGGACAATGATAATTTGTAATGTAAAAATCATAATGACCCTTGACCTCCTTTAAAAATAACTCACTTGCTTCAGGTATAATATCAAATATATCTGTTAAGATTTCATTAATTGATATACTGCATTTCCAAATACTGTGTTTTTCACCCCAAAAAAGTAAGTACTCATTTAGGATCTTTTGCCACCAAAAGTAATTAAAATAGGAAGTAGTTTTGAAAGCAGCTCCTTTAAATGTATTATTTCCATATTAATAATAACTACCATTCCATATTAGATTATGAAAACCTTATCATTGACTCAGTTTCTACCTGTGCATGTGAGACTGGTTGCGTATTCAGTAGGGCACACATTTAGGGTTTGTATTTCCACTGTTCTCCGTGGTTTATTGGATAAAATGAGGAGAGCTTGTTAGTGTACATTATTTAAATAATAGACATACCTTTTAATTGGCTAAGAATATATTATTTATCAAATGGAAATTTGGTGTTCATTTTCAGTTCAAATAAGGTAAAATGGTGAAATTACCAATGCTTTGAAAATGGATAAATATCCATGTATTGGAATTGCGGTTTAATTAAGTATTATTTAATTGAATTATTGGATTGAAATGTATGTATAAATATGCTTAAAAGATCTTGAATTAATGTCCCTGTGCAGTCCCCAAAAATTATTTTCCTGTGTTAAATATGTGAAATTGTGAAAATGATAATGCCTTTTTAGTATAAGAGCTGTTTGAAAAGACTGCCTGCAATTTCTGCTTGTTTTGGTGGGTGGAGTTTTGGCTGGCCTGGTGACATCACCAGGTGGTAAATTAGTAAATGTACCAATAAGAATGAGTTCCAAACCGCTCTGCCAATAACAGCTAGTTTTCAGTTTTCCCCTCTCAACTCAGACCTCTCCCAGATAGTCCAGGCAAAATTCTTGCTTGAGAAATTGCTCTTTGCTAAGAAGCTAATTTTATTTCATTTTGACCATTTCAATTTAAAACAATCACAGTAAGGTACTTAATCGTTACTCAGAAATGATTTGATATTGACATAAAAAACGGCAGCATAGGACCCTTAAAGATGCAATGTGCAGACATCACTCCACCATATCCTGGTTTAAAAAATGTGAATAGTTGGCCTAAATTCAGTTTATGTGACAAAACAAGCAGTCATTGTTTAGAGAATCACTGTACCATCTAAACCGCTGTGAAATATATTTTCCAAAACAGCTGTTTTGAAGCTAGTGTTCAAAACCGAAAGTAAATTAAGCAAAAAACGAAATAGCTTACATAGAACATAACTACCGCACCTTAGACTTGCTTTCAATGAGAATGACAGATCTATAACACACATTTCTACATTATTCATTAGAAATGGTGTGGAAATAGGCCCACTTAATTCATTTTCATATTCTCTGCCCATAATAGCTTTGCCTTTTGTGCGCTACCATGAACAAGTAAGAAAATTGTGTGTCTTTGAGTATGCTTTCTTTCCAAACACAGTGATTGCAGCTGTTAGTTTCTGATCACGTCGCTATTCAGAATGAGAGTTCCTAGGTGACTGAATTCCCCTCAGTAGGAGAGGAGGGTGAAAGGAAAGGATTTGAGATGATTACTGCGACGTCACACAGAGACTCTGCTTGTAGCCGGAGCTACAGAGGGGGAGGGCTTTGTCTGGGTTTCCAATGGTTTCTCTCACTCTTTTGTGTTTTTCTGACTGTACATTCAACACTATTATATTACTATATATTATGTGTATATTTATGTCTTCACCTCCGGATTCTAAAACGTGGATAGGAAGCACAGCTTTTGCCTATTGTGGCTTCATGTTGCATAGTTCTGGGACTGCAATTTTATTTTTGTACATACCAGTGAATATTCCCTTAATGTATTGTGAAGAAATTATGTACTGTAGGTTATATATTTTTCTTGCCAGTGCACTTGACACATTTTGACATGGCTTTCTTTTTTTTCTTTTTTTGTGTTGGAAAACTGCTCGGCCTAAACGAAATCCATTGTATAGTCCGTTGGTCAGGTTGCCTTTACACAATATATTTCCAACCCACTGCGTCTGTGCACCACATAATAGTACATAATGCAGTATTACAAGTACGAATATTACATTCATAAAATGTTACAGTTTATGTCTTCTGTTGACCTGCTCCTTGAAGTGTGATGATACACATCAACCCAAAGCCTTTGAAGTTGAAAGGCCATTCAATAGATTGAGATGACACCTCACTAACTCGGAGCGAGAAAATATATATTATCACTGCTTGGTCACTCTGGCTGAAGTACATTTCCTGTGAAAGGGCAATCAGGAGAGCTTTTACTCTGAGCAATAACTGCCAATAACCCACAGCAGTGACAGATGTCATAATAAATAGGTTAGTGGAACGTTTAGGCCTCTTAAGACAGATATTTAGTCTTATTGGTTCATATTGGTTGAGGAATCAACAATTGGATTTTCATTATGGTAGCCTATGCGTCTTGTTCTCAACAGATACACATAGTAGTATGATATTCTTATTAGTTATTGTGTTGGGTAATGTATGACTGCATGGCCTTTCTGCTCTTAGAGGGTTTAATATTTCTTCTTGCTGTGTTTGCATTAGGGCCTAAATGTGGAAAAGAGTCAGACAGATATAATCAGATTACAGTAGTTTAGTAAACAGCTAAATGCAGCAACTAGAGGTTAATTTGGTGAAAATGTTACAGTGCTCATGCTGCTTAAGTGCCGACATGTTGGTGATATTCTAATGCAAAATGGTTGTGTTACCCTTAAAATATGCTGTACTGCATATTACAGAGTATTGAATCTCTCACTGTTCACCTGCCACCACCTATCACACACCACATCCACAAAAACTAAGAAAGAACAGTAGCGTTGATTACTAGCGTTCATTTATTTCATTAATTTTGAAAAGTGTGATTATTACATTACAGTATTTGGTATACCTACAGTAAATGTAAGCAAATATCTTTTGAATTATAAAAAGCAATTATCCGCCTATTTTCAACCTCCATATGCATTTTCTCCTCCACCATACCAGTGTCTACATATGTAAAAACGTTGCTTTTCTATGATCTGTGCTTAAAAATATATTTCAAAAATGCACACAGGGTATGATTAAAAGTAAGAAAAGCTGGGATTTTTCAAAACCTGCAATGAGTTTTTAGCCAGAGGGAGGGTATTTTCTGACTCTCCACGCCACCACAAATTTCATAGTGTTTGAAAATCAAAATCTTTTGAGGATGTCATCGGGTAGAACTTTTTTACTTCATATTTTATTTGCCGTTTTCACATATGTAGACACTGGTATTGTGCTGGAGATAATAGAAATGAGGTTGAAAAGTGGCAGAATTTACCTTTTAATATATTTGTGTTGCTCATTTTCAATTAGTACACTATAGTTTTAGTAAGGACAAGTCATTCAATAGAAGTGGTCACAATGGACTGTATGTATTCGGTTTAGAAATCTAGAAATCTAAATAGGCTCATGCACAGTAATATAAAGGTTTCTGTATTTTATTGACTTAATCATGGCACTTGAACATCCAAAGTGCATATTGAAATATAAAAAATATATAAATGCTCTCCTGTTCTTTACATATTTATTTAAAATATGTAAATCAGTATGTTTCTGAAAAAAATAAGCAAACAATCCTTCCATTTATCTCATACCAGCTTTTACTCATCACATGCAGTTCATAGAAAATCAATGCAAGAAATAAAATAAAATCTATCAAAGTCAGCCTGGTGATTAAAATAACAGAGATTGATTTTTCCGTGGTGTCAAATGTCAATACTTCTAGGTATCACCTAGCGCTATGTCTACGAAATGAAAAAGTAAATCAGCACAGCCTTATGGAAGGATGGCCTGGTGCTGCAGGATAAAAGCCTTTTATATAATTCTATGCTTCTCACCCCATCCTGTTTGGGAGTCGGAAATTATATTTTTTTACTACACACAATTATCCTAGATTGTTAGACAGGTAGGCACATTAATTTACAATGTAGACATTGTGCCCTCATGTTCTTCATGGAAAGAAACATATTTTTAGCTCTAAGAGGTACAGCGCTTTTTTAGATTTCCTTGTCATCAATTCCATTGAGATTTCCAACACATGTCCTTTGTCAAGTGGGCTTTTCCTTTCTCCATTATTCTGGATAGAAAAAAACTATATTTTAATTGCCTGTTGTTTTCTGTTCTGGCATCTCTATCCCATGTTGATTCTTAGAACGAATCCTGCTGTCATTTTATATAGAGGTTCTTGTATGTAAAGCACATGCAGCTCACATTCTATATTTTAATACGATACTATAATTCTCTACAAAGCATTCTAATGTTCTGTTTTGGAATTACATTTTCCCACCATCGTGTTATTTCAGTCTTCTTTACTTTTCTTGTATAATCACCTCTCCGAGAGAAACATTTTGACCAACAACCACCAAGAAGCTAAAATGATGATCCGAGAGAAATATTTTGACCAACAACCACCAAGAAGCTAAAATTATGATCCAAGGTGTCAGGGTCGGACTGTAGGGATGCCCCTAGGCATCTCGATGTTTGTCTTGTGGGGACTATCAGGGCTTGTGTTCAGGGATGCCTCTAGGCATCTCTATGTTTGTTTGTTGGCTATCCCCAATTAGAGGCAGCTACTCTGCGTTGTCTCTAATTGGGGATCCTATTTAAGGTTCGGGCCTTCCCACCATTAGTGCAGGTTATTGTTTGTGCTAGTTGCATATCAGTTCATGGTTGCTTCCTCTCCTTTTTGTTGTTTTGTAAAACCAAGTAAAGGAATGTCTATCTACTACAGCTCTGTGCCTCGAGTCCTGCCTACCAACCGTGACACGAGGGAAACATAATACACCTTCCTTATTGCGACAGTGTTCCATTTCTCCAAACAAATGCTAAACGTGGCCTTCAAACATATGTAGTGTCCTTGAAGCCTCCCTACCCTGTCTCTCAGACCTGCTTCTTGCCTATCCACAGTGCCGGCTGTGTGTACTTGGTATGCGTTGTTATTCTCTTGCAAAGTTTTGCGCTAAACCATTCTACAGCATTCGCAGCTTGTGAACACTGTCACTCTAAACCATGCTACAGCATTTTTTACCTTGTGGACGCTCTGTCACTAAACCATGCTACAGACAGCATTTTCACCTTGCGGACGCTCTGTCACTCTAAACCATGCTACAGCATTCGCAGCTTGTGAACGCTCTGTCACTCTTCCAGAGGTCGTCTGATTCTCAGGTGTCATGGGGGAGAAGTAAGGTCTATGGCATCAGCACTGAACGTGTGCCTGTTGGTACTCTCTGGGAAGGTTTAGCCAGAACTGCATGTGCACAGTGGTCGACGCAGTAGCTACTCCTGTAGAGACATGCTGTGAATGTAATAATGCTAGGAATGAATTATTCATCTGTTGTTTTTTCCCTCTTGCTATTTCGGGTGTCTTTGCGTTGAAAAAATATATACAAAATCCAACAGGGAAATCACCAGAGGTTTGTGTGTTGAATGTTTGATCACTCCATTCTCTATTCATCTTAGTTACCAAAGAATAATCAATTTGTCTGGTCTTTAAGTGTTTGATTAAATGGTATTAATGCCACAGATTGCGTCTCTGGTGATGAGTGTAATTCTATAGCATTTGGGCATTTGTTTCAGAGGGGTTTCAAGCAGTAGTCTCATCTCCCTGACTGTTGTTGCTGTATAATTCTAACTGTCAAATTAGTGGAGATGAGTGGCTGAGGCAGAGATATGCTGTGCTCTGAATATTTAAATACTACCTCAGTCCACCTCATTTGCACGACTGTACTGCAATCTCTGCTTTTTAATTAAATCCCCATGAAAAAAGTTGATCAAGGGGAGAGGACACGTCCAGATCCTCAGCTCTTTAGAAGACTACGGGTATGATCCACGGCTTCTCAAGCATGGCCGCTCCCTGATCTGACTCAGTGGGGTGTCACTGAGGGTCTGCTTTTCCACCCATCCTGTCGCTCTGGAAACGCCCAACAGAATTGTCAACATACAGTTTATTCACTGAACAGAAGTCACCGGAAAAACTAAAGCAAACCGCCGCTGGTAATCCTGCCATTCTCTCTCATCATAGGCAACTAGCAGTGGAAGACAATGCAGTCTGGACACCCACAGCTGAACCTTGGGCCTTGCATATCCATTACACCATGCTTATCAATACCGCAGGCCAAGCCAAACGTTAACCCATTCAAAATCCACCACACGTTGAGGTGCTGAGTGCTGTCATGAGTGCACACTGACCCTTGGACCTGTTTCAATTGAGACATTTTCACCTGTCTTTGGTGTGTGTGTGTGTGTGAAGAGGCCGATAGGAGGAACTAACAAAAGAGTGGAAGACAGAGAAATGCCCCCTCTCCAATCATGCCACCTCCTTTATTTTTTAGCAGCCTAAGTCACAGTAAAAATTGCAATTTCTATTACCTGCTTTCTTGGGGCTTCTCCTGCTGTGTCTTTTATCATTCCAAATTGACATTTATGCTTTTACTCGTATTGTTTTTCCAAGGTTCCCACCGCCCATGCTGGACAATTTATTTGAATCCTTGTCATTCTAGCCCGTAGTGTGCGAAGCTGAGCTACAGTCATTTCAACATCGCCACGCAACACTAACAACAACGGTGGAAGAAGCTTTTTGTGCGGTGTTTCCATTTCGCCCTGCGTTGCCTCTTTACTGTAATTACTGTAAGCCCTTTTATTCACACAGCTTTCTGTCTTATTTTTCCATGTGTATCTTTGACAGCTGAGGTGGGCTATATAACACATTCTATACCTGGGTCATTATCACAAACAATTTATGTAGCCTGGACTCCCTAACGGTTGGGCAAACAAATAGGCATATAAGTCATTTCAAGTTCTATACTTTTATAGCAAATTGACTTTAACATTGTTCAGAAATAATACATAAACATCAAATAGTAGCCTATTGGACATGGGCTCTCGTCCCTGGGTGTCTTTTACATAATGTAGGCTTGCACAGTTAATTAGAACTCAACTATTAATCAACTCTCAAGCATTGAAATAAAAAACACATTTAGAAAAGGAAGATGAGGCAGAAGTTGGAGGAGGAAGGAATGTCTTTATTATGGATGGAATGAATACAGCAACACATTGAATGACCTTTATGATGCAGGCTGAGATGTGAAGGGAAGCTACAAAAATAAGTTGTATTCTACAGTCGGCTCTCAGGGACCTGATCACAATGCGTATTCCAGCTATGGTGAAAGCGATGGTTACAGTGGCTGGGAGACAAAGGAAACTGAATGTGGAGCATGTTGCTACGATAAGACCCACTGCCATAAACAGATTTTTTTCTCCCTCAATAATTCTGCAATATTTGTATTTATTTTTGTGGGGGGGGGGGTGTATTTGATAATCATTACAGTATCCCCCTCTTTTAATCCTTACAATATCCCCCTCTTTTAATCCTTACAATATCCCCCTCTTTTAATCCTTACAATATCCCCCTCTTTTAATCCTTACAATATCCCCCTCTTTTAATCCTTACAATATCCCCCTCTTTTAATCCTTACAGTATCCCCCTCTTTTAATCCTTACAGTATCCCCCTCTTTTAATCCTAACAATATCCCCCTCTTTTAATCCTTACAATATCCCCCTCTTTTAATCATTATAATATCCCCCTCTTTTAATCATTACAATATCCCCCTTTTTCATTTGAGAGATTTAATATTTTTTCTGGGGGAAAAAACACTCAACTTCTATTTCCTCTGAGGAGTCTAGTCTGTAGCGAGGAGCTGTCTCTGAGGAGTCTAGTCTGTAGCGAGGAGCTGTCTCTGAGGAGTCTAGTCTGTAGCGAGGAGCTGTCTCTGAGGAGTCTAGTCTGTAGCGAGGAGCTGTCTCTGAGGAGTCTAGTCTGTAGCGAGGAGCTGTCTCTGAGGAGTCTAGTCTGTAGCGGGGAGCTGTCTCTGAGGAGTCTAGTCTGTAGCGAGGAGCTGTCTCTGAGGAGTCTAGTCTGTAGCGAGGAGCTGTCTCTGAGGAGTCTAGTCTGTAGCGAGGAGCTGTCTCTGAGGAGTCTAGTCTGTAGCGAGGAGCTGTCTCTGAGGAGTCTAGTCTGTAGCGAGGAGCTGTCTCTGAGGAGTCTAGTCTGTAGCGAGGAGCTGTCTCTGAGGAGTCTAGTCTGTAGCGAGGAGCTGTCTCTGAGGAGTCTAGTCTGTAGCGAGGAGCTGTCTCTGAGGAGTCTAGTCTGTAGCGAGGAGCTGTCTCTGAGGAGTCTAGTCTGTAGCGAGGAGCTGTCTCTGAGGAGTCTAGTCTGTAGCGAGGAGCTGTCTCTGAGGAGTCTAGTCTGTAGCGAGGAGCTGCCTCTGAGGAGTCTAGTCTGTAGCGAGGAGCTGCCTCTGAGGAGTCTAGTCTGTTGCGAGGAGCTGTCTCTGAGGAGTCTAGTCTGTAGCGAGGAGCTGCCTTTTAGTCAGAAAAGCAATTAACCTTTTAGAAGTTTCTTAATTCTATATCCATGGAGTGGTAATATTCAACATGGCTGCATGTTATTAGGTTTGTATCCTCATTTACTAAATTCTTGTTTTCCTCTCTTGCTTCTCATGGGATGATGTTTTGTCCCGTGTAGCTCAGTTGGTAGAGCATGGTGCTTGCAACGTCAGGGTTGTGGGTTCGATTCCTATGCGGGACCAGTACAAAAAAGACATGTATGCACTAACTAACTGTAAGTCGCTCTGGATAAGAGCGTTCGCTAAATGACTCAAATGTGAATGTTTTGTTTGTAATTGGAATGACAGGCTAAAAGGTAAAAGGTATATTCTCTGTTTGGGGATAGGTTGAGTGAGTGCACTTGTTCTGCCTGGATCATGTTGTTCTGTTCATGTGTGTGCTGTGTTAGGGACCACTCCACTGTGCTGTGTTAGGGACCACTCCACTGTGCTGTGTTAGGGACCACTCCACTGTGCTGTGTTAGGGACCACTCCACTGTGCTGTGTTAGGGACCACTCCACTGTGCTGTGTTAGGGACCACTCCACTGTGCTGTGTTAGGGACCACGCCACTGTGCTGTGACCCAACTATGCTGCATCTTTTTTAGGTGCAAGGTTAAGTCACCATGTCATCCATTCTGGAAAAGCTGGTGCCCCCACCACTAAAGCAGCATTGCAGCTAGGCATCTCACCGTTCATCTACTGTGCAGCACAACTGAGTTTTTAAGATGGAGCGTAAACAGGTATAAAGATAGTGGCCTGTTGTGTTTCACCTGTTGTACTGAGCCACAGCTGATTCTCTGTGGAAGGACCGGCTATGGTATTACAGAGAAGTAGAGGGCCTTTTTATGAGAGCTATTAAAACACCATACAGTGGACTACTAAAGGCCAGCACGCTACTGAATGCTGTAATCTGCGTATTACATTAGTGACTTTGACAACCCCGCTGCTCAGATCTCCACTGTGATCTCTGCTGTATTAAACAGATATGGAGGCGACCATTGTGTCTTTGGGATTCCACTGGTTCACACAGGAGTGTAGTTCCTCTGGGTTAGAAACTGGAGGCTCCGACGGCAACAGCCCTTTTGTGTGCCCACAGACGTATTCGAGGCAACCACTGCACAGGCCCATTGAGGGTTGGTAGACAACCTCCATGGCTGTCCGCTCGATTTGCAGGGAGAAACCGAGGAAGAAGCATAGGGTCTGAGCACGGCCAAGGTTATCAGAACACATTAAAGCGCTAGTCCCAGAATGCCATTGTGTTTAGCCGGGGCTATAGTGTGGAGTGGTGCTTTTGATGGCCACGTTACAGTATAATCCACTGCTCTCTGCCCTATTATGCTGCTCAGATTGTTGGAGAGTTCCCAGTGTCCCTGCGGTCCAAACCCATCTTTTGTGAAGTGTGGTGCGGGAGATTACACACCCTGGCCCTCCAAACCATAGCTGATCACAATGCCTCTTTGATTTCTCCTCTCCTTGTGTGAAGGTCCTCTCCTTTTCTTAGCTCAAACTGTCTTGTCCTGGTGTGAGTGTGATTCTTTTAACGCTTCAGTTCCATATATGTAAGAGGGTAAGCCCACTGTATTTTAGCATATTGCCTTAATATTTTATATATGGGATATGTTTATTTTAGCATATTGCCTTAATATTTTATATATGGGTAACTGATATGTGTATTTTAGCATATTGCCTTAATATTTTATATATGGGTAACTGATATGTTTATTTTAGCATATTGCCTTAATATTTTATATATGGGTAACTGATATGTTTATTTTAGCATATTGCCTTAATATTTTATATATGGGTAACTGATATGTGTATTTTAGCATATTGCCTTAATATTTTATATATGGGTAACTGATATGTGTATTTTAGCATATTGCCTTAATATTTTATATATGGGTAACTGATATGTTTATTTTAGCATATTGCCTTAATATTTTATATATGGGTAACTGATATGTGTATTTTAGCATATTGCCTTAATATTTTATATATGGGTAACTGATATGTGTATTTTAGCATATTGCCTTAATATTTTATATATGGGTAACTGATATGTTTATTTTAGCATATTGCCTTAATATTTTATATATGGGTAACTGATATGTTTATTTTAGCATATTGCCTTTATATTTTATATATGGGTAACTGATATGTGTATTTTAGCATATTGCCTTAATATTTTATATATGGGTAACTGATATGTTTATTTTAGCATATTGCCTTAATATTTTATATATGGGTAACTGATATGTGTATTTTAGCATATTGCCTTTATATTTTATATATGGGTAACTGATATGTTTATTTTAGCATATTGCCTTAATATTTTATATATGGGATATGTTTATTTTAGCATATTGCCTTAATATTTTATATATGGGTAACTGATATGTTTATTTTAGCATATTGCCTTAATATTTTATATATGGGTAACTGATATGTTTATTTTAGCATATTGCCTTAATATTTTATATATGGGTAACTGATATGTTTATTTTAGCATATTGCCTTAATATTTTATATATGGGATATGTTTATTTTAGCATATTGCCTTAATATTTTATATATGGGTAACTGATATGTTTATTTTAGCATATTGCCTTAATATTTTATATATGGGTAACTGATATGTTTATTTTAACATATTGCCTTAATATTTTATATATGGGTAACTGATATGTGAATTTTAGCATATTGCCTTTATATTTTATATATGGGTAACTGATATGTTTATTTTAGCATATTGCCTTTATATTTTATATATGGGTAACTGATATGTTTATTTTAACATATTGCCTTAATATTTTATATATGGGTAACTGATATGTGAATTTTAGCATATTGCCTTTATATTTTATATATGGGTAACTGATATGTTTATTTTAGCATATTGCCTTTATATTTTATATATGGGTAACTGATATGTTTATTTTAGCATATTGCCTTAATATTTTATATATGGGTAACTGATATGTGTATTTTAGCATATTGCCTTTATATTTTATATATGGGTAACTGATATGTTTATTTTAGCATATTGCCTTAATATTTTATATATGGGTAACTGATATGTTTATTTTAGCATATTGCCTTAATATTTTATATATGGGTAACTGATATGTTTATTTTAGCATATTGCCTTAATATTTTATATATGGGTAACTGATATGTTTATTTTAGCATATTGCCTTTATATTTTATATATGGGTAACTGATATGTTTATTTTAACATATTGCCTTTATATTTTATATATGGGTAACTGATATGTTTATTTTAACATATTGCCTTAATATTTTATATATGGGTAACTGATATGTTTATTTTAGCATATTGCCTTTATATTTTATATATGGGTAACTGATATGTTTATTTTAGCATATTGCTTTAATATTTTATATATGGGTAACTGATATGTTTATTTTAGCATATTGCCTTAATATTTTATATATGGGTAACTGATATGTTTATTTTAGCATATTGCCTTAATATTTTATATATGGGTAACTGATATGTTTATTTTAACATATTGCCTTTATATTTTATATATGGGTAACTGATATGTCGATGTTACTCCTGGAATGTTCAATGAAGGATACAAGGATAGACAGAATAAACCCCAATGGAGAATAGATTTTCTTGTTTATCTTGCCATTGTTTGATCAGGGCTATTTACTGTGTGTCCATCATGCACTGCAGGCTGTGCAGAATGAGTGGAGGCACTAAGGGTTTTTATTCTGTATCTGTAGATTGAAATTAAAATTGTCCAAATATTTCTTTGTAGACTTTAATTATTAGTGATATTTTCTATGCCACTTCATTAATTTAGAGATATTTAGATCTCATTTATCAAAATCTGAAGTTTTACCTACTTTCATTATCTTTTAATTAAATGGTGGGATTTAGGGCTGCTACAAAAATGCAGCAAAATATTTTAATTGCATTATTTGATTAAAGATTTAAAAGTATAGAAACCGTTTTTAATTGCATTATTTGGATAGTTTTAGTTACAATTAACATTTTTAACGTTCACAAAGTTAATTCACAGCTTTCAATTTTCATAAATGTTTCCCTTTATTAGTTGAAAAATGGAGAAGAGCAGTATTACAGAAGAGCTTTGTATCTTTGTAAGATCTGTTTATTGTCAGGCTTTCTCTCCCTGTCTTCTTGTCAGCAAACGGTGTATTGAGTTACAATGTGATAAACGGTGTATTGAGTTACAATGTGATAAACGGTGTATTGAGTTACAATGTGATAAACGGTGTATTGAGTTACAATGTGATAAACGGTGTATTGAGTTACAATGTGATAAACGGTGTATTGAGTTACAATGTGATTTGGTCACTCTACAGGCGGGTGGATTTAGTCTGTGATTTGCTCTGTAAAATATTGTACTTTATAAGTGTACCTTTTTGTGTTTTCTTATTTGAATCTGACATGTTCTCATATTGCAATTTGTAACACATGATATGAAAAATGTTCCATATGAAACAAAACATCCAAACATGCATCACTGTCAATGGAAATAGCCTTAATTAACAGGCTGTGAAGTAGTACACGTTTTTAAATCTCTGAGCTAGAACACCATTCAAAC
Source organism: Thymallus thymallus (assembly GCA_023634145.1). Classification (NCBI taxonomy): domain Eukaryota; kingdom Metazoa; phylum Chordata; class Actinopteri; order Salmoniformes; family Salmonidae; genus Thymallus; species Thymallus thymallus. The sequence continues at coordinate 40,309,300 of CM042391.1, read as the reverse complement.
AATGAGCCCTAATTTGTTCTGTGTTCTCTTTCAGGTCCTCCCAATAACCACCACAGTCAGTCTCTGCGGCCGCCGCTCCCTCCTCCTCACAACCACCACCAGTCGTCTGCCGGCTCCCTGAACCACAACCACCACCAGTCGTCGGCCAGCTCCCTGAACCCCAACACCCTGGCCAGCCGTCGCGGCCCAGCCCACGCCCCCTCTGCGGCCCCCGGGGAGGGTCCCTCCACGCCAGAGTCAGTCCAGCTTCAGGACAGCTGGGCACTGAACAGCAGCGTGCCCCTGGAAACCAGGTCAGTTACCCTGTCACCCTGCCCGCCCGCCTGCCTGCCATGTTGATGTTTAGGGGGACAGAAAAGCATTCTGCTTCCTATCAGTTCCTTGTACTATTAAGTTGGTTGTATTTATCCAAGTGACAGAGGTCTCAACCTCTGTCTTAAAGCCTCTGGTCAGGTTTGTGGGTGCCCACCTGATAGAGCTCTCAACCCAACATCCCGTCTTGCCGTTGCCCATCTTCACACGCTGCCACACTGGCACACAGGCAGAGGCCCTGCCCGCTGCTCTCCCTCTGGGGTTCTGTGACATAGAAGCTGGTGCCCCCCTCTCTCCCTCTGTTCTGTCTTTTGTTTGGTGTGTGGTTGCCGTGGTGTGTGGTTGCCGTGGTTTGAGGTTGCCGGGCTTATGCTGGGCTGTGGGTCGCACCTCGATGTTCCCAGATCACACCCCAAACACGCTGCGTGCACAATTCATGAGGCCGGGACTACAGGGCTCGTCTCTCAGATGTTTTATTCACCGGGAGCACAGGCGCAGCTCCTGCTATGCCTGCTAACACCGTGTGCCTCTACTTATCAGCTCCCTCCTCTCCAAAATGGAGCCTGGTGCCTCTACCTATCGGCTCCCTCCTCTCCAAAATGGAGCCTGGTGCCTCTACCTATCAGCTCCCTCCTCTCCAAAATGGAGTCACAGCCATAATGCCTCCACAAAGAGCGGAAAGCCGTTAGATAATTTGTTACTATTGGAACTCCAAATGATCATATACTGTACATAGTATAGATATTCCATCATGTTTGCTGAGATGCAGCAGAATAATGAGTTAGTGCCCAGGATGGATTGTGGGGCTTCACTTCCTGGTTTGGTGTACTACTGTAGCAGCATGAGTTGTGTTCTGCTGCTTTTCAGGTTTTTAGGCCATATATTTCCCCAAACGTCTCCAGTACGGTGGTTTGTTAGCTGGTTTCATAGGATTTATGACCTCCCTTTTTTAGAGTGGACCAACAGCACATCATTGCTCTCCAATATCCTCTTCCTACGCAGTGTTTCCCTTAGGAGTTTTTTCAGCACAGGTGGCTAATGTTGACACCATTGGAAATATGGTGTCCATTAGTTCTTTTGACTCTGGCTAAGTAGAAAAGACACTATCCCTTTAAAATAAATATGGTATCCATTAGTTCTTTTGACTCTGGCTAAGTAGAAAAGACACTATCCCTTTAAAATAAATATGGTATCCATGAGTTCTTTTGACTCTGGGTAAGTAGAAAAGACACTATCCCTTTAAAAGCGTGTCTCGGCAGAATGCACACATGCAAAGAACACACACAAAACAGTACAACAACACTGTACAACAGTACAACAACACTGTAAAACAGTACAACAACACTGCATCTTTCCCCTCACTACAGCCTCCGCTTACTCCTTCTCCTTCCCCCAGCTTCCCTGTTCCCGTCTCCCCTCTTCCCCTGCCACCTCAGTGCCTGTTCTCAGCAGGCAGATTAATATAGCTTCCCCCAGCTTCCCTGTTCCCGTCTCCCCTCTCCCCCTGCCACCTCAGTGCCTGTTCTCAGCAGGCATATTAATATAGCTTCTGTCGGGGCATATGGACCTGACCTCACACACTTCAGTTCATATTTCTTTGTCTTTCAGATGCCCCTGTCTAGGGCGTCTTGCAGCGCTAGCACTTTTACTTAGTTTATCCCATTAATACTGCTTGCTCTTTACAGTCTCCCTCATAGGAACAAAAAAGCATTTCAGCTGGGGCCTGACCCTTTACCCCTACAACCTGGAGCCACCAGCCATGCTGTCCATCATACTGCCTTGGAGATAATATAATGCATACAGTATATACACACACACACACACCTGCAGGGAGGCAGTGTCTTGGGTTTGGCTTGGAAAAGCAATTTTTTGCAATGGAGCAGATCATCTATATAATCTTACCATTATTGTACGTGACTACAGTAGAAACACAGTACACCATCTTATAGCATGCCCTCCTGTTCTAGTCTTTACACGCCACATCGTGGCAGGTTTCTTTTTCACATAACTGCTGTCATACTCCATGGCTCTGTCTCACCACATTCCAGAAATTAAATAATAAAATCTCCATTACCCTGAGAGGTGAGATGAGTCTCTGCCCCGCTCCGCTCTCGCCCTGTCTCCCCGTGGTCTTTGAGACGCCTGGACCATTCCTCTCTCACTCTCTTTCTCTCTCTCTATCTCCAGATTGAATGTCCTCCTCCAGCAATCGATTTCTTCTGAGGAGCCCTGAGGAGCCCAATTAAACTGGTTGTAGTGAAGTAGCGGCCGCGTCTTCAACGGCGCTGTAGGCCTATTGGTGTTCCTCCTATATTCTCAGAATGCAAAGCATGCATTTAGTCAATTTACAAAGACATTTGTTATCCGGCATGTGTGAGCCCTACTGGCCGTTGTGGTCCTCAGTAGCTTAGTTGGTAGAGCATGATGCTTGCTACTCCAGGATAGTGGGTTCGATTCCCAGGGCCACCCATCCTTGAAAATATGGTATTATTGTAGTATTATTATTGTAGTATTATTATGGTATTATTGGAGGAAAGTTATGGTATCATTGTGGTATAATTGTAGTATTATTGTGGTATCATTATGGTATCATTGTGGCATCATTATGGTATTGTGATATCATTGTAGTATTGTTATGGTATTATTATGGTATCATTGTGGTAAAATTTTAGTAGTATTATGGTATTATTGTGGTAAATACTGGTACTGTAAGTATTGAAAACTGCCATGTTAAATGGTAATGTGTTCGTAGCTTGTTCAATTTCCTAATGGAGGACTAATGTGAAATGCCTTTTTTTCACTGTTTCAACCCCACTGAGACCCAGTCTCTTAACTTTGAGCTCAGTCTAGGAGAGACATCTTCAGAACTATGCTATATAAATGATTTTTCTCTGTGTTCAACTGCTGCATTGTGGTTGGCTCTTGTTGAAATCTTCAAAGGTTGATTGATTGATTGATTGATTTTATTTGACAGTTTAAAAAAGTACCTATCAGGGCCGGGACGATACCAGTATCACAATACTCGTTAGTATCGTGGCAAGAAAACAAATCACCAAGCGGATTTAACTTCTTTAGGAAAACAGCCCTAATATTGGAAACAAACATTATTGTCATCCAGAGGCACATGTATTTATTTAACAAGCTATAGCACACAATATTTTACATACAGCAAGTTTTTAAAGGACCAAAGATTTAGGTCTGCTTGGTGTTTTCATTTTTGCCATGGAAAAAATATTGTGATACACACAGTACATACATTAAAAACTAGTTACACAATAAAGTCAGTGGCTTATTTCCATTGTGGTCCCTTAAAGTGCATGGTTCAATACATTACATAGAGAAAATGAGATGTATTGCACCATTGCAAGGTAACTACATTCCTTGGTAAGGTAGCAAGCCAAATGATCCAGCCCCTCTAGGGGTTCAACTCTTGTATATAGCCTCGTTATTGTTATTTTGTCGTATTATTTCCTTGTTTCTTACTTTATAACTCTGCATTGTTGGGAAAGAGCTCGTAAGTAAGCATTTCACTGTAAAGTATACACCTGTTGTATTCAGCGCATGTGACATTTGATTTGATTTTGAACTCCCAAACCTTTTTGATGTTGATTTTATTCAATTAGATTGACTGGCTCCGGCACCTTCTGTGCGGTCAGGATGGTTCAGGGTCTTAACACCTAGCTGAGTGTGTTGCAGACAGCCCTGGCCCTGCTTGTCTACCATCCTGAAGGTATTGAGAGAGAGAGAGAAAGACTGAGAGGCAGCTAGAGCCTCCAACAGTTGAGCCCTCCGTGCCTCGAATGCCAACCAGGGTTCATTGCGAAATGTAGCTAAATGTCTTTTGTCCTTGATCGCTTTACCATGATGTCCTGGTATGTCTGGCAGAATACTAATAAGGCTTGACTCCAGTTGAATTCCTGTTCATTATCTGTAAAACCTCCATTTACTTGTTAATTGCTCTGGCTTTTCACGCCCTCCTCCATGATGAGAGAAGTGTTTAATGTAAAAGCCAGACTATGAACCCAGTTTTGTTTTGCCGTCTTATTTTGTTCTGTTTGTCTTGGCTTGTATTCGACGGTGGTTCTGTTTAACTGTCTGTGTGGGTTTAACTCCTCTCTGTGAAAGGACCGGCGCTCGAGTAGAGAAGCAGGTACGGAACAGGACAGGACTGGAACAGCTTCGGAACCGGGTAACATTATAACAATTACAATGAACGCAGCAGCGGGGAACAGAGCTGGGGAACAGACCGATATAGGGAAGGTAATAACATGTGAGTGAGTCCAGGTGAGTCCAACAATCGCTGATGCGCGTGACGAGGGAAGCAGGTGTGCGTAATGATGGTGACGGGAGTGCGTAGTGCAGGGCAGACTGGCGAGGGAGAGTGGGAGCAGGCGTGACACTCTGAGCGGCGACATGTTGTGACCAACATGTTGTGACCAATTTGCAAACAGGGGCAGGATGGAAAGAGAAGACTGTCACTGTAAGTGCTACTTAAAAATGATAAATAAATACAAAGACAAAAATACAAAACTCATCTGGAACCAATCTAATCATTATTCAAATGCAGTGTTAATGCTTTTCCTCCTCTGTTACAATATGCAGGTATTTGATATTGTGTCTTATCTAAATCAATTCACGTTTGAAAGGCCTTTTATTATGGGCTAATTTTGTCCTATACGGCATTTGGTTGGAAGGTTCACTGCAGGTCAACTGTCGGCTATAACCTTCATATACTGTACTTAGTCATAATGAAATTGATGATTCAGAACTGAAGGTTATGTGAGGAGGTATGTGAACTGAAGGTTATCATTGGCTAAAGTGGTATTATAATAACTGCTGAATAGCATGTACATTTTATTTGACTATTGACAGATTTGGACCCAAACTGTCTTCTTTGTCATGTCAGGAGAGAGAAGATGTTCTAGTGTATGTTGTGAGAATATTGTGTTGTATGATTCAGATGATAATACCCACACATAATGAACTGTGATTTATCATCCATCTCCTCTCATCACTCTATTTAGAACTTGTCAAAGCCATTATACTATCTCTGTTTTGCTTTGCAAAGCTGTCTCTGACAACAGCTATATAACTCGTGCCCTGGTGGATAAAATATGATTTATGGATTAATTTACCTGCCGCCTGCCATTTTGCAATTAACATGCATCTAGCTGAGAGGATATTCTCTCCACTAACGCAGTGTGATGTGATGGCCGTGGCCAGCGGCCTGCCTATCACCATGGTACAAGTCATTAATCAGGCAGCTTCGGCGGGCAGGCCGGGCTAAGGGGCAGGACGCTAACCTCGGCCATGTTTTCATTAGTACACGGACACAGCTGTCAGGAAGGACTGCTGGGTAAGACGGGTCAGAGTTCCCAGTGTCACTCCTCTCCCAGTGTAATACATTCTCAGGTTGCCGTGGTGACACCGCTTTGTCCTTTATACTTAGGAGGAGGCCTGGAGAATGCTACTCTGAGGCCTGGGGAATGCTACTCTGAGGCCTGGAGAATGCTACTCTGAGGCCTGGAGAATGCTACTCTGAGGCCTGGAGAATGCTACTCTGAGGCCTGGAGAATGCTACTCTGAGGCCTGGGGAATGCTACTCTGAGGCCTGGGGAATGCTACTCTGAGGCCTGGGGAATGCTACTCTGAGGCCTGGAGAATGCTACTCTGAGGCCTGGAGAATGCTACTCTGAGGCCTGGAGAATGCTACTCTGAGGCCTGGAGAATGCTACTCTGAGGCCTGGAGAATGATACTCTGAGGCAGTAATGGCCAACTGGAAAGTCAGCATGTGTGCATCGTAGTAGGCTGAAATCATATTTAACACAACCAAAATGGGGATCAACCCATCAGGGACATCAAACATATCCTTTGATGTAATCCCTTTGATCGCCCCTCGCGGTTTCTCTGTTGATATAAGACATATATATACGGTATATTTTAATATATTCTGTTCAGACAAACCATCACTCAAGGTGTTTATTTCACTTTACACAGGTGGGAGATTATTAGAGTGAATTGAAGGTTGATTATTAGGTCACATGTTTCAGAGACCTTGGGATTAGTGGGGTGTGTGTTGATCTCAGCAGCTAGCCATCATTTTATATTGACTAGTGGACAGACAGGCTAGTCAGACCACTTTATCAGCGCTATTCCAGGTGAGGAATACCGATACACAATCATCATGGCTATGAAAACAGGCTGTTGCCTTGAGCAGGTTTCACAGTTGGCCTTGACTGCCTGTAAAGCCCAATGTTAGACTGATCCCAAATGTAAAGACTGAAAGAGACACATCAAGGTAGGGCCTTGAGATATGTGACCTGCACATGCTCCTCCAGCTTGTTTTTGCATCTAACCTGTTTTTTGTTATTTTTCTCGCTCAGCCTTATTTTTTCTCTCACTCATATCAAGTCATTCTGATCTATTTCTGAGCTGACGCTGTCATTTGGACCAAACCGGTGAATTAAGAACTGAGTGAGGATTGACACCTACATACAACACATAGTCAATTTAACAAACATCTTTTACATATTTCCTACTTATTTGTAACAGTAATTCCCAGACCTTTCCCATCCTTGGTGTTCTCCAGTGGTTGGTGGTTGGTTGAGAGACGAGCTGCGGAGAACCTGTTAGTGTTGCTGTCAGTGTTCTCCTGCTAGGATTGATCAGTCCCCAGGAAGACCCTAGCTCAGGAGACTACTAATTGGTAGATATCCACCATTGATCTAGTCACTGCTTCTCAAACTGTGGAGAGGAGAAGAAACGGTAATCTTGTTGTGAGGAAGGGAATAGAAGGAGGATGATGGAGTTTGGGGTGTGTGGTGGTTTGATGTGGAGTGGTGCGTTGAGAGGTCTAGCTTCCCTTAGTTTGGAGTGTGTGGTGGTTTGATGTGGAGTGGTGCGTTGAGAGGTCTAGCTTCCCTTAGTTGTTGGAGGTGAGAGAAAGAGGAGAGAAACCATGAGGATTGGGGCGGGTGGGAGGGGTGGGGGTACGGGGGTGGGGCGTTTTGGGCTTCCTTCCCCATCCGTGCTGGAGCTGTGGAAGGAGATCTGAGAGGAGAGTGCTTCTGGATTTAGTGTGGAGAAGCAGCTTGTGAGAGCTTCTGACCGGCATCAAAGCGGCACGGTCAACTGTCTTCTACTGTCATCCCAATCCCATCTGCCTCCTCGTAGACCTCCCCTGGCCCGCCGCCCACCTGGCGCAGGGCACTGGCCTGGCACTGTGGTCTGCCCGCAGCCAAGCCGGGCACCGGACACAGCGAACTGCCTCTCTGACTGCAAAGAGGGCAAGGAGGTGCTGGGGGAGAGATACTGTTGAAACAGACTGACTTAACTACAGTATTTACTAAGCTTCACAGTGCTATATTTGCAGTACGTTGTTTTGGGGTAGAAATGAGGCTCATGACAATGAAGAAGCAGTTCATTCTTATTCTCTATAACGATGATAATAAAATGCTGGGTAGGAGTCTGGAAGGAGATCTTCATATTCTGTATGCTTTTAGCTATATAATTCAGTGTCTCTAGACCAATTTGAAGTGTGAATACGTTTCAGGTTTTAAGAATAAGAAAATCAATGCATGTAAATGTTCAGTGAATAATTGCTGCTGGAATATAGAGGATCACTTCATTGCTCCAGATGTCTCATTATATTCTAAAAGCAACTGTTCACTCCAACGCAATGTGCACATTCTATTGGTAATAGAGACCATGTAGAAGCTGACTCTCTGTCCCTCTCTTTCTCTCCATTGCTGTAGGCACTTCCTGTTTAAAACCCCGTCCGGGACCACTCCCCTGTTCAGCAGCTCGTCTCCAGGGTACCCCATGACGTCTGGGACCGTCTACTCCCCCCCGCCACGGCTATTACCCAGAAACACCTTCTCTAGGAGCTCCTTCAAGCTGAAGAAACCCTCCAAGTACTGCAGCTGGAAATGTGCTGCCGTGTCGGCCATCGCTGCTGCCGTGCTACTGGTTGTGCTGCTCTCCTACTTCATAGGTAGGCTACAATACAGTACAGTACAGTACAGTATAGTACAGTACAGTACAGTATAGTACAGTACAGTACAGTATAGTACAATACAGTATAGTACAGTACAGTACAGGACAGGACAGGACAGGACAGGACAGGACAGGACAGGACAGGACAGGACAGGACAGGACAGTACAATACAATACAATACAATACAGTATAGTACAATACAGTACAACACTGTATAGTACAATACAGTACAACACTGTATAGTACAATACAGTACAACACTGTATAGTACAATACAGTACAACACTGTATAGTACAGTACAGGACAGTACAGGACAGTACAATACAGTACAGGACAGTACAGGACAGTACAATACAGTACAGGACAGTATAGTACAATACAGTACAGTACAGGACAGTATAGTACAATACAGTATAGTACAATACAGTATAGTACAAGACAGTACAGTACAATACAATACAGTATAGTACAGTACAGTACAGTACAGTACAGTATAGTACAATACAGTACAATACAGTACAGTACAGTACAGTACAGTACAATACAATACAGTACAGTATAGTACAGTACAATACAGTATAGTACAGTACAATACAGTATAGTACAGTACAATACAGTATAGTACAATACAGTAAGGTATAGTACAGTACAGTACAATACAGTATAGTACAATACAGTATAGTAGGCCCACTTGTTATAGTGATACACTATCTTCTGCTGTGGTGGAAAAGTCATGCTTGAGTAAAAGTAAAGATACATTCATAGAAAATGACTCAGGTAAAAAGTCACCCAGTAAAATGCTATTTGAGCAAAAGTAAAAAAGTATCTGGTTTTAAATATACTTGCTGGAAAAAGTATTCAATCCTCATAGTATTAAAGTGGAACTGGAACCGCATGAACTCTTATTAAAGTCTGTTCAGATACAGGAACAATATGACACATTTGTTTACATTTTCTGACAAGCGAGCACTTACAGTAGATATGGTCATTTTCACGTTTTCATAAATTCATAGAATGTTTGGGAATTATGTATAGTAAGGCATGTGAAAATTATATATCAATATAGAGTGGAAAAGCGGCTGTGTTTTTGGACAATTAATAGGCACTGCAGTAAACCTAAAAAACATAAAACATCTGTCTCGTCCCAGGACCGCAGAGTCTGCAGACCGTGCGCCATAGCCAATCAGAGCTACAGTAGGCCTTTATGCAAATAAGCCATTTGCCACACAGTCCTGCCATCATTGACTTTGAACTGGACGGTGTGTTTAGAGGCAGTAGCAACAGGGTGACTTTAGATAATTCGAACGAATGCATTCGCCAAAAGCCACAAAATACACCTGAATGGATTTCTGCAAATATGTAATTTCCACGGGAGTCCTCTTACATTTGGGAACTTTACAGTCCCATTGATCAAACAACCATGAACAGGCAGGCTCCCTCTCCCTCGGTTATGCACATCAACAACTATAAGATCAACAAATAATGCTAGCCAGAGCGAGATGAGCTAAAATCTAACGAGTGAACATTAGATAGACCCTCTCAAACATTTTCAGCTAAGTTAGTTGGCCTTCAATATTGCACTGATAAACGATGGGGAATAGTAGCCTGCTCGTCCTTCTGTAGTTTGCCTGTCAATGCATGCTGGTCCCAACCCACATTTTGACAACTGAATGGGAACTTGCCTGCCTTCCCATTTGATCGATGCCAAATACATTTGATTGACAACTAAAGAGCGTTTCGCTCTCAAGCAGTGGTGTAAAGTACTTAAGTAAAAATACTTTGAAGTACTACTTAAGTAGAATCTGTACTTTACTATTTATATTTTTGACAAATGTACTTTTACTCCATACATTCCTTATGAAAATAATGTACTTTTTACTCCATACATTCCTTATGAAAATAATGTACTTTTTACTCCACTACATTCCTTATGAAAATAATGTACTTTTTACTCCATACATTCCTTATGAAAATAATGTACTTTTTACTCCATACATTCCTTATGAAAATAATGTACTTTTTACTCCATACATTCCTTATGAAAATAATGTACTTTTTACTCCATACATTCCTTATGAAAATAATGTACTTTTTACTCCATACATTGTCCCTGACACCTAAAAGTAATCGTTACATTTAGAATGCTAAAGCAGGACAGAATTATGGCCCCTATCGATATAAAGCTTTCTCATCCCTACTGCCTCTCTGATCTGGCGGACTCACCAAACACAAATACTGTGTTTGTAAAAGTGTTGGAGTGTTCCCCTGTCTGTCCGTAATTCAAAATAATATGAAAATCGTGATGTCTGGTTTGCATAATATAAGGAATTTGATGTATAGCATTTACTTTTATTTTGTACTTTTACTCAAGTATTACAATTGAGTACTTTTTCTACCACTATACTTAAGTATATTTAAAACCAGATACTTTTAGACTTTTACTCAAGTAGTATTTTACTGGGTAATTTTCACTTGAGTAATTTCCTGTTAAGGTATCTTTACTTTTACTCAAGTATGACAATTTATTACTTTTTCAACCACTGCTTTCAAGTCAGAAAGTACACTGCACTATTGACGCTCTGGCCAAGGAGTTCCTCACAACGGTAGTCAAGCACCCAAGCTAACTGGCTAAAGTTGGCTAGCTTTCTAGACTTCTAGAGATATGCTGACTGGACAATAGTCGTTCAAGTTCAGCATAGCTAGCTAGCTAACTAGCGAAGCGATTCACATTTTTGGCTAGCTAACCAAATGACACCTGCGTCTAGCTTGTAGCCACCGAAAAACGAAAGTCGGTCACTTACCCACTCCTTCAATGATATGAAATCCTCCCAGCAGGTAGCAAGCTAACCTTTGGCGCCATGGTTTTAGCTTGCTACATAAATAGATAAGCTAGCCTATTAGCCACGTTACGACTGACTTGTGATCATTGGCCTTGCTAGTTTGATTGCATTGACATTCCCAGCCTATATTCCCAGTTATATTCGTCCGTTTTTGTCCAAAATATTGAGTCATTGAAACTGAAACATCTCGAATGGGTGGAAGCAGCAAACAATGTACCAGCTGTGGTTTACACCCTGATAGCATTATTTTGGGGACTACCAAGAAATGTATTGGTGAATTATATGAATCATGCATTGAACCCATCTATTCTGGGATGACAATGCGTTATTATTGATAGGGTGCGTGAATTGGACCATAATTCTGTCCTGCCTGAGCATTCAAAATGTACCTAGTACTTTTAGGTGTCAGGGGAAAATGTATGGGAGGAAAAAGTACAGATTTTCTTTAGGAATGTAGTGTTTTTTTTAAAAACATTTTAGTCAGTTAGTAGATGCGACTTACTGTACAGTAGTGAATGCATTCATTTTCATATCTTAAGTACTTTACACCACTCATCTGCTATCGGTTTCTTCAAACAATGTTTACAATTTGCATTTTGTTTTGTGAGGTAAAGATTTATAGCCAGTCACTTTAATAATGTTTACATATTTTGCATTACTCATCTCATATGTATATAATACTGTATTCTATACTATTCTACTGTATCTTAGTCCATGCTGCTCTGACATCGCTCGTCCATATATGTATATATTCTTAAGGTATATGTGGTGAAACGGTTATATATTACTTGTTAGATATTACTACATTTCTCTACACCCGCAATAACATCGGGCTAAACACGTGTATGTGACCAATAATATTAGATTTTATTTTATTTGATGAGGTGTCTCAGGCAGTGTTCAGGTCTGACATGGTGATTGTGAGTCATAGCAGCACGGCGCGGGGGGTGCAGTGAGCTGTGCTGTTAGCCTCTTAAACCAGGCCGAGAGAGGAGAGGGAGCCGGATGCTCCCCAAGCCATGCTCTTTTGAGGACTGTGGACACAGTCGATACTGAGGTGTATAGCGCTTGGGGAGGGAGGGAGGGAGAGGGAGCAGAGCCCACTGCAGGAGTGGCACAGTCTGGGAAATGAGAGTAAAAACCTCAAAGGGGCTTTGATGAGCCGATCAAGAGCCTTACTGTGGTCACATAATAACAGCTAAGGCCAATCTCTGTGTGGAGGAATGATGGAGGGATATCTACACACAGATACTATGTACTGGGTGCCAGTTTCTCTACAGGGGACTGTAGTGGTATTGAGAGCTGGCTGAATGTGCTGTATTAAGGGCTCTCTGTGTGGCAGGAATAGAGAGTTGTGGTGGCCAAGGCTATGCGGTAGAGTGGTTTTAGTTAGACCTCACCCTTCTTATAAGGCTTCACTGTTTGGAATTGCAATGTTTGTAGAGATATTTATTCACTGTGAGATTCCGTTGACAAAGCTGAAGACGCACTCACGGGAGGGAGGGGGAGAGCGAGGGAGAGAGATGGCTCATTGACTTTGCGCAGCCGTGGGTGGAGGCTGGCTGTGTGTGTGCAGTGGTGAAACTCCCCCATTACCTGTGGGATTATGTTCGCATGGTGTGGCACTCAGACACACCGAGGGAGGTAAGGCCACCGCTCAGCAGGCAGAGCACTTCATCTCCCTGCGCCGGTCAGGGCTCTACGGTCTGAGCTGTTCTGACCAGTCCCCGAGCCATGCCAAAACTCAGCGGTCCCGGACCTCTGAGCAGAACCGAAATGTGGCCGTGGCTTTTTACAAGCAAACAAAACTGGACCGCTGCCGTTGAACTCTCCACTGCAGACTCCAGTGAGAGAGGGAGGCTCAGACTGTTCCTGGGAGATCTGCACTAATGCATTCGGAAACACAGCACTCAGTCAAATATAGGCTTTTCTGTTCCACTCTTTCAAAACATTATGCTGTCTGCCCATTTTTAGAATTAGTATAGGAAAAGAGCTTCTCTCAGAGAATCAAGACAAAGAATATGCCCTGAAAGAGTGGAATGGCAGTCTCCTTTTGAGTTTGCATGTCATTACTCTTAATGAGCCAATCACAGGGACGTTGTTACATCATGAAGGACTGACACCCACCAGTTGTTCTCGTATCGCTCCGCTCGTCCATTCCTCTAAGGACACACTTGTCTGGCACAAGGTATTTTTATATTCCTTGTGTTTTGTTTGGAAACACACTCGTTCACAGACCTACCATATCCAAGGGGCTGAGAGGTTTACAGTTGCTAGGACACAGATGAGGTGAGCAGACCTGATGCAAGCTGAGCAGATCTGGCATCATCGTGCTAGGTGGGGATGGGAGGCCTTGCTACTGCCTCTCTCTGTCTCTCTCTCCTTAAAGGACAGTGGGCCTAATTTACACTAATTGGCGAAAGAGGATGAAAGGAGAGAGATGAATGATGAGTACACAGCCTTTTGATTGGTTCTGCTCCTAGTTAGGTTAGCTGGACTGGAACTGCCGCTGCAGGTGCTTTCATTAGACATGACATGAAACCAAGAGAGATGGGGATTGACACTGAAATCAACCTAATGACTGAAATCAACCTAATGACTGAAATCAACCTAATGACTGAAATCAACCTAATGACTGAAATCAACCTAATGACTGATACACTGAAATCAACCTAATGACTGAAATCAACCTAATGACTGAAACACTGAAATCAACCTAATGACTGAAATCAACCTAATGACTGAAACACTGAAATCAACCTAATGACTGAAACACTGAAATCAACCTAATGACTGAAATCAACCTAATGACTGAAACACTGAAATCAACCTAATGACTGAAATCAACCTAATGACTGATACACTGAAATCAACCTGACTGAAATCAACCTAATGACTGAAATCAACCTTAATACACTGAAATCAACCTAATGACTGATACACTGAAATCAACCTAATGACTAATACACTGAAATCAACCTAATGACTGAAACACTGAAATCAACCTAATGACTGAAACACTGAAATCAACCTAATGACTGATACACTGAAATCAACCTAATGACTGATACACTGAAATCAACCTCATGACTGAAATCAACCTCATGACTGAAATCAACCTTAATACACTGAAATCAACCTAATGACTGAAATCAACCTAATGACTGAAATCAACCTTAATACACTGAAATCAACCTAATGACTGAAATCAACCTAATGACTGAAATCAACCTTAATACACTGAAATCAACCTAATGACTGATACACTGAAATCAACCTAATGACTGAAATCAACCTAATGACTGAAATCAACCTAATGACTGATATACTGAAATCAACCTAATGACTGATACACTGAAATCAACCTAATGACTGATACACTGAAATCAACCTAATGACTGAAATCAACCTAATGACTGATACACTGAAATCAACCTAATGACTGCTACACTGAAATCAACCTAATGACTGAAATCAACCTAATGGCTGATACACTGAAATCAACCTAATGACTGATACACTGATATCAACCTAATGACTGCTACACTGAAATCAACCTAATGACTGAAATCAACCTAATGACTGAAACACTGAAATCAACCTAATGACTGAAATCAACCTAATGACTGATACACTGAAATCAACCTAATGACTGATACACTGAAATCAACATGACTGAAATCAACCTAATGACTGAAATCAACCTTAATACACTGAAATCAACCTAATGACTGATACACTGAAATCAACCTAATGACTGAAACACTGAAATCAACCTAATGACTGATACACTGAAATCAACCTAATGACTGATACACTGAAATCAACCTAATGACTGAAATCAACCTAATGACTGAAATCAACCTTAATACACTGAAATCAACCTAATGACTGATACACTGAAATCAACCTAATGACTGATACACTGAAATCAACCTAATGACTGAAACACTGAAATCAACCTAATGACTGAAATCAACCTTAATACACTGAAATCAACCTAATGACTGAAATCAACCTAATGACTGAAATCAACCTTAATACACTGAAATCAACCTAATGACTGAAATCAACCTTAATACACTGAAATCAACCTAATGACTGAAATCAACCTAATGACTGAAATCAACCTTAATACACTGAAATCAACCTAATGACTGATACACTGAAATCAACCTAATGACTGATACACTGAAATCAACCTAATGACTGAAACACTGAAATCAACCTAATGACTGAAACACTGAAATCAACCTAATGACTGATACACTGAAATCAACCTAATGACTGATACACTGAAATCAACCTCATGACTGAAATCAACCTCATGACTGAAATCAACCTTAATACACTGAAATCAACCTAATGACTGAAATCAACCTAATGACTGAAATCAACCTTAATACACTGAAATCAACCTAATGACTGAAATCAACCTAATGACTGAAATCAACCTTAATACACTGAAATCAACCTAATGACTGATACACTGAAATCAACCTAATGACTGAAATCAACCTAATGACTGAAATCAACCTAATGACTGATATACTGAAATCAACCTAATGACTGATACACTGAAATCAACCTAATGACTGATACACTGAAATCAACCTAATGACTGAAATCAACCTAATGACTGATACACTGAAATCAACCTAATGACTGCTACACTGAAATCAACCTAATGACTGAAATCAACCTAATGGCTGATACACTGAAATCAACCTAATGACTGATACACTGATATCAACCTAATGACTGCTACACTGAAATCAACCTAATGACTGAAATCAACCTAATGACTGAAACACTGAAATCAACCTAATGACTGAAATCAACCTAATGACTGATACACTGAAATCAACCTAATGACTGATACACTGAAATCAACATGACTGAAATCAACCTAATGACTGAAATCAACCTTAATACACTGAAATCAACCTAATGACTGATACACTGAAATCAACCTAATGACTGAAACACTGAAATCAACCTAATGACTGATACACTGAAATCAACCTAATGACTGATACACTGAAATCAACCTAATGACTGAAATCAACCTAATGACTGAAATCAACCTTAATACACTGAAATCAACCTAATGACTGATACACTGAAATCAACCTAATGACTGATACACTGAAATCAACCTAATGACTGAAACACTGAAATCAACCTAATGACTGAAATCAACCTTAATACACTGAAATCAACCTAATGACTGAAATCAACCTAATGACTGAAATCAACCTTAATACACTGAAATCAACCTAATGACTGAAATCAACCTTAATACACTGAAATCAACCTAATGACTGAAATCAACCTAATGACTGAAATCAACCTTAATACACTGAAATCAACCTAATGACTGATACACTGAAATCAACCTAATGACTGATACACTGAAATCAACCTAATGACTGAAACACTGAAATCAACCTAATGACTGAAATCAACCTTAATACACTGAAATCAACCTAATGACTGAAATCAACCTAATGACTGAAATCAACCTTAATACACTGAAATCAACCTAATGACTGATACACTGAAATCAACCTAATGACTGATACACTGAAATCAACCTAATGACTGATACACTGAAATCAACCTAATGACTGAAACACTGAAATCAACCTAATGACTGAAATCAACCTTAATACACTGAAATCAACCTAATGACTGAAATCAACCTAATGACTGAAATCAACCTTAATACACTGAAATCAACCTAATGACTGAAATCAACCTAATGACTGAAATCAACCTTAATACACTGAAATCAACATAATGACTGAAATCAACCTAATGACTGAAATCAACCTTAATACACTGAAATCAACCTAATGACTGAAATCAACCTAATGACTGAAATCAATCTTAATACACTGAAATCAACCTAATGACTGAAATCAACCTTAATACACTGAAATCAACATAATGACTGAAATCAACCTAATGACTGAAATCAACCTTAATACACTGAAATCAACCTAATGACTGAAATCAACCTAATGACTGAAATCAATCTTAATACACTGAAATCAACCTAATGACTGAAATCAACCTAATGACTGAAATCAACCTTAATACACTGAAATCAACCTAATGACTGAAATCAACCTAATGACTGAAATCAACCTTAATACACTGAAATCAACCTAATGACTGAAACACTGAAATCAACCTAATGACTGATACACTGAAATCAACCTAATGACTGATGTAAGTATGTTTAGAGTGTAACCAACTGACACAAGTAGGAGAAGGTGCACACACACACACACACACACACACACGTTATTCACCCCTCTCTGGGGTATCAGTGATGGAGCAGGGTTGGCGGGGATCACCTTTATGTGTGTATTCTAAATGTTATCATTAATGACAGGCCATGTGATAAAACATGTCAGGCAGGTGGTAGACGTCCTCTGCACTGCATGGCTGTCCTCTCTTGTCACTGTGTTTATTTTTATCTCTGCATGTCCCCAAGCCTTTGGAGACTCTGACCTTCATGCCTACAACATTTTTAGAGTCATGTCCAAAATGAATCTGGTGTACACCGGAGAGAGCCCAACCTGAAATTCCTTCCTGCTTCGGAGACAAAGTTTTGAGTGAAAATTCTCCTGATGCAGCCTGCCATGGATATGTTAGGGATTCTATACAACGCACACAATGTAAACGGGTGTATATCAATTACAAAATTCGACTTTATTTCCATTCCACTTAATTTCACATTTTACCTCTCCCTATAAACAAATGCAAGCCTGCATAGTAATAGTACATTCAAGTCTATTTCTGTTTCAGAGCGCTGGCAATGTTGCTGGAATGGCCAGCCACCATTCGTTAACTTGGCTGGTTAGACGCATCCAGTATGAGCTGACCAGAGCTGCAGCTGTGGGGAGTATGAAGGGAGGCTGAGCATGTGGCCTGACTCCAGATACACTACATATACAAAAGTATCTGGACACCCCTTCAAATGAATGGATTCGGCTATTTCAGCCACATCCGTTGCTGACAGGTGTATAAAACTGAGCACACCGCCATGCAATCTCCATAGACAAACGTTGGCAGTAGAATGGCCTTACTGAAGAGCTCAGTGACTTTCAACATGGCGCCCTCATAGGATGCCACCTTTCAAGTCAGTGCGTCAAATTTCCGCCCTGCTAGATCTGTCCCGGCCAACTGTAAGTGCTGTTATTGGAAACGTCTATGAGCAACAACGGCTCTACTGTGAAGTGGTAGGCCACACAAGCGCACAGAACAGGACCATCGAGTGGTTGGACCACTGTCCTTAGTTGCAACACCCACGACTGAGTTCCAAACTACCTCTGGAAGCAACGTCAGCACAATAACCATTTGTCGGGAGCTTCATGAAATGGGTTTCCATGGCCAAGCAGACGCACACAAGCCTAAGGTCAACTTGTGTAAAGCTCGCCGCCATTGGATTGTGGAGAAGTGGAAACGCGTTATCTGGAGTGATGAATCACACTTCACCATCTGGCAGTCCGACAGACAAATCTGGATTTGGTGGATGCCAAGAGAACGCTACATGCCTCAATGCATAGTGCCAACTGTAAAGTTTGGGGGAGGAGGAATAATGGTCTGGGGCTGTTCTTCATGGTTCGGGCCTCTAAGTTCCAGTGAAGGGAAATCTTAACGCTACAGCATAAAATTACATTCTAGACAATTCTGTGCTTCCAACTTTATGGCAACAGTTTGGGTAAGGCCCTTTCCTCCATACAGAAAAGGTTTGTCGAGATCGGTGTGGAAGAACTTGACTGGCCTGCACAGAACTCTGATCTCAACCCTATCCCCACAGCAATGTTCCAACGTCTAGTGGAGGCTTTTATAGCAATCCATATTAATGCCCATGATTTTGGAATTAGATGTTCGACGAGCAGGTGTCCACTTACTTTTGGTCAGGTACTGTATGTGGATATTCTCCCTGGCTCTCCTTCATGACACAGATAGGGGTATATAACGCTGTCACACAAATTGTCTCCTCAGCACTTGCACACGGGCAGGCCAGTGACATGGTCCATTTGGAGTGGGTGAAGGAGTATGAGGTTTTAATTAGAGAAGAAAAGGTGTCTGGGGGACTGATGGATCCACTCAGGGATTTTGACAAGCAGACTGGAATAGATTGGATCCATCTCGTCACGCTGCTCTTCACACCCACATCTCGCCCTCTCCGAGTAGGGGTGCAGGTAGAGGGAGGCGGGTGGTGGTGCTAATTATTTTTACATGCCGTGGGTCTGCAGAGAAGGTGATGATCAGACAACAGTATGGCTCATCCAGTACCACCGACATGTGGAATCATCTCAGAGGTGAGGTGCTGGGCCCGGGTTCTCAGTGGTCTGGGTAGAGCAGCGGATAGTGGATTCACACGGTGGAGGGATGGGAGAGGATGCTGCAGTGGGGATGGACAGACCCTGTGAAGGGCTGCTGTTATTGGCATTGGCTTTTCATTGTCAGGAGAGACACAGTCAGGCTCATAGGCACACATTTGTTAAAGAGGGAGACTCTCAGGGCGAGCAGTGGGAATAAACATTCTTTATTTCATATTGTGCGTGTGTCCATGGCTGTACAAGTGTGTGTGTGTGTGTGTGTGTGTGTGCGCGTGCAGTCTGTGTGTGTGTGTGTGCGTGCAGTCTGTGTCTGTCAGTGAATTACTTATATGTGGTGTGTGTGCAGAGAGACTGAGCCAAGCGTCAGTGTTTACACACCTATAACCTGAGTTGTGTTGGTGGTGGTGGTGTTGTTGGTGGTGGTGGTGGTGGTGGTGGTTGTTGTGGTGCACAGACTGCACACCTGCTTTGAACTAACTGTAATCCTGCCCGCAGATTGCCGCTTAGTTGCATCAGTCAGTAGAGGTGTGGCCCCCACAGCTGTTTTCATTACCAGTTCATCAGAGGCTGGTCTTGTGAACAGCTCACATGGGCGTATTAACAGTACGTTGGCTTGAAATACATAATTTTTGTTATTATGAGGTGTTACTCCTTCAGTGTCCTTATGCTTCAGCCACACCCATCTGCCTTCCTGAAGTCTCCTCACTTGTTAGATTCATAGAATTCATCAGACTCCCCAGACCAATTTATTTCAACATTCTATATCTTGGAATGTCACATTGAGTTTTAATAAGGAACCAAATAAAGTGATTCGTTGTCAGGTCCTGACTATAGGGAGGCCTCTAGGCATCTTCATGTTGGTCTGGAGGTGACTGTCAGGGCTTGACAGAGGGGAGGATTCTAGGCTACTCTGTGTTGGTTTTTGTGGTTGTCCCCAATTGGGATCCTATTTATGTTGTTAAGTTTCCTACCTGTGTGTGGGTTATTGTTTGTGCATGTTGCACTTCAGGTCATGGTTACTTCCTTTCCTTTTCGTTATTTAAAAAAAACAAATAAAGGAATGTCTATTTACTACAGCACTGCGCCTGGGGTCCTGCCTACCAGCTATGACTGTCATAGCCAATAATAAACCACTAGACTGCATTAGTGCACTGGGGAATCTCTCTGTGCTGCCTGCCTGTACAGAACAGAACAGAACATGGATGGTGATGTGAAGTCGGGCCGTCCTGCTCCTACAGTAGAGACAAAGACGGAGGACTCACAGTCACCAGTCCTTCTGTAGGTAATATTATCACTTTGAGGAGGTGAATTATACATAAAGATTACATAAAGTGTTATGCGCCATCTCATGAATTTCTCATCTAACACATTTTCAGTTAATTATTCATGTTTATTGCGAGCTGAAAATTAGTTTGTGAAAGATTTCCCACAGATGTGATTAAGCTCTAAATGCATTGAAGCGACTTGTCATTTCCGTTTTAGTCATTTAGCAGACGACTTACCAGAGCAGTTAGGGCCAAGTATCTTGCTCAAGGGCACATCGGCAGATATTTCACCTAGTCGGCTCAGAGATTCAAACCAGAAACCTTTCGGTTACAGGGCCCAACGCTCTTAACCACTAGGCTACCTGCCTGGTTCATTGACAGACAGATTAACCACTGATTACCTATCTTACATTGCTTTACATGTGTCTTTAGACAGGGCCTACATAAGACTGGGTTTTATAGAAAGACACTAGGGACGGATATGGACCCCAAGGCGAGGATTTATTAATAGCTCTGTAGAATTTGGGTCGTTGGTCAGAATTAACTAAGGATGACCAACGACTTGAGAGGCTCGACTGTAATTCAGGTTTATTTTGACTCTCTTTGCCTCATTGGCCAGCTTTTATTATCTGGGTAAACTTTGGGAGTTGTACAGACAGCAGTAAGCAGTACCGCCTGCAGCTCTCGTCTTTGAGATAATGCATGTAAAGTGCTTGCTTTTCTCCAATGCTTTTTCTACAGTCATCCCCATGGGCGCATTTACAGTGTGCATAACTATAGCTGCATAGCCAGCATGAATTTGTTTTTTGGTGTTTAGATGTAGAATGACTGTTTGCACGCCTTGAGGAGATCGTTTGAAAATAGTCATTGAGAAACTTTCTTTTTACAATAGCACCATTTGATTGTTGTTGAATGATATGAATGTAATTAACAATTGACTGTATTTGTCTCTTGGCACCATCCTGGGTTGAGGAAGGTAGTGTCATTGCTGTGGAGTACTGTATAGAGGTGTGTCTCCCTGCAATATGGGCTCCCGAGTGGTGCAGCGGTCTATGGCACTGCATCTCAGTGCTAGAGGTGTCACTACAGACACCCTGGTTTGAATCCAGGCTGTACCACAACCAGCCATGATTGGGAGTCCCATAGGGCGGTGCACAATTGGCCCAGTGTCGTCCGGGTTTGGCCGGTGTAGGCCGTCATTGTAAATAAGAATTTGATCTTAACTGACTTGCCTAGTTAAATAAAGGTTAATTAAAAAAGTAGGGCTCTATGCATAGACCTTGTCCTTATCATTCATTCGCCTTTGAACTCTGCAATGGTTTATGGCAAGGGCGCCCTCTACAGTCTGAGTAGAGCAGCAGGCAGCCCAATGTGTATGGCCCAGTGACTGCTGGGAGAGAAATGAAAGGCCACAGCGAGAGATTAATGAAGGAGATGGAAGTAAGGTGGTAGTAGAGTAGATTTCAGCCCGTGGAACACATTGTCATGTACCCATGATTATTATCATAGAGAGTGTTGATCTGGCTGACTTGTTATAGTGAGGTTGTTGTGTGCTTCAACTAGATGGCATCCCTGTCCCAACCTAATAGCTCATTTTCAGATTTTTTATATATCTGAAATGAATGTTCCCCTCTCTGGGTTTCACTCTATGGAAAAGGTTATTGGCAGCAGTAATTGCAGTTCTGAGGTGAAGATGAAAATGTTTTCATATATATACGTTTTTTTCTTAGCAAGAGATGTAAGAGCTGATTAACTCACAAAGAATAGTCATCTTTGCTCATGTCTTAGCAAGATATTATTTTGAGTCATGTCCTATTTTAATTCCGATTCAGTCATATTTGTCTTTTTTAAATCCAGATTTCCAACTTCTTTCCTGCACAGGGCAGGTATGGAGACCAACTCTGTCATGGCTGTTTAGAGAGCTTTCACCTGAGCATTGGGATAAAGTGATTTACCTTAAGGCCATTGTGATTAAGTAATGATAAGTGATAGGCTGATTTAAACCATTCTCCTAGCTGTGGGCTTACAGTCCACCTGTGTGGGCAAACTGCTTAGCCACTGTCCCCAACCCAGCCCAACCAAACATTTTTTCCTCTCTCTCTATCTCTCTCTCTCTCTCTCTCTCTCTCATTTTTCTCTCCTCTCACCCTCTCTCTGTCTTTCTTTCTGTCTTTCTTTCTTTCTTTCTCTCTCTCAGCTCTAAACCTGCTAGGGCTCAACTGGCAGCTGAAGCCGGCCGATGGGCACCTGATCAACAACGGCCTGAGCACTGGGCTGCCGGGCAGCAGTGATGTGGCAACAGTGCCCTCCGGAGGCAGAGGTAACAGCCAGAGTCTGCATGTTTACCGCCCCTGGCCTTGGTGCTGAAACCCTCCACTCCACAACACTGAGGCTGCATTGATGACTGGAGACTGGGGCTCTAACAACTAGTGAGGCCTGCAGAATAAACTGGTCTGGTAGCTCTGGGCTAGATTATGAATGGAAGGTAGCATGTAGTACAAATGTACAAGCTGCTAATGTAACAAACAGCAAGAAGGGCCTGGCTATCATTCATTAGTGAACAAATTGCGACTAGTTCTCCTGTTTGAACTATAGTGGAGTTAACCCTGTCTGGTGCATAACTGTTTTAGAATAGTAATCACAGCAACAGTGTACACAGGTTCTATTAAAGGAGGGTTGCCAATTGCATTAGAACTCAGATTATTTACCTTGTGGTTTGACGTTTGCCGTCAGCGCCTAATCAAAAGATGACACAAGGCTCACCGTCTGTCCACCATAGTGCAGTAGGCCGCGTGTTCCCTGCTAACTAATAACACATTAGAAAACAAGCCCTCCTATAAATCCTCAGATAAATCCTCTTACATACAATACACTTTTGTTTGAATTCCTTCGGTCTGTAGAATTCGCTGGCCATCTTGATTTAGGAGGACTGTAACAACACCATGTAATCCAGCGAGAGGAGGCGTAGTGTGGGTGTAAGGCGCTGTGAAATCGCTCTCTGAAGTGTTTTTCCAAGCGTTGGCTTTGATGGAGGTCCTCTGGAGTGGCTCTGAGGAGCCGCCAACCACGGCGTGTCTCATGAGCCGACACACACGTCTGGGCCAGGCTAGTTTGTTCAAGTCAGACGCTGAAATTGAGCGTTTGAATTTGCTGGGCTTCATGTCATTAGAGAAGGTTGTGGAGTGAGAGCACATCTGTCATCTGTTGGGAATGGCACCAAACCCTTTTTCACTGGGAGATACAGCAGTCCTGTTGGGCTCTCCCGGGTTTGGCAGCACTGGCAACAGTTTTACATAAGACTGTGTTGTGGCAGACCTCAGACTAGACTGTGTTGTGGCAGACCTCAGACTAGACTGTGTTGTGGCAGACCTCAGACTAGACTGTTGATGCCTCCCTAACTCTGAGGCTTGGATCCTGGTGTCTACATGAGGTGAGGTGACCTCTGAAGTACAGACGGAGATGTAAGACTGTTCTGGAGGCCAGCCAGAGCATTGTGGTTAATGTGATGCTGCTGTGACTGTGATCGTCATTGTCAGGACTCTGGCGTTCCACTGCAGATCTGCCTGATGCGTTTAGGAGGATAACACCCCTTCCTTAATACTGTCAGAGGAACACATCGCTACCCAGGGCCTAGTCTTGCTCTCTCTCTCGCTCTCTCTCTCGCTCTCAACGGTGCCCCTCCTGCTCCGGCTCGCCGGTATACTAACTACCGGCAAGAGGATGATTGCAGCCACACCCAAGCTCCCACACCTGTTCCCATTTCCCCTGATTCCACACACACACACACTAACCTGTTCCCATTTCCCCTGATTCCACACACACACACACTAACCTGTTCCCATTTCCCCTGATTCCACACACACACACACACACTAACCTGTTCCCATTTCCCCTGATTCCACACACACACACACACTAACCTGTTCCCATTTCCCCTGATTCCACACACACACACACACACACACACACTAACCTGTTCCCATTTCCCCTGATTCCACACACACACACACACTAACCTGTTCCCATTTCCCCTGATTCCACACACACACACACACACACACACACACACACACACACACTAACCTGTTCCCATTTCCCCTGATTCCACACACACACACACTAACCTGTTCCCATTTCCCCTGATTCCACACACACACACACACACACACACACTAACCTGTTCCCATTTCCCCTGATTCCACACACACACACACTAACCTGTTCCCATTTCCCCTGATTCCACACACACACACACTAACCTGTTCCCATTTCCCCTGATTCCACACACACACACTAACCTGTTCCCATTTCCCCTGATTCCACACACACACACACTAACCTGTTCCCATTTCCCCTGATTCCACACACACACACACTAACCTGTTCCCATTTCCCCTGATTCCACACACACACACACTAACCTGTTCCCATTTCCCCTGATTCCACACACACACACACTAACCTGTTCCCATTTCCCCTGATTCCACACACACACACTAACCTGTTCCCATTTCCCCTGATTCCACACA
Organism: Thymallus thymallus; assembly: GCA_023634145.1. Lineage (NCBI taxonomy): Eukaryota > Metazoa > Chordata > Actinopteri > Salmoniformes > Salmonidae > Thymallus > Thymallus thymallus. The sequence goes on along the minus strand of CM042391.1, from coordinate 40,283,993 downwards.
CACACACACACACACACACACTAACCTGTTCCCATTTCCCCTGATTCCACACACACACACACTAACCTGTTCCCATTTCCCCTGATTCCACACACACACACACTAACCTGTTCCTATTTCCCCTGATTCCACACACACACACACACACACACACACTAACCTGTTCCCATTTCCCCTGATTCCACACACACACACACTAACCTGTTCCCATTTCCCCCGATTCCACACACCCACCCACACACACACACCTGTTCCCATTTCCCCTGATTGCGCTCCCTATTGATGTTCCAGCCCCAGTGTGAGTGTGTGGATTATTGATGTTCCAGCCCCAGTGTGAGTGTGTGGATTATTGATGTTCCAGCCCCAGTGTGAGTGTGTGGATTATTGATGTTCCAGCCCCAGTGTGAGTGTGTGGATTATTGATGTTCCAGCCCCAGTGTGAGTGTGTGGATTATTGATGTTCCAGCCCCAGTGTGAGTGTGTGGATTATTGATGTTCCAGCCCCAGTGTGAGTGTGTGGATTATTGATGTTCCAGCCCCAGTGTGAGTGTGTGGATTATTGATGTTCCAGCCCCAGTGTGAGTGTGTGGATTATTGATGTTCCAGCCCCAGTGTGAGTGTGTGGATTATTGATGTTCCAGCCCCAGTGTGAGTGTGTGGATTATTGATGTTCCAGCCCCAGTGTGAGTGTGTGGATTATTGATGTTCCAGCCCCAGTGTGAGTGTGTGGATTATTGATGTTCCAGCCCCAGTGTGAGTGTGTGGATTATTGATGTTCCAGCCCCAGTGTGAGTGTGTGGATTATTGATGTTCCAGCCCCAGTGTGAGTGTGTGGATTATTGATGTTCCAGCCCCAGTGTGAGTGTGTGGATTATTGATGTTCCAGCCCCAGTGTGAGTGTGTGGATTATTGATGTTCCAGCCCCAGTGTGAGTGTGTGGATTATTGATGTTCCAGCCCCAGTGTGAGTGTGTGGATTATTGATGTTCCAGCCCCAGTGTGAGTGTGTGGATTATTGATGTTCCAGCCCCAGTGTGAGTGTGTGGATTATTGATGTTCCAGCCCCAGTGTGTGGATTATTGTAATTGTACTCATGTTGGGTGTGCCGATTTTAAACTTCGTTTTGCTTTTCATTTTCGTTTTTCAATCTCCTTCGTTTTTGTGCTCACTACCCTCGCATCCTCACACCCTCCTAAGTCCCATGAGGGCTGCATGTTGTCCTGAGAAGAATGGTCTCAGATCTTTACTTCCTCACTGTCCCCATAGGGAGAAGAGGCTACATCCTATAGTACTGCTATGGAAACGTATCTATAAGCCTTTTACAGTGTAAGATGATTATTAGTGTCATAACTAAACACCTTGTACGACAAAACAGCATCCCTGAGTTGGTTTTTCCTGCTATGAAACACAAATATTTACGTTGCATCTCCATAAGCTGGAGAAGTTGACTTTCTACTTGGTTTTATCACAGCAGATGTGTTCTATCAATAGAGATCTGAGGTATATTAACAGGCACCTTTACCTTGGATGTTATGTCTAACCTCTCGCTTTTCTCTCACTCTCTCTCATCCCTCCCTCTCTCTCTCTCGCTCTCTCTCTCTCTCACTCGCTCTCTCTCGCTCTCCCTCCCTAACACCCCTCTATTTCTCTTTCTTCTCTCTCTCTCTCCCTCTCTCTCTCCCTCCCTAACTCCATCTCTCAGGACCATGGGTGTACAGGAACAGTAGTATAAGTAGCGGTGAGCTGGAGGTAGGTGGGCGGGTGAGCCAGGACGTCCCCCCTGGAGTGTTCTGGCGCTCCTTACTACACCTCCGCCAACCCCTGTTCCTCAAGTTCAACATCTCCCTGGGCAAAGACGCACTCTTTGGGGTGTACATCCGCAAGGGCCTGCCCCCCTCCCACGCACAGGTATCCAGAAACTAACCTTGTTCTCTCTGTTGCCCCTCTCTCCCTCCATCACTAACCTTGTTCTCTCTGTTGCCCCTCTCTCCCTCCATCACTAACCCTGTTCTCTCTGTTGCCCCTCTCTCCCTCCATCACTAACCCTGTTCTCTCTGTTGCCCCTCTCTCCCTCCATCACTAACCCTGTTCTCTCTGTTGCCCCTCTCTCCCTCCATCACTAACCTTGTTCTCTCTGTTGCCCCTCTCTCCCTCCATCACTAACCTTGTTCTCTCTGTTGCCCCTCTCTCCCTCCATCACTAACCCTGTTCCCTCTGTTGCCCCTCTCTCCCTCCATCACTAACCCTGTTCTCTCTGTTGCCCCTCTCTCCCTCTCCCTCTCCCTCTCTCTCTCCCTCCCTCCATCACTAACCCTGTTCTCTGTTGTCTCTCCCTCCATCACTAACCCTGTTCTCTCTGTTGCCCCTCTCTCCCTCTCCCTCTCCCTCTCTCTCTCCCTCCCTCCATCACTAACCCTGTTCTCTGTTGTCTCTCCCTCCCTCACTAACCCTGTTCTCTGTTGTCTCTCTCTCCCTCACTAACCCTGTTCTCTGTTGTCTCTCCCTCACTAACCCTGTTCTCAATGTTCAGTATGACTACATGGAGCGTCTGGACGGGAAGGAGAAGTGGAGCGTGGTGGAGTCTCCTCGGGAGCGCCGCAGCATCCACACAGTGGTTCTGAACGAGGCCATCTTTGTTCAGTACCTGGACCCTGGCACCTGGCATCTGGCCTTCTACAACGACGGCAAGGACAAGGAGTCTGTCTCCTTCAGCACCATGGCTCTAGGTAGGTGCTGTTATTGTATTTACCTGCTTGCTTTACACTTCTATGTTCTTCTCGTAAAGCCAGGGAGAACATTTAGGATCCTGGTAGTTAGTAAAACCTCTGAGAGAGTTTTACATATGCACCATTCCAGGATTGTATCCCTGTTGGCCTGCTAGGCTTAGACTGATTTTGGGAGCACTGGTAAAAGTGTTAGAAAGGAGAGAGATTGAGTTATAAAAGATATATCCCCGTAGAGCCCTCTCTGTCTGTACACAGCTCCTGTCACACAGTTGGCCATCCCTGAACAGTAAACAAGCATTCAAAGCTGACAACAAACAAGAGGTAAAAAGACAGGAAGTATTCATGACTCTCTGGAGCTCCTGATCTCCACATGGCACACAGGCAGGCTCTGCTGCAGTAAGATCACTATCTCCACATGGCACACAGGCAGGCTCTGCTGCATTAAAAGCATGACAGATCAGTTAGAGATCAGTTGGAATGATAACCTGGTCTGAAGAGGATGCTACTGAGAAGAGAACACAGACCAACAGAACAGGGGCTTGACCTTGACTGAAAGAGAGGAGGAAGAGAGCAAAGATGGATGGGTTGGCTTGCATGAGGTCAAAGCAAGCATTTATATTCATACAGTAGACTCTCTTAGTAAACTAATAGGAATCTGCTCATTGTTCATTTGACTTCTATGCTTCCATGAACCTCAAATCGTCAGTGGGGCGGAACACACAACATGCAACAGTGGCAGGGTTATATCGGGTGGAGTAGCCTCTGCCGTAATGCCATGGGGACACTGAGTGATCAAAGCAATTCAATTACTGCAATTGTATTTACCTTCGGCAGTGGGGATGAGTACTGGTGTAATTAGGGAGGTTATCACTTGTGGCAGGGGCTGTGGAGGGAGGATGAAGGGGTGTGAGGACATTTGGGGAAGTTGTAGTATACAGAGTAATTTAAATAATGTGTTAGACAGTCACACCACAGAGGCATTTTGAATGATCTGTGCAGTGCATTTTTAGCTAATTGTTTCTCTGCTAATGGTTATTTACAGATAATCAATGGTAATAAGAATGCCAGAATCATTCTTTCCCCCAGGAGCTGCCCACACAGTACAGGGCCCAAGTTCATTCTTCCATCAAACACTTGACGTTCTGCATTAAACTCTATTTTAACAGACTATTATATTAGCTATAGAAAGGGTAGCAGGTCCAGTCTTTAGTAAAAATTTAATGACCGTTAATTATTTATATATATCTAATTATGAACAGAGGTAAGAGGTGATGAGGGAAGGAGTCTGCCTAATCAAACTGGAGAGGGATAACAGAGAGGAGGTGAAAGGAGAGGAGGTGAAAGGAGAAGGACAACAGAGAGGAGGTGAAAGGAGAGGAGGTGAAAGGAGAAGGACAACAGAGAGGAGGTGAAAGGAGAAGGATAACAGAGAAGAGGTGAAAGGAGAGGAGGGGAAAGGAGAGGGATAACTGAGAAGAGGTGAAAGGAGAGGCATAACAGAGGAGGTGATAACAGAGGAGGTGATTTCTCCATCTCCTTAGAGGGAGCAATACAATCTTCTCTATTGTATAATATTTCATCATTAATATTGTAGCGATCTGCCCGGCATACGCTAGCCACACGTTGCGTGGCAGCAAAGAGCGCTAGGGATTGTGGGTAGCTCATGTCCCGGTTCTAAAAATGTTGTGGTATGCCTTTACGTTTCAGTAGTTAAGCTAATGTTATGTGTTTATGTTTCTTTAAGTTGTCGTAGTTCAGGTTATGGGGGAATGTTAAAATGCCTACCGTGACCGAGCCTTGCATGGCCGGAGGATGTGTTCTTTGTTGATCGTTGAAGGAGGTGAGAAAATAAAGGGTGACGTTCCTGGAGTCGTGCGGTGTATGGGGCACAGGAACTCTCCAGTAAAATCAATCTCTGTCTCTTGCCATCTTCTTCTGGCTGAGCTCGCCACATTGGTGTCAGAAGTGAGATTAGCGAGCAGAAGAAGATGGAGAGAGAGATTGACGAGCTGGAGAGGACACTCACACAGACCCAGGGGCATCTAAAGAGCCTACTGCGGCAGAAGATGGAGCCTGCCAGAGGTGGTGGCTACATGGCATGCCCCGACGGTGCCAGTGTCCCACGGCTACCCCAGCAGGGTACTGCAAGACCACGCCCACAACCCGTGGCTACAACCAGCAACGTCATGCTACCTACCAGTCCAGAGCTGCAACAACCCCTACTCGGCACGCCCAGCCTACCACATTCTGCAGGGGTGCCAAGATCATCCGCCAAGCTGCCCAAGTACAACGGGACGACGCAGCTAGAGCCCTACCTCGCCCAAGTCCACCTGGCGGTCCAACACTGCGGCTGGAGCAGTGAGGAAGCCGCTACTCACCTGGCGCTAGCGTTAGAGGGGAATACAGTGCAGGTACTTCTCGACCTAACCCCAGCGGAACAACGGGACCTCCAAGCCTTGACTGGGGCACTGGAAAGGAGGTTTGGGCAGCGACTCTTCGCGGACCAGAGCAGGGAGCAACTGGCCAGCCGCCATCGCCAAGGAGAAGAGAACCTGGGCACCTTCGCTGCAGATGTGCGGCTGCACGCTCGACAGGGCTACCCCGAGTTCCAAATAGCTGCACAAGAGGAGCTGGCCCTCCACGCTTTCCTGCGGGGGCTCGCACCAGAAAAGCTGCGGCAACATGTCTGCCTCACCAGGCCTAAGACTGTCGGTGAGGCCCTCCACGAGGCCGAACAAGCCGAAGGGGTATTCTCCAGGTGGCCCACCCAGCAGAGAGTCACATCACGCCAACCATGTGTCCGGGTGGCAGACTACGACGAGGGGGAAACGACGGAAGAGGTCTTTCAGGTTCGGCCTCCGCTACAACGATCCCAGCACCAGACTCCACCACCCAGGCGACGCCCCCCCTGGTCTCCAGACCGGTGTTACAGATGCGACGAACCTGGGCACGTAGCCCGCGACTGCCCAGCACCAGCGCCAAAAGCCAGAGTTTCTCCGGTTGGGGGAAACGACGGAGGAAGTGGTCTAATGAGGGGTTCACCACTCCGGTCTCCATCCCCCCTCCAGGGCCGATGCACTGTGGTCGGACGCCTCGGCCACACCAAGGGACTATACCTGCAATGTCGACTGGACGGCCAACCTTGTCGAGCCCTGGTGGACACGGGGTCAACCATTTCCTTGGTGCGGCCTGGCGTTCTTCCGGGCACTACCGGGCCACCTTCTAAGGCTTGGGCGCCAACCACCACCCAGATGGTCACGGTGACGGGAGAACAGGTTGGCATGAGAGGGAAGAAGCCACTGAAAGTCCAGGTTGGAGACCAGGAGTTGGTACACGGGTTCTGGCTTGCCGACATCCGAGACGCATGCATCATTGGCCTGGACCTGCTGAGTCGCTGGGGCACCTGTGTTAATGTGTCAGGGACATCTATCACCCTTGGCACAGAGACCGTGGCGCTCCAGTCTGGTGAAGAGAAGAAGGACTGGCCCAAAGACAGGCGAGCCAGTCGTCGCGCAGCGGCCAGACGGACCGAACGACCGTCCGGGCTGCCCACTGCCCATGGGCCCACCCAGCATCAGCCCGCTTCAGCCCCGACCGCCGTACCTACTGCCCTTCCCTCCGCCGAGACTACCCAAGCCATAAGCGACCTAGGCCAACGCAGCAGCGAGGGCCTCAACCCACAGCAGCAGCACGAAGTGAAGTGTCTCCTCCGCGAATATTCAGATATATTTGCAGCCAGGGACGAAGACTGCACGCAGACAGGATTGGTTCAACATTCCATCGAGACCGGGCCCGCCCAGCCAATCCGTCTGCGGCCCCATCGTCTGGCCCTCAGTAAACAGCAGATTGCGGAGGACAAGGTTCGTGAGATGGCTGCTGCTGGAGTGATTGAGCCCTCTGACAGCCCGTGGGCGGCCCCGGCCGTCCTGGTGAAGAAAAAGGACGGCAGCTGGCGGTTCTGTGTGGATTATCGACGTCTGAACGACATAACCAAGAAAGACTCGTACCCTCTCCCACGAATTGACGAAGCCCTTGACTGCATCGCGGGGTCCAGCTGGTTCAGCTCCCTAGATCTACGCAGCGGCTACTGGCAGGTGGAACTGGCCCCCAACGCTAGACCGAAGACCGCCTTCACCATTGGGCGAGGGCTGTGGCAGTTTCGTGTCATGCCGTTTGGACTCTGTAACGCACCGGCTACGTTCGAACGGCTGATGGAAAAGGTGTTAGCCGACGTCCCCCGGAGCCGCTGCGTCCTGTACCTCGACGATCTGCTGGTGCACGCCAATGACTTCAACGGAGCCCTGTCTAACCTGCGAGAGGTCTTCACCGCCATCCGCCGTGCAGGGTTGCGGCTGAACCCCGCTAAGTGCCGATTGCTGGCGAGGGAGACCACATTTCTGGGGCATGTGGTCAGTGCACGCGGCGTAGCCACCGATCCCGCTAAGGTGACGGCCGTACAAGACTGGCCGACTCCTGCAAACGCCAGCGAGCTGAAGAGTTTCCTGGGCCTGGGGTCATACTACCGGCGTTTCATCAGGGATTTTGCCACGATTGCAAGTCCCCTCCATCGTCTGACCAACAAGGACCAGCCCTTTGTTTGGGACGACGCCTGCGCCGCAGCCTTCAACCAACTCAAGGTGAGTCTGACTGAAGCCCCAATCCTGTCCTACCCTGACGCCCGTCAGTCCTTCATCGTGGACACCGACGCCAGCAATGTGGGGGTCGGGGCTGTCCTTTCCCAGGTGGGAAAAGAGGGGGAACGTGCTGTGGCCTACTTCAGCCGCTCCTTGAACCGGGCAGAAAGGAATTACTGCGTGACCCGACGTGAGCTGCTGGCAGTGGAGGAACGGGACCAGTCAATGCCGATGGTGGCGGGGGTCCAGGCTGCCAGAGGTGAGGAGGGGTGGCTCCCTTTGAGCACTCAGCAATTGGAGCAACAGCAGGAATCAGACGAGGTCCTGGTGTTGGTGAGGGGCTGGTTGGTGGAGCGGCAGCGCCCCGAGTGGACGAGTGTGTCAGCACTGGGGCCTGAGGTAAAGGCTTACTACTCTCAATGGGGCAACTTGGAGCTCCATGACGGGGTGGCATACCGGAGGTGGCAAGCCCCCGGGAGAGGGCATGACCTCCTGCAGTTGCTGGTGCCCCGCGTGCTGCGTCCCCAGGTCCTCCAGGTTGTCCATGGCTCGGTGGGGGCGGGGCACTATGGCAATGCAAAGACCCTCCACCGCCTCAGGAGGCGGTTCTACTGGCCCGGCTGTCGACAAGACGTGGAGCTACACGTGCACTGCTGTGACCCTTGCACCGCCCAGAAAGGGCCGGCACGCCGCTCTCACGCCCCACTGCAGCAGTACTTAGTGGGGGCCCCGATGGAGCGGGTAGGGGTGGACATTCTCGGGCCTTTTCCAGTCACTGACTCTGGCAACCGCTACGTTCTCGTGGCCATGGACTACTTCACAAAGTGGCCCGAAGCCTACGCAGTGCCAGATCAGAGTGCCAGCACAACCGCAGAGAGACTGGTAGAGGAGATGTTCGCCCGTTTCGGGGTCCCCGCTGAGCTTCACAGCGACCAGGGGCGGAACTTCGAGTCCAAGGTCTTCGGTGAGGTCTGCCGGCGGCTTGGGGTGGACAAAACAAGGACGACGCCACTCCACCCACAGAGCGACGGGCTGGTGGAGCGGTTCAACCGTACGCTGGCCACCCAGCTTGCCATCCTCACCAGTCAACACCAACGAGACTGGGACCGACACCTCCCTTTGGTCCTGTGGTCATACCGGACCGCCGTCCAGGAGTCCAGCCAGTGCACACCCGCTGCCCTCATGTTCGGGCGGGAACTCCGGACCCCAGTGGACTTGGTGTTCGGGGCCCCGCCGGAGCCTGAGATTGCTGGGGGAAAGGAGATGGACTATTACCGTCGACTGAGGGACCGCATACAGGTGGTCCACGACTACACTCGTGGGGCCCAGGCCAACGCCGGAGCGCGGCAGAAGCGGGCCTACGACACCCGGGGCCAGGGACAGGCACTCATGCTAGGGGACAAGGTCTGGGTCTACTGCCCCGTCCGCAAAAAGGGTGTTTCTCCCAAGCTCCGCAGCCATTGGCAGGGGCCCGGGGAGATCTTGGGCCGGCTGTCGGAGGTGGTGTATAGGGTGCGCATGCCTGGCCGAGGGCGCACGGTGGTACTGCACCGGGACAGACTGTCGCCCTACCGCCCCCTCGCATCGCTGGTTGCTGGGGGGGGGAGCGATGACAATTCCCGGTGTACAGATCCGGGTGACTCTCCACCAAGTGCACCTGTGGCGAGCCCCAGGCGGCCGGCTCGACAGAGGAGGCGTCCTGGACATTTGAGGGACTTTATGTTGAGTGATGGGGTCGTCGGGGGCGACTGACCCCTCTGGTGGGGGCTATGTAGCGATCTGCCCGGCATACGCTAGCCACACGTTGCGTGGCAGCAAAGAGCGCTAGGGATTGTGGGTAGCTCATGTCCCGGTTCTAAAAATGTTGTGGTATGCCTTTACGTTTCAGTAGTTAAGCTAATGTTATGTGTTTATGTTTCTTTAAGTTGTCGTAGTTCAGGTTATGGGGGAATGTTAAAATGCCTACCGTGACCGAGCCTTGCATGGCCGGAGGATGTGTTCTTTGTTGATCGTTGAAGGAGGTGAGAAAATAAAGGGTGACGTTCCTGGAGTCGTGCGGTGTATGGGGCACAGGAACTCTCCAGTAAAATCAATCTCTGTCTCTTGCCATCTTCTTCTGGCTGAGCTCGCCACAATATATATTTGGTTCTAATAATAATATATTAATATATATTTGTTTTTAATAATAATATATTAATATATATTTTGTTATAATAACAATAATATATATTTGGTTAACTTAATTAATAACTAATAATCAATCCTTTCTGTTTAATCTTAGATTCAGTGCAAGAATGCCCACAGAATTGCCATGGAAACGGAGAGTGTATGTCAGGTGTGTGCCACTGCTTCCCAGGATTCCATGGCATGGATTGTGCCAAAGGTACGTACATTGTTATCACCTAGGTTGTATTCGTTTGTATAGGTATATTATAGGTATATTTAAGAAATAAGGCCAGATACAGTGGTATACAGTGCATTCGGAAAATATTCAGACCCCTTGAGTTTTTCCACGTTGCTTACGTTACAGCCTTATTCTAAAATGGATTACATTAAAAAAAAAAACTCATCAATCTACACACATTACCCCATAATGACAAATTGAAAACAGGTTTTTAGCGATTTTGGCACATTTATTAAAAATAAAAAACAGAAATACTTTACCTTATTTACATAAGTATTCAGACCCTTTGCTATGAGACTTGAAATTCAGCTCAGGTGCATCCTGTTTCCATTGATCATCCTTGAGATGTTTCTACAACTTGTTTGGAGTCCACCTGTGATAAATTCAATTGATTGGACATGATTTAGAAAATAACACCTGTCTATATAAGGTCCCACAGTTGACAGTGCATGTCAGAGCAAAAACCAAGCCATGAGGGCTCCCAAGTGGCGCAGCGGTCTAAGGCACTGCATCTCAGGGCTAGAGGCGTCACTACAGACACCCTGGTTTGAATCCAGACTGTATCACAACCGGCCGTGATTGGGAATCCCATAGGGCGGCGCACAATTGGCCTAGCGTCGTCCGAGTTTGGCCGGTGTAGGCCGTCATTGTGAAAAATAATTTGTCCGTAGAGCTCCATGATTGTGTCGAGGCACAGATCTGGGGAAGGGTACCAAAAAATGTCAGCAGCATTGAAGGTCCCCAAGAACACAGTTGCCTCCAAGTTTGGAACCACCAAGACTCTTCCTAGAGATGGCCGCCCAGACAAACTGAGCAATCTGGGGAGAAGGGCCTTGGTCAGGTAGAGTGGGAGCCACTCCTCAGTAAAAGGCACATGACAGCCCACCTGGAGTTTGCCAAAAGGCACCTAAAGGACTCTCTGACCATGAGAAACAAGATTCTCTGGTCTGATGAAACCAAGACGGAACTCTTTTCCCTGAATGCCAAGTGTCACGTCTGGAGAAAACCTAGCACCATCTCTACGGTGACGCATGGGGGTAGCAGCATCGTGCTGTGGGGATGTTTTTTAGCGGCCATGAGTGGGAGACTAGTAAGGATCGAGGGAAAGACAAACGGAGCAAAGTACAAAGAGATTCTTGATGAAAGCGCTCAGGACCTCAGACTGAGGCGACGGTTCACCTTCCAACAGGACAACGACCCTAAGCACACAGCCAAGACAACACAGTAGTATTTTGGCCATATACCACAAACCTCCAAGGTGTCTTATTGCTATTATAACTGGTTAGCAACGTAATTAGAGCAGTAAAAAGAAACGCGGTCTGATATACCACGGCTTTCAGCCAATCAGCATTCAGGGTTTGAATATTTTACCCCTATCTTGATACTCATCAAATGAAACACCATGAGATACCATGAGTTATTTTGAGTCATGTCCAATATATTCCTTATAGCTTCTTCTGTATTGGTCCATGATTGTCATCGAATATTGACCACAAAGATTGCCATTTTTCTATTCACTATAATGGGGAATCAGGTTTTCTGCTAACAATAGCTGCAGTACCGCGGACACTCTTGAACTTCCGTGGCTTCAATGAGAGGGGGCAATCATTATTCTCTGAAATCATCTCCAGAAATAAAAGCTTCCCCCAAGTGGGTGTTACACCTACTCCCGTTGCCTGCTGCACTGCTGCTTGGATTCCACCTGGTGTTCTGTTCACCATCTGCCCTGGCTTGTCTCCCCTGCCCTGCCTTGTCTCCCCTGCCCTGGCTTGTCTCCCCTGTCTGGTACCCCCCCTCAAGCTTTTGTTCGCCCCCAGCACACAGGCACTTACAATGTTTGTTCCCACACTCGGGACTCTGTCTCTTTATTGGTTAGACAGACTTTTGGTCTCCCCTCCTATTCTAACCACCTCTTTGTATTCATGTTACCTCATGAAACTGCTGAAACTGTTGTACAATATGATCTTGTTGCCATCTAATGCACAAATGTCATAAATCAACAGTGCAGAGCTCTCCCTGTAATCTGCCCTGCCTTGATTGTATTACTGTTGATGATATCTGGTAATGTGCATGTTCACCCTGGCCAATCTACTGTTGCTAGCCCCAATTCTGACTCTGCTCTGATATCTGCTTCACTGATTTCTGCTCTCGTAACAGCCTGGGTTTTCTGCACGTTAACACTAGAAGCTTATTACCTAAAATGGATCAATTGAAAGTGTGGGTTCACAGCTCTAATCCAGATGTGTTGGTCATTACTGAGACGTGGTTAAGGAAGAGTGTTTTGAATACTGATGTTAACGGCAAGACAGATCTTCCAAAGGTGGGGGAGTGGCAATCTTTACCTTCAGGATTACCTTCAGTGGCGGTTGTCTCTACCAAGTCTGTCCCCAAACAATTTGATTTGCTGGTTTTAAACATTAAACTTTCAAATAGCTCTTTGTTGACTGTTGCTGGGTGCTATCGTCCTCCATTAGCACCGGCCTGTACCCTACCTGCCCTAAGCTCTCTCTTGGCCACTTACACTAAGCCTGAATTTGTCCTGCTAGGTGACCTAAACTGGGACATGCACTCTTAGAAAAAAAGGGTTCTTCGGCTGTCCCCATAGGAGAAAGGGTTCTTCAAAGGGTTCTCCAATGGGGACAGCCGAAGAACCCTTTTAGGTTCTAGATAGCACCTTTACTTCTAAGTGTGCTTAAACCACCTGACCAAGTCCTAAAGCAATGGGACTCCCTAAATCTTTCTCAGATTATTACCAATCCCGCAAGTGATGACTCCAAACACCCAGAAAAGGCTACTCTCCTCAATGTTATCCTCACAAATAATCCTGAGGGGTATCAGTCTGGTCTGTAATGACCTTAGTGATCACTGTTTTACAGCTTGTGTTCGTAATGGCTGCACAGTGAAACGACCTGTCCTGATTTGTCATAGGCGCTTGGTAAAAAACTTTAATGAGCAAGCCTTCCTTCATGACCTGGCCTATGTAAATTGGTATAGAATCAGCTTGATCCTCAAAGATGTCACCATTGCCCTTGATTCTAAGCAATGTTGTGCTGCTATTTTTATTGACTTGATACGGTAGACCATTCCATTCTTGTGGGCTGGCTAAGGAGTATTGATGTCTCTGAGGGGTCTTTGGCCCGGTTTGCTAACTACCTCTCTCAAAGAGTGCAGTGTATAAAGTCAGAAAATCTGCTGTCTCAGCCACTGCCTGTCACCAAGGGTGTACCCCAAGGCTCGATCCTAGGCCCCATGCTCTTCTCAATTTACATAAACAACATACAGTAGCTCAGGCAGGAGGAAGCTCTCTTATCCATTTATATGCAGATGATACAGTCTTATACTCAGCTGGCCCCTCCCCTGATTTTGTTTTAAATGCTCTAAAACAAAACTTTCTTAGTGTCCAACAAGCTTTCTCTACCCTTAACCTTGTTCTGAACACCTCCAAAACAAAGGTCATGTGGTTTGGTAAGAAGAATGCCCCTATCCCCACAGGTGTGATTACTACCTCTGAGGGTTTAGAGCTTGAGGTAGTCACCTCATACAACTACTTGGGAGTATGGCTAGACGGTACACTGTCCTTCTCTCAGCACATATCAAAGCTGCAGGCTAAAGTTAAATCTAGACTTGGTTTCCTCTATCGTAATCACTCATCTTTCACCCCAGCTGCCAAACTAACCTTGATTCAGATGACCATCCTACCCATGCTAGTAATTACAGAGATGTAATTTATAGATCGGCAGGTAAGGGTGTTCTTTTGTGACTAGATGTTCTTTACCGTTCGGCCATCAGATTTGCCACCAATGCTCCTTATAGGACACATCACTGCACTCTATACTCCTCTTAGGCCTCACTCCCCCCTATCTGAGATATCTACTGCAGCCCTCATCCTCCACATACAACACCCGTTCTGCCAGTCACATTCTGTTAAAGGTCCCCAAAGCGCACACATCCCTGGGTCGCTCTTCTTTTCAGTTCGCTGCAGTTAGCGACTGGAACAGGCTGCAACAAACACTCAAACTGGACAGTTTTATCTCAATCTCTTCATTCAAAGACTCAATCATGGACACTCTTACTGACAGTTGTGGCTGCTTTGCATGATGTATTGTTGTCTAATAATGCCCAATGTGCTGCTACCATATTGTGTTGCTGCCATGTTGTGTTGCTACCATGTTGTAATGTTGTGTTGCTACCATGCTGTGTTGTCATGTGTTTCTGCCATGCTATGTTGTTGTCTTAGGTCTCTCTTTATGTAGTGTTGTGGTGTCTCTCTTTATGTAGTGCTGTGGTGTCTCTAACTATGTAGTGTTGTGGTGTCTCTCTCTATGTAGTGTTGTGGTGTCTCTCTTTATGTAGTGCTGTGGTGTCTCTCTTTATGTAGTGTTGTGGTGTCTCTCTTTATGTAGTGCTGTGGTGTCTCTAACTATGTAGTGTTGTGGTGTCTCTCTCTATGTAGTGTTGTGGTGTCTCTCTTTATGTAGTGCTGTGGTGTCTCTCTTTATGTAGTGTTGTGGTGTCTCTCTCTATGTAGTGTTGTGGTGTCTCTCTTTATGTTGTGGTGTCTCTCTTTATGTAGTGTTGTGGTGTCTCTCTTTATGTAGTGTTGTGGTGTCTCTCTTTATGTAGTGTTGTGGTGTCTCTCTTTATGTAGTGTTGTGGTGTCTCTCTTTATGTAGTGTTGTGGTGTCTCTCTTTATGTAGTGTTGTGGTGTCTCTAACTATGTAGTGTTGTGGTGTCTCTCTCTATGTAGTGTTGTGGTGTCTCTCTTTATGTAGTGTTGTGGTGTCTCTCTTTATGTAGTGTTGTGGTGTCTCTCTTTATGTAGTGTTGTGGTGTCTCTCTTTATGTAGTGTTGTGGTGTCTCTCTTTATGTAGTGTTGTGGTGTCTCTCTCTATGTAGTGTTGTGGTGTCTCTCTTTATGTAGTGTTGTGGTGTCTCTCTTTATGTAGTGTTGTCTCTCTTGTCGTGATGTGTGTTTTGTCCTATATTTTTATTTAATGAATTTATATTTTTATTCCCAGCCCCCGTCCCTGCAGGAGGCCTTTTGCCTTTTGGTAGGCCGTCATGGGGAGGGTTTGGCCATCATTGTAAATAAGAATTTGTTCTTAACTGACTTGCCAAGTTAAGTAAAGATTTAATACAAATAAATAGAAATATGACAATTGGCTGAAAGCCGTGGTATATCAGACCGCGTTTCTTTTTACTGTTCTAATTACGTTGGTAACCAGTTATAATAGCAATAAGACACCTTGGAGGTTTGTGGTATATGGCCAAAATACTACTGTGTTGTCTTGGCTGTGTGCTTAGGGTCGTTGTCCTGTTGGAAGGTGAACCGTCGCCTCAGTCTGAGGTCCTGAGCATTCTGGAGCAGGTTTTCATCAAGGATCTCTTTGTACTTAGCGCCATTCATCTTTCCCTCAATCCTGAGTAGTCTCCCACTCCCGGCCGCTGAAAAACATCCCCACAGCAACATGAGTGACTCACTAATCCATATATAAAAATGGAGCATGACGTGAAACCCTCGTCTTTCACTTTACTTGCTGTGTCTCTCATTTCTCCTACGTTGTCTAGCTGCCTGCCCAGTCCTCTGCAGTGGGAATGGCCAATATGACAAGGGTTTGTGTATCTGCTACAGCGGATGGAAGGGTCCTGAGTGTGATGTCTCAGTGGGCCAGTGCATTGACCCAGAGTGTAATGGCCATGGCACCTGCTCCGAGGGCTCCTGCACATGCTCCGCAGGTTACCGTGGCAACACCTGCGAGGAAGGTAAGGTGTACAGTGATAGAAGAGATCTCATCCCTATCACATACACACACTATCGGACACACACACGATACACACACACTCACACGCACAGCTGTCTCTACTTTGGTGCCATATTACGTTTCAGAAAAGACAAGACTGCAGTGGTTTATACATCAGAAACTTTATTAACGAAATGGATTTCCATTTTATTGATCCGGCTTTTAAAGAATTGCCCTCGATCTGATTCATTCAATTGTGTTCTGATGGGTTTCTGCTCAGCTGGGAGAGCGGTAGAAGGGAGGGAGGGAGGGAGGGAGGGAGGGAGACTGTGATGGAGGAGTAGAGAGAATTCTGATTATATGAAGAGACTGTAAAAGACATCAGTAATGGCCGTCATTTACTTCATGTCTTTCAGTATATTCACTACTTTAAGTATATTCACCATTCACTACTGCTGCTACTAACGATTTTGAGTGTGATGCATTGACATCGTATTTCTCTTGCTGTTCTGTGTTCCAGTGGACTGTCTGGACCCTGGCTGCTCTGGCCATGGTACCTGTGCAAGTGGGCAGTGCCACTGTAAGCCAGGCTGGGCAGGCCCCCTATGCGAGCATCCCAGGGCCCAGTGCCCAGACCAGTGCCATGGACACGGGGCCTTCATACCCGACACGGGCATCTGTAGCTGCGATCCAAACTGGATGGGACCAGACTGCTCCATGGGTAGATAACACCTCACGGCATAACGCCTCTCCCCCACATGACCTAATTTTTGTGTGTATATACTGACTGATAGATGCACACTCCACACACTCCACACACTCCACACACTCCACACACTCCACACACACTCCACACACTCCACACACTCCACACACTCCACACACTCCACACACTACACACACACACACACACACACACACACACACACACACACACTACACACACACACACACACACACACACTACACACACACACACACACACACACACTACACACACACACACTACACACACACACTCCACACACACACACACACACACACTACACACTACACACACACACACACACACACACACACACACACACACCACACACACACACACTCCACACACACACACACACTCCACACACACACACACACACACACACACACACACACACACACACACACACACACACACACACACTCCACACACACACACACACTCCACACACACACACACGCACACACACACCACACACACGCACACACACACCACACACACACACCACACACTCCACACACACACTCCACACACACACTCCACACACACACTCCACACACACACTCCACACACACACTCCACACACACTCCACACACACACTCACTTCACACACACACACACACCACACACTCCACACACACACACACTCCACACACACACACTCCACACACACACACACTCCACACACACACACACTCCACACACACACACTCCACACACACACACACTCCACACACACACACTCCACACACACACACACTCCACACACACTCCACACACACACACACACTCCACACACACACACACACACACACACACACTCACTTCACACACACACACACACACTCCACACACACACACAAACACACACTCCACACACACACACACACACACACTTCACACACACACTCCACACACACACACTTCACACACACACACACACTTCACACACACACACACTTCACACACACACACACACACGCTCCACACACACACTCCACACACACACACACACACACACACACACACACACACTCCACACACACACACACACACACACACACACTCCACACACACATACACACACACACACTCCACACACACTCCACACACACTCCACACACACACTCCACACACACACTCCACACACACTCCACACACACACTCCACACACACACTCCACACACACTCCACACACACACTCCACACACACACTCCAAACACACACACACACACTCCACACACTCCACACACACACACTCCACACACACACACTCCACACACACACACACACACACTCCACACACACACACTCCACACACACACACACACACTCCACACACACACACTCCACACACACACTCCACACACACACTCCACACACACACACACACACTCCACACACACACTCCACACACACACTCCACACACACACACTCCACACACACACACACACTCCACACACACACTCCACACACACACACCACACACACACACACACACTGATCCCACACCATGGCCACAGAGCCTCTGTATATCTACTATACTAACCAACTCTTTTTACTGTGCTCATGTGCCTAACTATCTGTGCCTCCACAGAGGTGTGCTCATCGGACTGTGGCGCCCACGGCGTGTGTGTTGGCGGAGTGTGTCGCTGTGAGGAGGGCTGGACAGGCGCCGGGTGTGACCAGCGTGTCTGCAACCCGCTGTGTGTGAAGCACGGGACCTGCCGGGACGGGAAGTGTCAGTGCCAACAGGGCTGGAATGGAGAACACTGCACCATCGGTATGCAGCCAGCCAGCCAGACAGACAGACAGACAGACAGACAGCACCCTGGCACGCTAACACACACAGCAGTACCCTGCCTCGATCCTCACACCGTAGTAACTCTCAGCCAGACAGAGAAACTGTCACCCACATGTTTAAAAGATACATCCTGTACCTGTCCAATGTTTCTCCTCCCACGATGTAGGTATTTTTCTATGATTATATGAAGAGCATTATGGCACTCAGCAGCAGATATATCCATCAATTCTGATGCGTCCTCCTTTTCTGCTCTGTTCCTCCATGTCATTAAGAAGCTCTCCCATTCATCTGGAGTGGTTCCTTCACTAGAGTGCAAATGTGTAATCCATAGCCAAAGTACCCAGCCACATCTCCACTTCCATCTCCAGCCTCCCAGCCTAGTAACCAATGTTCCCTCTAAGATACGCTCATTAATGTGCACCGGCTTTAAACAGATACAGTTCTTCCTCTAGAGGAGAAAGAAACGTACACCTGTTTAGACGAGGTGCTGGCCAGCGGAGTGGAACACCTGAACGTACACCTGTTTAGACGAGGTGCTGGCCAGCGGAGTGGAACACCTGAACGTACACCTGTTTAGACGAGGTGCTGGCCAGCGGAGTGGAACACCTGAACGTACACCTGTTTAGACGAGGTGCTGGCCAGCGGAGTGGAACACCTGAAAACGAAAAGGAGAGCTGCACACTCTAGGAGCTCAGATGCAATAATTTAATAACCTAATAACCAACGTTTCGTTATTCCCTGACCAAGACCTCTTGTCTGTGGAAACGTTGGTTATTAGAGTGTGCGGCTCTCCTTTTCTTTTACAATTTTCCCTCTTTCGTGGAAATTGGGATTAAATCAACATCATAACAGTCCCTTTCAATGCAAAAAAACAGATCTAACTTCAACGCTGAGTTGGTGATTTGGTTGTTGGGTGGCCCGGTGAGGAGTGGCCTTGTTCTATTTCACTGGCACCCACTCAGTCTGGGCATCAGGCCTCTTTGCACTCCCTAAGACCCACTCTGCCTTCCTGGGAGCCAACAAATAGGGACAGCCACTCTGCCCCCTCATTCACCCCGAGGTGCTCGTGAGCACCAGAGGGCTTTATTTTCCTCTGTTATTTTCCTCT
Organism: Thymallus thymallus; assembly: GCA_023634145.1. Lineage (NCBI taxonomy): Eukaryota > Metazoa > Chordata > Actinopteri > Salmoniformes > Salmonidae > Thymallus > Thymallus thymallus. Next base: position 40,264,806 of record CM042391.1, on the reverse strand, counting down.
CATCTGATGAGAAAAACATCTCCCTAGGGCTCCACTGTGGGCTGTGTTGTTAGAGCCATCTGATGACAAGAACATCTCCCTGGGGCTCCACTGTGGGCTGTGTTGTAAGCACCATCTGATGACAAGAACATCTCCCTGGGGCTCCACTGTGGGCTGTGTTGTTAGCGCCATCTGATGACAAGAACATCTCCCTGGGGCTCCACTGTGGGCTGTGTTGTTAGAGCCATCTGATGACAAGAACATCTCCCTTGGGCTCCACTGTGGGCTGTGTTGTTAGAGCCATCTGATGACAAGAACATCTCCCTTGGGCTCCACTGTGGGCTGTGTTGTTAGAGCCATCTGATGACAAGAACATCTCCCTGGGGCTCCACTGTGGGCCGTGTTGTTAGAGCCATCTGATGACAAGAACATCTCCCTGGGGCTCCACTGTGGGCTGTGTTGTTAGAGCCATCTGATGACAAGAACATCTCCCTGGGGCTCCACTGTGGGCTGTGTTGTTAGCGCCATCTGATGACAAGAACATCTCCCTGGGGCTCCACTGTGGGCTGTGTTGTTAGAGCCATCTGATGACAAGAACATCTCCCTGGGGCTCCACTGTGGGCTGTGTTGTTAGAGCCATCTGATGACAAGAACATCTCCCTGGGGCTCCACTGTGGGCTGTGTTGTTAGAGCCATCTGATGACAAGAACATCTCCCTGGGGCTCCACTGTGGGCTGTGTTGTTAGCGCCATCTGATGACAAGAACATCTCCCTGGGGCTCCACTGTGGGCTGTGTTGTTAGAGCCATCTGATGACAAGAACATCTCCCTGGGGCTCCACTGTGGGCTGTGTTGTTAGAGCCATCTGATGACAAGAACATCTCCCTGGGGCTCCACTGTGGGCTGTGTTGTTAGAGCCATCTGATGACAAGAACATCTCCCTGGGGCTCCACTGTGGGCTGTGTTGTTAGCGCCATCTGATGACAAGAACATCTCCCTGGGGCTCCACTGTGGGCTGTGTTGTTAGAGCCATCTGATGACAAGAACATCTCCCTGGGGCTCCACTGTGGGCTGTGTTGTTAGAGCCATCTGATGACAAGAACATCTCCCTGGGGCTCCACTGTGGGCTGTGTTGTTAGAGCCATCTGATGACAAGAACATCTCCCTGGGGCTCCACTGTGGGCTGTGTTGTTAAGAGTGTGAGAAGGCTGACGCTGTGTGCTAGCTCTCATTCTCTGTTCATTCTGTCTCTAATTAGTGTTGAGAAAGTTGAATGTGAAGGAGCTTAATTTCCTCTCCATCTCTCTCCTCTATACTGTGATGAACCATACCATGTTGAGAACCACCTCCATATCTCTCCTCTATACTGTGATGAACCATACCATGTTGAGAACCACCTCCATATCTCTCCTCTATACTGTGATGAACCATACCATGTTGAGAACCACCTCCATATCTCTCCTCTATACTGTGATGAACCATACCATGTTGAGAACCACCTCCATATCTCTCCTCTATACTGTGATGAACCATACCATGTTGAGAACCACCTCCATATCTCTCCTCTATACTGTGATGAACCATACCATGTTGAGAACCACCTCCATATCTCTCCTCTATACTGTGATGAACCATACCATGTTGAGAACCACCTCCATATCTCTCCTTTATACTGTGATGAACCATACCATGTTGAGAACCACCTCCATATCTCTCCTCTATACTGTGATGAACCATACCATGTTGAGAACCACCTCCATACCTCTCCTCTATACTGTGATGAACCATACCATGTTGAGAACCACCTCCATACCTCTCCTCTATACTGTGATGAACCATACCATGTTGAGAACCACCTCCATATCTCTCCTCTATATTGTGATGAACCATACCATGTTGAGAACCCCCTCCATCTCTCTCCTCTATACTGTGATGAACCATACCATGTTGAGAACCCCCTCCATCTCTATACTGTGATGAACCATACCATGTTGAGAACCACCTCCATCTCTCTCCTCTATACTGTGATGAACCATACCATGTTGAGAACCCCCTCCATCTCTATATTGTGATGAACCATGCCATGTTGAGAACCACCTCCATCTCTATATTGTGATGAACCATACCATGTTGAGAACCACCTCCATCTCTCTCCTCTATACTGTGATGAACCATGCCATGTTGAGAACCACCTCCATCTCTCTCCTCTATACTGTGATGAACCATACCATGTTGAGAACCCCCTCCATCTCTCTCCTCTATACTGTGATGAACCATGACATGTTGAGAACCCCCTCCATCTCACTCCTCTATACTGTGATGAACCATACCATGTTGAGAACCACCTCCATCTCTCTCCTCTATACTGTGATGAACCATGCCATGTTGAGAACCCCCTCCATCTCACTCCTCTATACTGTGATGAACCATACCATGTTGAGAACCACCTCCATATCTCTCCTCTATACTGTGATGAACCATACCATGTTGAGAACCCCCTCCATCTCACTCCTCTATACTGTGATGAACCATGACATGTTGAGAACCACCTCCATATCTCTCCTCTATACTGTGATGAACCATGACATGTTGAGAACCACCTCCATCTCTCTCCTCTATACTGTGATGAACCATGACATGTTGAGAACCACCTCCATCTCTCTCCTCTATACTGTGATGAACCATGCCATGTTGAGAACCCCCTCCATCTCACTCCTCTATACTGTGATGAACCATACCATGTTGAGAACCACCTCCATATCTCTCCTCTATACTGTGATGAACCATACCATGTTGAGAACCCCCTCCATCTCACTCCTCTATACTGTGATGAACCATACCATGTTGAGAACCCCCTCCATCTCACTCCTCTATACTGTGATGAACCATACCATGTTGAGAACCACCTCCATCTCTATACTGTGATGAACCATACCATGTTGAGAACCACCTCCATCTCTATACTGTGGTGAACCATACCATGTTGAGAACCCCCTCCATCTCTATACTGTGATGAACCATACCATGTTGAGAACCCCCTCCATCTCTATACTGTGATGAACCATACCATGTTGAGAACCACCTCCATCTCTCTCCTCTATACTGTGATGAACCATACCATGTTGAGAACCCCCTCCATCTCTATATTGTGATGAACCATGCCATGTTGAGAACCACCTCCATCTCTATATTGTGATGAACCATACCATGTTGAGAACCACCTCCATCTCTCTCCTCTATACTGTGATGAACCATGCCATGTTGAGAACCACCTCCATCTCTCTCCTCTATACTGTGATGAACCATACCATGTTGAGAACCCCCTCCATCTCTCTCCTCTATACTGTGATGAACCATGACATGTTGAGAACCCCCTCCATCTCACTCCTCTATACTGTGATGAACCATACCATGTTGAGAACCACCTCCATCTCTCTCCTCTATACTGTGATGAACCATGCCATGTTGAGAACCCCCTCCATCTCACTCCTCTATACTGTGATGAACCATACCATGTTGAGAACCACCTCCATATCTCTCCTCTATACTGTGATGAACCATACCATGTTGAGAACCCCCTCCATCTCACTCCTCTATACTGTGATGAACCATACCATGTTGAGAACCCCCTCCATCTCACTCCTCTATACTGTGATGAACCATACCATGTTGAGAACCACCTCCATCTCTATACTGTGATGAACCATACCATGTTGAGAACCACCTCCATCTCTATACTGTGGTGAACCATACCATTTTGAGAACCCCCTCCATCTCTATACTGTGATGAACCATACCATGTTGAGAACCCCCTCCATCTCTATACTGTGATGAACCATACCATGTTGAGAACCACCTCCATCTTTATACTGTGATGAACCATACCATGTTGAGAACCCCCTCCATCTCTCTCCTCTATACTGTGATGAACCATACCATGTTGAGAACCCCCTCCATCTCTATATTGTGATGAACCATGCCATGTTGAGAACCACCTCCATCTCTATATTGTGATGAACCATACCATGTTGAGAACCACCTCCATATCTCTCCTCTATACTGTGATGAACCATACCATGTTGAGAACCACCTCCATATCTCTCCTCTATACTGTGATGAACCATACCATGTTGAGAACCACCTCCATATCTCTCCTCTATACTGTGATGAACCATACCATGTTGAGAACCACCTCCGTATCTCTCCTCTATACTGTGATGAACCATACCATGTTGAGAACCACCTCCATATCTCTCCTCTATACTGTGATGAATCATACCATGTTGAGAACCACCTCCATACCTCTCCTCTATACTGTGATGAACCATACCATGTTGAGAACCACCTCCATATCTCTCCTCTATATTGTGATGAACCATACCATGTTGAGAACCCCCTCCATCTCTCTCCTCTATACTGTGATGAACCATACCATGTTGAGAACCCCCTCCATCTCTATACTGTGATGAACCATACCATGTTGAGAACCACCTCCATCTCTCTCCTCTATACTGTGATGAACCATACCATGTTGAGAACCCCCTCCATCTCTATATTGTGATGAACCATGCCATGTTGAGAACCACCTCCATCTCTATATTGTGATGAACCATACCATGTTGAGAACCACCTCCATCTCTCTCCTCTATACTGTGATGAACCATGCCATGTTGAGAACCACCTCCATCTCTCTCCTCTATACTGTGATGAACCATACCATGTTGAGAACCCCCTCCATCTCTCTCCTCTATACTGTGATGAACCATACCATGTTGAGAACCACCTCCATCTCTCTCGTCTATACTGTGATGAACCATACCATGTTGAGAACCCCCTCCATCTCTCTCCTCTATACTGTGATGAACCATGCCATGTTGAGAACCCCCTCCATCTCACTCCTCTATACTGTGATGAACCATACCATGTTGAGAACCACCTCCATATCTCTCCTCTATACTGTGATGAACCATACCATGTTGAGAACCCCCTCCATCTCACTCCTCTATACTGTGATGAACCATGACATGTTGAGAACCACCTCCATATCTCTCCTCTATACTGTGATGAACCATGACATGTTGAGAACCACCTCCATCTCTCTCCTCTATACTGTGATGAACCATGACATGTTGAGAACCACCTCCATCTCTCTCCTCTATACTGTGATGAACCATGCCATGTTGAGAACCCCCTCCATCTCACTCCTCTATACTGTGATGAACCATACCATGTTGAGAACCACCTCCATATCTCTCCTCTATACTGTGATGAACCATACCATGTTGAGAACCCCCTCCATCTCACTCCTCTATACTGTGATGAACCATACCATGTTGAGAACCCCCTCCATCTCACTCCTCTATACTGTGATGAACCATACCATGTTGAGAACCACCTCCATCTCTATACTGTGATGAACCATACCATGTTGAGAACCACCTCCATCTCTATACTGTGGTGAACCATACCATGTTGAGAACCCCCTCCATCTCTATACTGTGATGAACCATACCATGTTGAGAACCCCCTCCATCTCTATACTGTGATGAACCATACCATGTTGAGAACCACCTCCATATCTCTCCTCTATACTGTGATGAACCATACCATGTTGAGAACCACCTCCATATCTCTCCTCTATACTGTGATGAACCATACCATGTTGAGAACCACCTCCGTATCTCTCCTCTATACTGTGATGAACCATACCATGTTGAGAACCACCTCCATATCTCTCCTCTATACTGTGATGAATCATACCATGTTGAGAACCACCTCCATACCTCTCCTCTATACTGTGATGAACCATACCATGTTGAGAACCACCTCCATATCTCTCCTCTATATTGTGATGAACCATACCATGTTGAGAACCCCCTCCATCTCTCTCCTCTATACTGTGATGAACCATACCATGTTGAGAACCCCCTCCATCTCTATACTGTGATGAACCATACCATGTTGAGAACCACCTCCATCTCTCTCCTCTATACTGTGATGAACCATACCATGTTGAGAACCCCCTCCATCTCTATATTGTGATGAACCATGCCATGTTGAGAACCACCTCCATCTCTATATTGTGATGAACCATACCATGTTGAGAACCACCTCCATCTCTCTCCTCTATACTGTGATGAACCATGCCATGTTGAGAACCACCTCCATCTCTCTCCTCTATACTGTGATGAACCATACCATGTTGAGAACCCCCTCCATCTCTCTCCTCTATACTGTGATGAACCATACCATGTTGAGAACCACCTCCATCTCTCTCGTCTATACTGTGATGAACCATACCATGTTGAGAACCCCCTCCATCTCTCTCCTCTATACTGTGATGAACCATGCCATGTTGAGAACCCCCTCCATCTCACTCCTCTATACTGTGATGAACCATACCATGTTGAGAACCACCTCCATATCTCTCCTCTATACTGTGATGAACCATACCATGTTGAGAACCCCCTCCATCTCACTCCTCTATACTGTGATGAACCATGACATGTTGAGAACCACCTCCATATCTCTCCTCTATACTGTGATGAACCATGACATGTTGAGAACCACCTCCATCTCTCTCCTCTATACTGTGATGAACCATGACATGTTGAGAACCACCTCCATCTCTCTCCTCTATACTGTGATGAACCATGCCATGTTGAGAACCCCCTCCATCTCACTCCTCTATACTGTGATGAACCATACCATGTTGAGAACCACCTCCATATCTCTCCTCTATACTGTGATGAACCATACCATGTTGAGAACCCCCTCCATCTCACTCCTCTATACTGTGATGAACCATACCATGTTGAGAACCCCCTCCATCTCACTCCTCTATACTGTGATGAACCATACCATGTTGAGAACCACCTCCATCTCTATACTGTGATGAACCATACCATGTTGAGAACCACCTCCATCTCTATACTGTGGTGAACCATACCATGTTGAGAACCCCCTCCATCTCTATACTGTGATGAACCATACCATGTTGAGAACCCCCTCCATCTCTATACTGTGATGAACCATACCATGTTGAGAACCACCTCCATCTCTCTCCTCTATACTGTGATGAACCATACCATGTTGAGAACCCCCTCCATCTCTATATTGTGATGAACCATGCCATGTTGAGAACCACCTCCATCTCTATATTGTGATGAACCATACCATGTTGAGAACCACCTCCATCTCTCTCCTCTATACTGTGATGAACCATGCCATGTTGAGAACCACCTCCATCTCTCTCCTCTATACTGTGATGAACCATACCATGTTGAGAACCCCCTCCATCTCTCTCCTCTATACTGTGATGAACCATGACATGTTGAGAACCCCCTCCATCTCACTCCTCTATACTGTGATGAACCATACCATGTTGAGAACCACCTCCATCTCTCTCCTCTATACTTTGATGAACCATGCCATGTTGAGAACCCCCTCCATCTCACTCCTCTATACTGTGATGAACCATACCATGTTGAGAACCACCTCCATATCTCTCCTCTATACTGTGATGAACCATACCATGTTGAGAACCCCCTCCATCTCACTCCTCTATACTGTGATGAACCATACCATGTTGAGAACCCCCTCCATCTCACTCCTCTATACTGTGATGAACCATACCATGTTGAGAACCACCTCCATCTCTATACTGTGATGAACCATACCATGTTGAGAACCACATCCATCTCTATACTGTGGTGAACCATACCATGTTGAGAACCCCCTCCATCTCTATACTGTGATGAACCATACCATGTTGAGAACCCCCTCCATCTCTATACTGTGATGAACCATACCATGTTGAGAACCACCTCCATCTTTATACTGTGATGAACCATACCATGTTGAGAACCCCCTCCATCTCTCTCCTCTATACTGTGATGAACCATACCATGTTGAGAACCCCCTCCATCTCTATATTGTGATGAACCATGCCATGTTGAGAACCACCTCCATCTCTATATTGTGATGAACCATACCATGTTGAGAACCACCTCCATCTCTCTCCTCTATACTGTGATGAACCATGCCATGTTGAGAACCACCTCCATCTCTCTCCTCTATACTGTGATGAACCATACCATGTTGAGAACCCCCTCCATCTCTCTCCTCTATACTGTGATGAACCATACCATGTTGAGAACCCCCTCCATCTCTATATTGTGATGAACCATGCCATGTTGATAACCACCTCCATCTCTATATTGTGATGAACCATACCATGTTGAGAACCACCTCCATCTCTCTCCTCTATACTGTGATGAGCCATGCCATGTTGAGAACCACCTCCATCTCTCTCCTCTATACTGTGATGAACCATACCATGTTGAGAACCACCTCCATCTCTATACTGTGATGAACCATACCATGTTGAGAACCCCCTCCATCTCTATACTGTGATGAACCATGACATGTTGAGAACCACCTCCATCTCTATACTGTGATGAACCATACCATGTTGAGAACCACCTCCATCTCTCTCCTCTATACTGTGATGAACCATGCCATGTTGAGAACCACCTCCATCTCTCTCCTCTATACTGTGATGAACCATACCATGTTGAGAACCCCCTCCATCTCTATACTGTGATGAACCATACCATGTTGAGAACCACCTCCATCTCTCTCCTCTATACTGTGATGAACCTTGCCATGGTGAGAATCACCTCCATATCTCTCCTCTATACTGTGATGAACCATACCATGTTGAGAACCACCTCCATCTCTATATTGTGATGAACCATACCATGTTGAGAACCCCCTCCATCTCTCTCCTCTATACTGTGATGAACCATACCATGTTGAGAACCCCCTCCATCTCTCTCCTCTATATTGTGATGAACCATACCATGTTGAGAACCCCCTCCATCTCTCTCCTCTATACTGTGATGAACCATACCATGTTGAGAACCACCTCCATCTCTATATTGTGATGAACCATACCATGTTGAGAACCCCCTCCATCTCTCTCCTCTATACTGTGATGAACCATACCATGTTGAGAACCCCCCCCATCTCTCTCCTCTATATTGTGATGAACCATACCGTGTTGAGAACCCCCTCCATCTCTCTCCTCTATACTGTGATGAACCATACCATGTTGAGAACCACCTCCATCTCTATATTGTGATGAACCATACCATGTTGAGAACCCCCTCCATCTCTCTCCTCTATACTGTGATGAACCATACCATGTTGAGAACCCCCTCCATCTCTATACTGTGATGAACCATACCATGTTGAGAACCCCCTCCATCTCTATATTGTGATGAACCATGCCATGTTGAGAACCACCTCCATCTCTCTCCTCTATACTGTGATGAACCTTGCCATGGTGAGAATCACCTCCATATCTCTCCTCTATACTGTGATGAACCATGCCATGTTGAGAACCACCTCCATCTCTATACTGTGGTGAACCATGCCATGTTGAGAACCACCTCCATCTCTATACTGTGGTGAACCATGCCATGTTGAGAATCACCTGCATACTGTGATGAACCATGACATGTTGAGAACCACCTCCATCTCTCTCCTCTATACTGTGATGAACCATGACATGTTGAGAACAACCTCCATCTATCTCCTTTTTATTTAAATGTAACCTTTATTTAACTAGTTAAGAACAAATTCAAATTCTTATTTACAATGACGGCCTAGGAACAGTGGGTACGACAGATTTTTACCTTGTCAGCTCCGAGATTCAATCCAGCAACCTTTCGGTTACAGGCCCAACGCTCTAACCACTCGGCTACTCGCCGCTCCTCTTTACCTGTGATGACCAACGCCATGTTGAGAATCTCACTTCCTCATCCACACACAAACAACTTCTCAAACCCGCCATGTTTTGTTTTTATGCATATTTGGCCAAGTGGCGGTCTGATTTGTGCTTTAGTTCCCCAGGCTTCAAACAGAGAGGGGTGTAGTGGCATCCTTAGTATTGTGAATTTCGCGCTCAATGTCTTAGTGGTAGTTGGTGTTTTAGAGTTACAGTAGTGTAAACCAAACTCCCCTTCGCTTGTATCCCCATCGGTCCCTCATATTGCTAGTGCACTCTTTCTACCCTTTCCTAACAGTCCCCATTGCATAGATGTTTCTCTTGTACTTTGTTAAACATATATGACTAATATGTGTCAGTTTGGTCTGTCTCTGTCTGTTTGTGGTTGTCTACCTCTCAGCTTGTCTCTCTGTCTAGCTATGTATAGTTGTAAACACTAGTTGTAAACACACAGTTAGCTAGCAGTGAACATTAGCATTTCTACTCCATGTTAAGTAGGCTCAGTGGAGACTGCAGTGTTCTCCCTCCATAGGAATATTAATGGCCGTGGCCTTTTAGCTGTCTACCCTACTGGTCCCATTCCTCTGGTCTCCTGTACAGACTACCCTACTGGTCCCATTCCTCTGGTCTCCTGTACAGACTACCCTACTGGTCCCATTCCTCTGGTCTCCTGTACAGACTACCCTACTGGTCCCATTCCTCTGGTCTCCTGTACAGACTACCCTACTGGTCCCATTCCTCTGGTCTCCTGTACAGACTACCCTACTGGTCCCATTCCTCTGGTCTCCTGTACAGACTACCCTACTGGTCCCATTCCTCTGGTCTCCTGTACAGTCTACCCTACTGGTCCCATTCCTCTGGTCTCCTGTACAGACTACCCTACTGGTCCCATTCCTCTGGTCTCCTGTACAGACTACCCTACTGGTCCCATTCCTCTGGTCTCCTGTACAGTCTACCCTACTGGTCCCATTCCTCTGGTCTCCTGTACAGACTACCCTACTGGTCCCATTCCTCTGGTCTCCTGTACAGACTACCCTACTGGTCCCATTCCTCTGGTCTCCTGTACAGACTACTCTACACCACTGAGACAGATGTCCCAGCAACATTCATCACGTCCTCTTCATTCACCTAGCCTGGGAGAATATTACATCTTCTGAGGGTGTATTACATTGACTGCAGTCGTCAGTGATATACTGTAAAGCATCTCTCCTGTTGATCTCACTCCCTGTGTCTTGTAATCTCATCAGCTTCCCCTAATCAAATTCTCTCATGAGGCAGCATTACACCCCAGCCAGCCTCCAGAGGCAAATCAACCACTGCAAATTAATCGGCTGTGAACTTGTGTACTTTCTTTTATTGAATACTCTTTGCTGTGAATGGATATTGAAGAAAACAATTTACCGCACGCCAAAACCCTCCCTTGTGATGCTAGGGTATATAGCTGTATGAAATCCACATGCACAAGAAGAGCATTGTTATGATGAAAATCAATCCCCCTGCCATGTAATCAATAGTGGGGGTTTTTAGCGCTTGTTGTGTGCTGCAACAGACAGAGTCTAAAGATATAAAGTTGGTGAGCTGGTGCAACTTACTCTGTCATTAAATCACTTTTACTGACCTCCCCTCTGGCATTGTCCACACCTCCTCTCTCTCCCCCCCCCTCCCCCCCCCCCCCCCCCTCCCCCCCTCTCGCTCTCTCCCTCTCTCTCAGATGGGTGCCCGGGTCTGTGTAACAGGAATGGCCAATGCAGCCTGGGACAGAACAGCTGGCACTGTGAATGCCACAATGGCTGGAGAGGACCTGGCTGCAGTGTTGCCATGGAGATCTCCTGTGCCGACAACAAGGACAATGAAGGAGGTGAGTGGTGAAGGGTCACAGGAGGCAGGCTGAGGAAGGAGGTGAGTGGTGAAGGGTCACAGGAGGCAGGAAGAGGAAGGAGGTGAGTGGTGAAGGGTCACAGGAGGCAGGCTGAGGAAGGAGGTGAGTGGTGAAGGGTCACAGGAGGCAGGCTGAGGAAGGAGGTGAGTGGTGAAGGGTCACAGGAGGCAGGCTGAGGAAGGCTTTGTCCACTTAGTTGATTTGCATATGAAAAACAAATGAAGGTATGCCATTCCCATGCATTAATCATGATTTGATTTGGAATCAACAGTGGTGCACTTACAGTATTGGTGCAAATATAATGGGATTAGGTAACAATATCTGTTTATTTCCTTTAAATATTCACTTATAATATCCACATCAGCGTCTCTATGGTATGGCAATTGACAAGCTCTTTGATTCTCCCGGACAAGCAGCAGTCAGCCAGATGCCTGCCTGGGTTTCCTCCCAGTGAGTGTAGTTAGAGGATCAGAGAGGTGTGATTGTGGGGCTGGTGTTATCAGGCCTGAATGGCACAATTATGGAAACCTTCTGTCTGTGTGAGCTAGCGCTGAGCAGGCTGGGGAGAGAGGAGAGGCTGGCTGAATCAATGCTGCCTCCACCTCCTCCTCCCCAGAGCACATGGGGATCAGTGACCTGGAGTTTGCAGAGATGGATACCCATATTATCTCCCCTCTCTCCCTGATGGAAGATGAAGTGACCGCCCCTCCTGTGACCATTTGTGAAAGGATCAAAGATGCCTCGGAGATGGATGCTTTTCACAGGGCAAGCAGCAGCTCCACTCCAAGCAGCCAGCCTGCCCCAGTCAGTCTGTCAGGGCAGGGTTATCTAACATGAAAATTATACCCAGGTCTATTTTTCCTTGCTTAACGGTTAAGTAGTGTGCCGAGGCCAGAGCTATGTCGATCTTAAAGAGTGCATTCTCTGTGGCATGTCAGGCAATTGAGTCCGGATGCTTCCAGGTATCTTAATGCAGCCCCTGGAAGCCTTTCATCTTTCATCTCCCCGTCTGAGCAATAGGGTAATATGCTCCGAGGACAAAGTTTAAACAGTCTTACAGCTCTCCATTTCAATGTGTGGCTAGATGCCTGGCAGGCTGGATGTTGTGGTTAATCCAAAAATGTTCCTTCTTCAATGGAGATGTTGTCATAATCTGTCTGTCTGTGTTTATCAGTCTTCCTCCCTCTCTGTCTGTCTCTCCCCATCTGTTTTGTCTCTGTCTGAGAGAGGGAGAGAGAGGGAGAGAGAGAGAGAGGGAGAGAGAGGGAGAGAGAGGGAGAGAGAGAGAGGGAGAGAGAGAGAGGGAGAGAGAGAGAGGGAGAGAGAGAGAGGGAGAGAGGGAGAGAGAGAGAGGGAGAGAGAGAGAGGGAGAGAGAGAGAGGGAGAGAGAGAGAGGGAGAGAGAGAGAGAGGGAGAGAGAGAGAGGGAGAGAGAGAGAGAGAGGGAGAGAGAGAGAGGGAGAGAGAGAGCAAGAGAGAGAGCAAGAGAGAGAGAGAGCAAGAGAGAGAGAGCGAGAGAGAGAGAGAGCGAGAGCGAGCCCTTAGGGTTGTGAGTGATGTCCCGTTTGACTTTGATGTCATTGGTTTTGATTTAAAGTGGGACAGGCAGGCACTGTGCTGGGGAGCACTTCTAAAAGTGAACCTCGGAAAAAAAATAACATCCCCATCCTAATGAAAATATAACATTAGATGAAGAGAAATAAATTAACTTTCTCATAAAACAATGACGTTTTAATCATGTATATGTTGTGGTTCATGTGGACACAGTGTAGAGGGCGTACAGATGCTAAACCTGCATGCAATGTTTTTAAATGTTCTTCGTGCCACTGTTTTCTCAGCTCTGCCCCTGCTTGAGCAATGATCTTGTTCTATTCTGCCCAACAACAAAAGGAAAAATCTAAAAATCTAAGTCAAAAATGCCATTGAATCATTATTTAGTTGCAGCGGTGTCTGTCTGTCCAGATTATTTAATTATGTGCTTCCCCTTGCAGACGGACTGACAGACTGTATGGATCCCGACTGCTGCACTCAGAGTCAGTGCCTGACCAATCCACTGTGCCTGGGAGCAAGGGATCCACTGCAGATCATCCAGCAGAACCAATCACCTTCGCTGAAAGTCGGGTCATTCTACGACAGAGTCAAGCTACTGGTGGGGAGGGATGGCACCCACATCATCCCTGGAAACAACCCTTTCAACTCAAGGTATCTGTACCCATCTATCAATTACACTTACTTCAGGATAGAATCAACTGGTTGTACAGTAAACATCAGCATATATAGTGTCAGAATATTCTAAAGTAATTTACACTGACTTTGACAGTCATACAGTGCTTTCGGACGGTATTATTCTAAAATGGATTAAATATTTGTTTTTCCCTCATCAATCTACACACAATACCTCATAATGACAAAGCGAAAACAGGTTTTTAGAAATGTGTATTATTACATTTGTTTATTTAAAATAAAAAACAGAAATACATTAGTATTCAGACACTTTGGTATGAGACTCAAAATGTTGCTCATTTATCATCCTTGAGATGTTTCTACAACTTGATTGGAGTCCACCTGTGGTAAATTCAATTGATTGGACATTATTTGGAAAGGGACACACCTGTCTATATAAGTTGATAGTGCATGTCAGAGATCTGGGGAAGGTTAGCTAAACATTTCTGCAGCATTGAAGGTCCCCAAATATACAGTGGCCTCCATCATTCTTAAATGGAAGAAGTTTGGAACCACCAAGACTCTTCCTAGAGCTAGCCGCCCGGCCAAACTGCACAATCGGGGGAGAAGAGCCTTGGTCAGGGAGGTGAGGACCCTAATGACACAGCCAAGACAACGCAGGTGTAGCTTCGGGACAAGTCTCCTTGTCCTTGAGTGGCCCAGCCAGAGCCCGGACTTGAATCTGATCGAACATCTCTGGAGAGAGCTGAAAATAGCTGTGCAGCGACGCTCCCCATCCAACCTGACAGAGCTTGAGAGGATACAGGTGTGCCAAGCTTGTAGCGTCATACCCAAGAAAACTCAAGGCTGTAATCGCTGCCAAAGGTGCTTCAACAAAGTAGTGTGTAAAGGGTCTGAATACTGATGTAATTGTGATATTTCAGTTGTTTTTTTATACATTTGCAAAAAATCTAAAAACCAGTTTTTGCTTTGTCATCATGGGGTATTGATGTCATTATGGGGTATTGATGTCATTATGGGGTATTGTGTGTAGATTGATGTCATTATGGGGTATTGTGTGTAGATTGATGTCATTATGGGGTATTGTGTGTAGATTGATGTCATTATGGGGTATTGTGTGTAGATTGATGTCATTATGGGGTATTGTGTGTAGATTGATGTCATTATGGGGTATTGTGTGTAGATTGATGTCATTATGGGGTATTGTGTGTAGATTGATGAGGGGAAAACAATATTTAATCCATTTTAGAATGTGGAAAAAGTCAAGTGGTCTGAATACTTTCCAAATGCTCTGTATATTGAGAGTTTTGATTCGTTTGCTGTTACACCATCTTCATACCTTCAGTTAGGAAGCAGCTATATCCTCTCTTGCAGCCTGGTAGCGTTGATCAGAGGCCAGGTCCTGACCACGGATGGGACTCCCCTGGTGGGGGTCAACGTGACGTTTGTCAAGTACCCTCACTATGGCTTCACCCTGACTCGACAGGACGGCACGTAAGTAACTTCTTGGTGTTTGAATATCTTAGAGTGAATGGAGGACGGTGAGGAGTTTATGGAGGACGGTGAGGAGTGAATGGAGGACGGTGAGGAGTGAATGGAGGACGGTGAGGAGTGAATGGAGGACGGTGAGGAGTGAATGGAGGACGGTGAGTGAATGAGGACTGTGAGGAGTGAATGGAGGACGGTGAGTGAATGGAGGACGGTGAGAAGTGAATGGAGGACGGTGAGGAGTGAATGGAGGACGGTGAGGAGTGAATGGAGGACGGTGAGTGAATGGAGGACGGTGAGTAGTGAATGGAGGACGGTGAGTAGTGAATGGAGGACGGTGAGTAGTGAATGGAGGACGGTGAGTGAATGAGGACTGTGAGGAGTGAATAGAGGACGGTGAGGAGTGAATGGAGGACGGTGAGAAGTGAATGAGGACTGTGAGGAGTGAATGGAGGACGGTGAGGAGTGAATGGAGGACGGTGAGGAGTGAATGGAGGACGGTGAGTGAATGAGGACTGTGAGGAGTGAATGGAGGACGGTGAGGATCTAAGTATTTATAACCCTCTGTCTTTATTCCTCTGTAGATTTGACCTGGTGGCCAATGGTGGTGTTTCTCTGGCCCTGCACTTCAAGCGAGCTCCGTTCCTGAGCCAGGAGCGCACAGTGTGGCTACCCTGGAACCGGTTCTATGCCATGGACACACTGGTGCTGAAGACGGAGGAGAACACCATCCCAGCCTGTGACCTCAGCGGCTACGTCCACCCTGACCCCGTGGTGGTGGCCTCACCCCTCTCCTCCTTCTTCAGCTCCCACCCTGCAGAGAGCCACATCATCCCTGAGACTCAGGTACATACACAGCTCTCTCTCTCTCTTGTTCTCTCTCTCTCTCTCTCTCTCTCTCTCTCTCCCGCTCTCTCTCTTGTTCTCTCTCTCTCTCCCGCTCTCTCTCTTGTTCTCTCTCTCTCTCTCTTGTTCTCTCCCGCTCTCTCTCTTGTTCTCTCTCTCTCTCTCTCTCTCTCTCCCGCTCTCTCTCTTGTTCTCTCTCTCTCTCCCGCTCTCTCTCTTGTTCTCTCCCGCTCTCTCTCTTGTTCTCTCCCGCTCTCTCTCTTGTTCTCTCTCTCTCTCTCCCGCTCTCTCTCTTGTTCTCTCTCTCTCTCTCCCGCTCTCTTTCTCTAGCTCTCCCTCTCTCTCTAGCTCTCTCTCTCTAGCTCTCCCTCTCTCTCTCTCTTTCTTTCTCTCTCTTTCTTTCTCTCTTTCTTTCTTTCTTTCACTGACTCCTGCTCCTCCTAGGTGGTTCATGAGCAGCTGGAGATCCCGGGCACATGTCTAAAGCTGTGCTACCTGAGTTCTCGTGCCTCAGGGTACCGCGCCCTGCTGAAGGTGACCATGACTCAGGCCCTGGTGCCCCTCTCCCTGGCCAAGGTGCACCTGATGGTGGCCGTGGAGGGACATCTCTTCCAGAAGTGGTTCCATGCCTCTCCTAACCTGGCCTACAGCTACATCTGGGACAAGACAGATGCCTACAGGCAGAGGGTATATGGTTTGACCCAGGCGTCTGGTGAGTTGCAGCGTGATATGTTATATTAGATGTTACACTGTAGCTGTATCTATCCAGACATAGTACCATGGTATCTGTTACCACAACAGGTCTACTGTAGCTGTATCTATCCAGACATAGTACCATGGTATCTGTTACCACAACAGGTCTACTGTAGCTGTATCTATCCAGACATAGTACCATGGTATCTGTTACCACAACAGGTCTACTGTAGCTGTATCTATCCAGACATAGTACCATGGTATCTGTTACCACAACAGGTCTACTGTAGCTGTATCTATCCAGACATAGTACTATGGTATCTGTTACCACAACAGGTCTACTGTAGCTGTATCTATCCAGACATAGTAACATGGTATCTGTTACCACAACAGGTCTACTGTAGCTGTATCTATCCAGACATAGTACCATGGTATCTGTTACCACAACAGGTCTACTGTAGCTGTATCTATCCAGACATAGTACCATGGTACCTGTTACCACAACAGGTCTACTGTAGCTGTATCTATCCAGACATAGTACCATGGTATCTGTTACCACAACAGGTTGGCAGAACTTGTGTTGTGACTTTCTGACAATCTCTCACTCAACTAATCAAACAAAAGCTTTCCATCCTTTTCTAAATTAACACATGTTTTATTAAGTTGACACCGACACAGTAGCATACTGTGTGATAGTGTTTAGGTGTGAACAGTTGTCTACCTCGGGGCCCCACACATTCACACATACAGCATGTGATCACGCTGAATACGTTTCTCTCCACACACACGTCTCATTAAATATCCCTCGCCTGGTTAACATTCTTATTGAAGCAAATGAAAGCTGATGCGCTTGTCCACGTGTGTGTATCACATGTGATTGGTGTGACCATGAAGAGTACATTTAAAGCATTCAATGAGTGTACGTGCCATGCAATGGGATTAAATTCTGTGTTACTTATGAGGTGATGCTAAGTCTGGAGGGTATTGTTTTTCTACAGTGTCAGTGGGGTTTGAGTATGAGACGTGTCCCAGTCAGATCCTATGGGAGAAGAGGACTGCAGTGCTGCAGGGATATGAGCTGCTTCCCTCCAACCTAGGAGGCTGGTCCCTGGACAAACACCACACCCTCAACATTGCCAGTGGTACGACCAACAGCATTCTAATATTTTGTGGGTTTTTATTTATTTTCAGATTTGAACCCATGCCAACAAGCCTAGGCTGTTGACCTACACAGACCTACAGCGTCTAAATCAACCGCTGCACCACACAGACCTACAGCGTCTAAATCAACCGCTGCACCACACAGACCTACAGCGTCTAAATCAACCGCTGCACCACACAGACCTACAGCAACTAAATCAACCGCTGCACCACACAGACCTACAGCGTCTAAATCAACCGCTGCACCACACAGACCTACAGCGTCTAAATCAACCGCTGCACCACACAGACCTACAGCGTCTAAATCAACCGCTGCACCACACAGACCTACAGCGTCTAAAACACACTTAGAACAGGGCCATTTTAGAACTTCCCTCACGTCAGGACAGATAGGCTAACCTCTGCACCATCACAGGCAGATCACTACCTTGTTTAGTGTTGCGAAATGTTAAAAAGGTGTGGCTACATGGCCACTGAAACCAGACAGCTTCTTTGAGTGCATGAATGAATGTTCAACCTCCAAGTAGCCTTGTCTTTTCTCAACTGTATATCAGTAGCCTTGTCTTGTCTCATCTGTATATCAGTAGCCTTGTCTTGTCTCATCTGTATATCAGTAGCCTTGTCTTGTCTCAACTGTATATCAGTAGCCTTGTCTTGTCTCATCTGTATATCAGTAGCCTTGTCTTGTCTCATCTGTATATCAGTAGCCTTGTCTTGTCTCATCTGTATATCAGTAGCCTTGTCTTGTCTCATTTGTATATCAGTGCAGTGCCACTGGGGATCTCCTCCCACAACACTGTTCTGTCACCTCTGTGTTTGACAGCATTACATGTGCCCTGAATACCAATGGAGTATTCCTGTGTGCAGCCAATGACAGACAGGGGACAAGCAGAGAGTCAGTAAGAAGACAAACACTCCTTTATTTGTATTCGATTTATTAGGATCCCCATTAGACGACAGCTAGTCTTACTGGAGTCCAACACACAAAGACATTACAGACAAAATACTTAACAATTGACATACATTTATAAACATCAACATGTAGTGTGTGTGTGTGGGTGTGTGGACGTGTTTAACGTGTTCGGGTAAGTGTTATAGAAAATAGGATTTTGAATGGAACTGAATTCTGTTTCCCCACAAGGTTAGTTACACATACAGGTTAGTTACACATACAGGTTAGTTACACATACAGGTTAGTTACACATACAGGTTAGTTACACATACAGGTTAGTTACACATACAGGTTAGTTACACATACAGGTTAGTATACGATGGCTCAATGTTCATTGTTGGCATTTCCTGGTTAAGTTTTCCCACTTTGCCAATAAAGTAATCATTAAAGAATTGGCAACGTGATGAATAAGCCATCTGATTGGATGAAAGATTAGAATTTGTCTTTCTGCCCATAATTTCCTTTAGCGTTTCCTAAAGTTGTTTTTTCCATCGTTCTTTATATAATTGATCTTGGCTTCACAAGACAGTTTCTTCTTTTTGTTGAATTTAGTCACATCATTTCTCAATTTGCAGTAAGTCAGCCAGTCAGACTTATTAGCCACTAATAATATACTACTCTGACTCTCACACTCACTTTGTTTCTATAGCAACAGTTTGAACAGTATTGGATTACAGATTGGATTACTTTGTTTTATTTTTGGATACCCGGGGAATTGAAAGTCTAAAATGATAAGTAAGTTAATATTAAGATGGAGGCTGATTTAAAAAGTGTCACTGGTTCTTTGTTCCCTAGCTGGTTTTCAAGTTTAGGATGTAAAAGGATATTGTTCTGAATCAGAATGCCTCTACTGTTTCAGGGATCTTACATAAGGGCAGTGGAGAGAACGTGTTTGTGTCAGAGCAGCAGCCTCCAGTCATCAACAGCATCATGGGTAACGGGCGCAGGCGCAGCATCTCCTGTCCCAGCTGCAGTGGTATAGCCGAGGGAAACAAGCTGCTGGCCCCCGTGGCGCTGGCCTGTGGGGGGGATGGCAGCCTGTATGTAGGAGACCTCAACTTCATCCGCCGGGTCTATCCCACCCTCAACACCACAGCCGTGCTGGAGCTCAGGTAGGGTATCAATGTACAGAGGGTATCAGTGGAGGAGGGGTATCAGTGGAGGAGGGGTATCAGTGGAGGAGGGGTATCAGTGGAGGAGGGGTATCAGTGGAGGAGGGGTATCAGTGGAGGAGGGGTATCAGTGGAGGAGGGGTATCAGTGGAGGAGGGGTATCAGTGGAGGAGGGGTATCAGTGTAGAGAGGGGTATCAGTGGAGGAGGGGTATCAGTGGAGGAGGGGTATCAGTGGAGGAGGGGTATCAGTGGAGGAGGGGTATCAGTGGAGGAGGGGTATCAGTGGAGGAGGGGTATCAGTGGAGGAGGGGTATCAGTGGAGGAGGGGTATCAGTGTACAGAGAGGGTATCAGTGGAGGAGGGGTATCAGTGGAGGAGGGGTATCAGTGTACAGAGGGGTATCAGTGGAGGAGGGGTATCAATGTACAGAGAGGGTATCAGTGGAGGAGGGGTATCAGTGGAGGAGGGGTATCAGTGGAGGAGGGGTATCAGTGGAGGAGGGGTGGAAACTAACAAGGTTGTTTCTTTGTTTTGTTTTCAGAAATAAAGACTTGAGGCATGGGTAAGTAATGCGTCCTCCAACATCTTGGTGACATTGCCTGACATACAGCTATAGCAGAAGGGATAGTTATCTTCCTATGTGTTGGTGTACTTTTTGAATGTATCTCTGTTTTAGTCCTTTGAGGGATTATCTGTCACACCTGTTGAAATGGATTTTTGTTGCTGGAGGTTATTATTATTATTACCATCTAAAATATTTTCTCATAATTTCTCCGTAGGAACAACCCAACACACAAGTACTACCTAGCGGTGGACCCAATGTCTGGGGCGGTCTTTCTCTCGGACACCAACTCTCGGCAGATATACCGCGTGCGCTCACTGACCAGCGGGCGGCAGTTGTTGGACAATGCCCAGGTGGTGGCTGGGACCGGAGAGCAGTGTGTCCCCTTCGACGAGGCTCGCTGTGGGGACGGGGGCAAGGCCGTGGAGGCCGCACTCATGAACCCCAGGGGTGAGTACCAGGAGAAGGGGCTATCAACCCTGACTGGGGAGGTGACAGTGACTTGTTACTGAATACTGATGCAGGGCTGTTGTGCTCCACACGTTCACTATATTTTGTTATAGCTGACTGTCACTTACAAACTGTCACTTGCACAGTCTTGTAGGAAGTAGTCATATTGCGGGATGTTACACAGGTTCACCTGCTGTTCTTTTGGGGTGTTTAGCTGTCACTCATTTGGTATATGTAAACGACAGTGATTTGTTCAGAGCAGTGATAAAGAGACAGTGGCTCTTCTTGACACCAAACTGCTAGGTGGAGTGTTGCACTGTCACTTGGTGTCACAGGAGAGATGACATGCTAACACACCAACATCCTGATGTCAGTATGATGTTACAACAGAATGCCTGATGAGCCCAACTTTGACATTGTTTTGACTGTTTGTGTTAGCAGCACCAGAACTCATTTTTACATGTCAGAATGTTATGACTTCTAACTTTGCCCCTCTTATTTATTTCTGTCTGTCAGGGATCGCTGTGGATAAGAACGGCCTTATGTACTTTGTTGACGCCACCATGATCCGTAAGGTGGACCAGAACGGCATCATCTCCACGCTGATCAAGACCAATGACCTCACAGCGGTCCGCCCACTCAGCTGTGACTCCAGCATGGACGTCAGTCAGGTCAGGAGGGAAACATGGGGACTTCTAGGCCCTTTGGGGCAGAACCCCTGTGTAGTGCTGCTGAGGCTATATGATCCCAGGCAGAACCCCTGTGTAGTGCTGCTGAGGCTATATGATCCCAGGCAGAACCCCTGTGTAGTGCTGCTGAGGTTATATGATCCCAGGCAGAACCCCTGTGTAGTGCTGCTGAGGCTATATGATCCCAGGCAGAACCCCTGTGTAGTGCTGCTGAGGCTATATGATCCCAGGCAGAACCCCTGTGTAGTGCTGCTGAGGTTATATGATCCCAGGCAGGACCCCTGTGTAGTGCTGCTGAGGCTATATGATCCCAGGTGGTCTAAAGGATATCTCATCCCTCTGCATTATGGACAACTAAGAGACTGTTCTTTAGAGGGATATGCACTACCTGACCAAAAGTATGTATGGAGTTGGTCCCCCCTTTGCTGCTATAACAGCCTCCACTCTCCTGGGAAGGCTTTCCACTAGATGTTGGAACATTGCTACAGTGACTTGCTTCCATTCAGCCATGAGAGCTTTGATGTGGTCGGGCACTGATGTTTGGCAATTAGGCCTGGCTCGCAGTCTGCGTTCCAATTCATCCCAAAGGTGTTCGATAGGGTTGAGGTCAGTCAAGTTCTTCCACACCGATCTCGACAAACCATTTCTGTATGGACCTTGCTTTGTGCACAGGAATTGTCATGCTGAAACAGGAAAGGACCTTCCCCAATCTCGTCTAGAATTTCATTGTATGCTGTAGCGTTAATAACAGCCCCAGACCATTATTCTTCCTCCACCAAACTGTACAGTTGGCACTATGCATTGGGGTAGGTAGCGTTCTCCTGGCATCCTAAAGTCTAATGGCGGCGAGCTTTACACCACTCCAACCGACGCTTGGCATTGCGCATGGTGTATGCTGTAGCGTGCCATGGAAAACCCATTTCATGAAGCTCCTGACGAATAGTTATTGTGCTGACGTTGCTTGGAACTCGGTAGTGAGTGTTGCAACCAAGGACAGACGATTTTTACACGCTTCAGCACTCAGCAGTCCCGTTCTGTGAGCTTGTGTGGCCTACCACTTCACGGCTGAGCCGTTGTTGCTCCTAGACGTTTCCACTACACAACAACAGCAGTTCTAGTGGGGTAGAAATTTGACGAACTCACTTGTTGGAAAGGTATCATCCTATGACAGTGCCACGTTCAAAGTCACTGAGCTCTTCAGAAAGGCCATTCAACTGCCAATATTTGTCTATGAAGATTGCATGTCTGTGAGCTCGATTTTATACACCTGTCAGTTCCAGTGGATTTGTGATGACTCATGTGCTCTGTCTCTATTGATCCAGGTGCGTCTGGAGTGGCCCACTGACCTGGCGGTGAACCCCACAGACAACTCCCTGTATGTTCTGGAGAACAATGTGATCATGCGCATTACTGAGAACCACCAGGTCAGCGTCATCGCTGGGAGGCCCATGCACTGCCAGGTCCCAGGCATCGACTACTCCCTGAGCAAGCTGGCCATCCACTCAGCTCTGGAGAGCGCCACGGCCATCGCCATTTCCCACACCGGTGTGCTCTACATCGCCGAGACGGACGAGAAGAAGATCAACCGTGTGCGGCATGTCAGCGCCTCCGGAGAGATCTCTCTGCTGGCCGGCGCCACCGCTGAGTGCGACTGCAAGAACGACGTCAACTGCCAATGCTTCTTTGGCGACGAGGGCTACGCCACGGACGCCGGGCTTAACGCCCCCTCCTCGCTTGCCGTGTCTCCCGACGGCACACTGTTTATCGCTGACCTAAACAACATCCGTGTGCGGGCGGTGAGGCGCAACAGGCCCATTGCCACACCCGTAGGGCTGTATGAGGTGGGGTCACCACGGGAGCAGGAGCTCTATGTGTTCAGTAGAGATGGG
Source organism: Thymallus thymallus (assembly GCA_023634145.1). Taxonomy (NCBI): domain Eukaryota; kingdom Metazoa; phylum Chordata; class Actinopteri; order Salmoniformes; family Salmonidae; genus Thymallus; species Thymallus thymallus. The sequence continues at coordinate 40,241,129 of CM042391.1, read as the reverse complement.
CTCCACAGACAGACAGTCAGTCTGATCACTGGAGAACCCCTCTATAACTTCACCTACGGGCCAGATGGGGAGCTGGCTGCTGTGGCTGATAACTGTAACAACACCCTGAGGGTGAGGAGGGACGGCTCTGGCCAGCTTAGGCTGGTGCTGCTGCCTGAGAACCAGGTGGTCACCCTGGGGCTGGACCCTGCTGGCGGCCTGCGCTCCGTGTCTGCCCTAAACCAGGAAGTGGCGTTGATGAGCTATGCTGCGAACACAGGCCTGCTGTCCTCCAAGGCTGATGAGACTGGATGGACCAACTTTTATGAGTATGTGTGAATTTACTTGTATAATATGTGTAATGTGACTGGGTAAATGAAATATTCAGTGATATAACTTGCATGTTCATGTGGGCTGGAGTAAATAAGTGTTCTCCATTTTTTGGTGTGGAAGTAATGCATTAGTAAAAGAGAGAGAGAGAGGTCTGGATTCTGTTAGATCATCAGTATGTTCGGAAGTTAGCCTAGCGGTTAGAAAGTTGGGCCAGTAACCCAAAGGTCTCGGGTTCAAATATCCGAGCCAACAAGGTGAAAAACCTGTCGATGTGTCCTTGAGCAAGGCACTTAACCCTAATGCTCTGTAGGTAGGCTGTCATTGTAAATAAGAATTTGTTGTAAATAAGAACTTGCCCAGTTAAATAAAGGTTAAATAAAAAAAAATGAATGTCAGACCCTGGTACTACACTGAGTACTAGAGGACATCTGTTGGTCTCACATTTGATTAAACAATCAAGCTTTATTTTCCAGCACATGTAGGATCTTTCCTCCATGGCCCCTTGACTCAGCTCCGTCCTATTCTCCCCATGCAGGTATGACAGTGAGGGACATCTGACTAACGTCACCTACCCCACGGGAGTAGTGACCAGCCTGCACAGGGAGATGGAGCAGTCCATCAACATCGACATGGAGAGCTCCAACAGGGACGATGACGTCACCGTCATCACCAACCTGTCCTCTGTGGAGGCGTCCTACACCGTGGTGCAAGGTAACTAACATGTCAGCTAAAATGACCATTCTCATAAAAATATATTGTACGAATTCGTCATGTTGCTGCCCAACAAGACAGCCCCCGATCCGAGAGGTTATTTCAGCTGTTTAGCAGGGAGGGGAAAGAGCAGTAGAGAGAATGGGTTTCCCCACTGACCCACGGAGGTGTGACAGAAAATAAATGCAATTTCATCTGTACGTCTGGAAACTACTGGAGTCGTGAGAATAAGAATTGAAGAGATTTATATGAAAGTCTGCCCTTGGGGGGGGGGGGGGGGGCTCGTAAAAGAGGGAAAAGTGACTTGGCTACCTTGAACTGCACACTTTATTTCAATCTAATGTGGGAGTTCTGACTGAAATGGCCTCTACAAAGTCAATCTGCTTTAAAGGCTTGCAAAGTTTACTTCTCCTGTTTCAAGGAGATAAATTGAGTTTGAAAGACGTTAAAAGCTGGTTTTGAGTACTCTTGTCTTTTTAGACGTGTTCAAAGAGTTTCCCTCACGTTAAACTCCATGGATTATTTTGCTTCCAGATACCTTTTTTTCTCAAATGTAGTCCATGATCTCATTACTCACGTAAATTGAATAAGAGGCTCATGTTCTGCATTTTACTGAGAGACTAAAAACCCTCTTATCTTTGAGAGAGGATACTTGTTATTGTCAGGGAGGAAAGTACACCGATCCAGAGACCGCATTCCCTCTAATGCAGAGCATTCGATGAGATCAAATGGAATGTCTTCTCTGTAATAAAATGTGCCCTCAGTTTATCACTTCTCATATAACCCTGTGTGTGTGTGTGTGTGTGTGTGTGTGTGTGTGTGTGTGTGTGTGTGTGTGTGTGTGTGTGTGTGTGTGCTGCTGCTCCCCCTGCAGACCAAGTACGGAACAACTACCAGTTCTATTACAATGGCACTCTCCGGGTATCATATGCCAACGGCATGGGCCTCAGCTTCCACACAGAGCCCCACATCCTAGCCGGCTCAGTCAGCCCTACCATTGGTCGGCGCAACATTACTCTGCCCACCGACAGCGGGCTGAATTCCATCGAGTGGAGGATGAGGAAGGAAGTCATCAAGAGCAAAGTGACCGTCTATGGCAGGAAGCTGAGGGTAAGCTGGAGTGCTCAGTCTCTAATGTCAATCCATTTCTAGAGGTTTTTTAATCAGTTTGTTGTCTGTCAGACTAAAGACCCTCTCTGTGTGGTAGCATGCGTCACTGAGAAGAAAAATAGAGATACAATATACAATTTGAAGAGTAAAATTGGTGAATTTAAATATATACTACCGTTCAAAAGTTTGGCGTCACTTAGAAATGTCCTTGTTTTCCATGAAAACATACATGAAATGAGTTGCAAAATGAATAGGAGAATCTTGTATCTCATGGTTTGAGTTTTTAGGTGCCTTTTGGCAAACTCCAAGCGGGTTGTCATGTTCCTTTTACTGAGGAGTGGCTTCTGTCTGGTCACTCTACCATAAAGGCCTGATTGGTGGAGTGCTGCAGAAATGGTTGTCCTTCTGGAAGGTTCTTCCCCAGTCAAGACGTTGACAAGGTCATTATCCTGTTGTAGGAGGAAATTGGCTCCAATTAAGCCCCGTCCACAGGGTATGGCATGGCGTTGCAAAATGGAGTGATAGCCTTCCTTCTTCAAGATCCCTTTTATCCTGTACAAATCTCCCACTTTACCACCACCAAAGCACCTCCAGACCATCACATTGCCTCCACCATGCTTGACAGATGGCGTTAAGAACTCATCCAGCATCTTTTCATTTAGTCTGCGTCTCACGAATGTTCATCTTTGTGATCCTAACACCTCAAACTTAGATTCCAATCTTTCTCTGTCCAGTGTCTGTGTTCTGTAGCCCATCTTAATCTTTTTATTGGCCAGTCTGAGATTTGGCTTTTTCTTTGCAACTCTGCCTAGAAGGTCAGCATCCCGGAGTCGCCTCTTCACTGTTGACGTTGAGACTGGTGTTTTGCGGGTACTATTTAATTAAGCTGCCAGTTGAGGACTTGTGAGGCGTCTGTTTCTCAAACTAGACACTCTAATGTACTTGTTCTCTTGCTCAGTTGTGCACCGGGGCCTCCCACTCCTCATTCTATTCTGGTTAGAGCCAGTTTGCACTGTTCTGTGAAGGGAGTAGTACACAGCGTTGTACGAGATCTTCAGTTTCTTGGCAATTTCTTGCATGGAATAGTCTTCATTTCTCAGAACAAGAATAGACTGACGGGTTTCAGAAGAAAGTTCTTTGTTTCTGGGCATTTTGAGCCTTTAATCAAACCCACAAATGTTGATGGCTCCAGATATTCAACTAGTCTAAAGAAGGCCAGTTTTATTGCTTCTTTAATCAGCACAACAGTTTTCAGCTGCGCTAACATAATTGCAAAAGGGTTTTCTAATGATCAATTAGCCTTTTAAAATGATAAATTTGGATTAGCTAACACAACGTGCCATTGGAACACAGGAGTGATGGTTGCTGATAATGGGCCTCTGTACGCCTATGTAGATATTCCATAAAAAATCTGCCGTTTTCAAATACAATAGTCATTTACAACATTAACAATGTCTACACTGTATTTCTGATCAATTTGATGTTATTTTAATGGACAAAAAATTAGAATTTCTTTCAAAAACAAGGACATTTCTAAGTGACCCCAAACTTTCGAACGGTAGTTTATATACAGTGCATTCGGAAAGCATTCAGACCCCTTGACTTTTTCAAAATGTTGTTACGTTACAGCCTTATTCTAAAATGGATTATATAGTTGATTTTTTCTTCTCATCAATCTACACACAATAACCCATAATGACCAAGCAAAAACAGTTTTTAGATTTTTTTTGCTAATTTATTAAAAAAGATAAAAATGGAAATATCACATTTACATAAGTATTCAGACCCTTTACTCAGTACTTTGTTGAAGCTCCTTTGGCAACGATTACAGCCTTGAGTCTTCTTGGGTATGACGATACAAGCTTGGCACACCTTTATGTGAGGGCCCTTGCCAGAAAAATAACCTCTACCAGCAATGTCAACAAAACTAAGGAGCTGATTGTGGACTTCAGGAAACAGCAGAGGGAGCACCCCCCCTATCCCATCCACATCGACGGGACCGCAGTGGAGAAGGTGAAAAGCTTCAAATTCCTTGGCGTACACATCACTGACAAACTGAAATGGTCCACCCACACAGACAGTGTGGTGAAGAAGGCGCAAGACCCTCACAAACTTTTACAGATGCACAATTGAGAGCATCCTGTCTGGCTGTATCACTGCTTGGTACGGCAACTGCACAGCCCGCAACCACAGGGCTCTCCAGAGGGTGGTGCGGTCAGCCCAACGCATCACCCGGAGCACACTGCCTGTCCTCCAGGACACCTACAGCACCCAATGTCACAGGAATGCCAAAAATATCATCAAGGACATAAACCACCCGAGCCACGGCCTGTTCACCCCGCTATCATCCAGAAGGCGAGGTCAGTACAGGTGCATCAAAGCTGGGACCGAGAGACTAAAAAACAACTTCTATCTCAAGGTCATCAGAATGTTAAATAGCCATCCCAGGCTACCACCTGGTTACTCAACCCTGCAGGTTGGAGGCTGCTGTACATAGACATAGAACACTAGTCACTTTAATAATGTTTACATACTGCTTTACTCATTTCATATGTATATACTGTATTCTACTGTATTCCAGTCAATGCCTCTCCGACATTACTCGTCCTAATATTTATACATTTCTTAATTCCATTATTTTACTTTAGATCTGTGTATTGTTGTGAATTGTTAGATATTACAGCACTGTTGGAACTAGGAACACAAGCATTTCACTACACCCACAATAATATCTGCTAAATATGTGTATGTGACCAATAAAATGTGATTTTAATTGATTTGGGGAATTTCTCCCATTCTTTGCTGCAGATCCTCTCAAGATCTGTCAGGTTGGATCAGGAGCGTCGCTGCACAGCTATTTTCAGGTCTCTCCAGACATGTTCGATCAGGTTCAAGTCTGGGCTCTGGCTGGGCCACTCAAGGACATTCAGAGACTTGTCCTGAAGCCACTCCTGCATTGTCTTGGCTGTGTGCTTAGGGTCGTTGTCCTGTTGGAAGGTGAACCTTCGCCTGGAGCAGGTTTTCATCAAGGATCTCTCTGTACTTTTCTCCGTTCATCTTTGCCTCGATCCTGACTAGTCTCCCAGTCCCTGCCGCTGAAAAACATCCCCACAGCATGATGCTGCCACCACCATGTTTCACCGTAGGGATGGTACCAGATTTGTTCCAGACGTGATGCTCCGCATTCAGGCCAAAGAGTTTCCGTCTGGTCACTCTACCATAAAGGCCTGATTGGTGGAGTGCTGCAGAAATGGTTGTCCTTCTGGAAGGTTCCTCCATCTCCACAAAGGAACTCTGGAGCACTGTCAGAGTGGCCATCGGGTTCTTGGTCACCTCCATGACTAAGGCCCTTCTCCCCCGATTGCTCAGTTTGGCCCGGGCGGCCAGATCTAGGAAGAGTCTTGGTTGTTCCAAACTTCTTCCATTTAAGAATGATGGATGCCACTGTGTTCTTGGCGACCTTCAATGCTGCAAAAAATTTTTGGTACCCTTCTCCAGATCTGTGCCTCGACACAATCCTGTCTTGGAGCTCTACGGACAATTCCTTCAACCTCATGGCTTGGTTTATGCTCTGACATGTATTGTCAACTGTGGGACCTTATCTAGACAGGTGTGTGCCTTTCCAAATCATGTCCAATCAATTGAATTTCCCACAGGTGGACTCCAATCAAGTTGTAGAAACATCTCAAGGATGATCAATGGAAACAGGATGCATTTGAGCTCAATTTCGAGTCTCAGAGCAAAGGGTCTGAATACCTATGTAAATAAGGTATTTCAGTTTTTGTTTTATTATAATTTTGCAAAAATTTCAAAAAACCTGTTGGGTTACTCTGTGAAGGATGATGATGATACAAAAACTAAATTGAATCCATTTTAGAATAAGGCTGAAACAAAATGTAATGTAAGAACATGTGGAAGAGGTCAAGGCGTCTGAATACTTTCCGAATGCAGTGTATGACTGGTACACAGCCAGCTCTGCTTGTACAAGCTTCCTCTCATACCTCATGTACCTGTGACTAATGTAATGTCCTTCCTCACTCTCCTCAGGCCCACGGCAGGAACCTCCTCTCCATTGATTTTGACCGCAATACTCGCACAGAGAAGATCTATGACGACCACCGTAAGTTCACGCTGAGGATCATGTACGACCAGCAGGGCCGTCCGGCCACCTGGCTTCCCAGCAGCAGTCTGGCTGTGGTCAACGTGTCCTACTCCCCCACCGGACGCCTAGTGGGCCTACAGAGAGGCAGCATGAGCCAGAGGAGCGAGTTTGACACCTTCGGACGCATCCTCTCACGCACCTTTGTGGACGGGAAGGTGTGGAGCTTCAGCTATCTGGACAAGGTGAGGCATTCTGATATACTACTGGGTGTGTGTGTGTGTTTTTGTATTGTGTGTGTGTCTCTATATGTATGTGTGTGTGTGTGTGTTGTGTGTGCCTCTGTATGTCTGTGTGTCTCTGTGTGTACTGTTAGTTGCCTGGGAACAAAGTGTCAGACAATTTTCCACTCTTGCCTGTCCCTGAGTTTTGTTGTTAACGTTTTTCAAGGTTTGTGTTATTTTGGATGTACAGACTACTGACTTTTCTTTCCTATGTCTCTGGTCAGTCCATGGTGCTGCTCCTCCAGCAGAGTCAGAAGCAGTACGTGTTAGAGTTTGACACCTCAGGGCGTCTCACCTCTGTCACCATGCCCAGCATGGCTAGACACACCATGTCCACCCACGTGTCCGTTGGCTACATTCGCAACATCTATAACCCTCCTGAGAGCAACGCCACCGTCATCCACGACTTCAGCGAGGACGGGCGACCGGTTGCCACCTTCTACCTGGGCACGGGCCGACGTGTCATCTACAAGTATGGCAAGCTGGCCAAGCTGTCTGAGGTTCTGTACGACGGCACAGCCGTTACGTTCGGCTACGACGAAACGGCCGGAGTGTTGAAGATGGTCAACCTGCAGAGCGGGGGGTTCTCCTGCACCATCCGCTACCGTAAAATAGGCCCCCTAGTGGACAGACAGATGTACCGATTCTCTGAGGAGGGCATGGTCAACGCCCGCTTCGACTACACCTACCACGACAACAGCTTCCGTGTGGCCAGCATCAAGCCTGTGATTGGTGAGACGCCCCTGCCCCTGGACCTCTACCGCTACGATGAGATCTCAGGCAAGGTGGAGCACTTTGGCAAGTTTGGGATTATCTACTATGACATCAACCAGATTATCACCACGGCAGTGATGACCCTCAGCAAGCACTTTGACGCCCACGGCCGCATCAAAGAGGTGCAGTACGAGATCTTCCGCTCGCTCATGTACTGGATGACGGTGCAGTATGACAGCATGGGTCGGGTCATCAAGAGAGAACTGAAGATTGGGCCGTATGCTAACACAACGCAGTACCGCTATGAGTACGATGGTGACGGCCAGCTTGCCGGGGTCAAAGTCAATGACTGGTCCACCTGGCGCTATAGCTATGACCTGAACGGCAACTTGCACCTGCTGAACCCTGGGAATAGTGCCCGTCTGCTACCACTGCGCTACGACCTGCGAGACCGCATAACCCGCCTGGGCGACATGCAGTACCGCGTGGACGAGGACGGCGTCCTGAGCCAGCGTGGCTCCGACATGTTCGACTACAACTCCAACGGGCTGCTGGAGCAGGCGTACAGCCGCACTCCCAGGGGGTGGAGCGTTCGCTACCGCTATGATGGCCTGGGCCGCCGCGTCTCCAGGAAGACCAACGAGGGAGAGCACCTGCAGTTCTTCTACGCTGACCTCAACTACCCCGGCAGGATCACCCACGTTTACAACCACTCTGGAGGGGAGATCACCTCCTTCTACTACGACCTGCAGGGCCATCTGTTTGCCATGGAGGTGACCGGCGGGGAGGAGTACTACATCGCCTCGGACAACACGGGCACACCGCTCGCCGTCTTCAGCAGCAACGGACAGATGGTCAAGCAGCTCCAGTACACTGCCTACGGGGAGGTGTACCACGACTCCAACCCTGACTTCAACATGGTGGTGGGCTTCCACGGGGGGCTCTACGACCCCCTAACCAAGCTGGTGCACTTTGCCCAGAGGGACTACGATGTGCTGGCAGGCAGATGGACTGCACCAGACCATAAACTCCTACCTAAGATCGGCAAGGAACCAGCCCCATTCAATCTGTACATGTTCAAGAACAACAACCCACTCAGTGATATGATTGACATCAAGAGCTATGTGACAGGTAACGATGATTGTGTTTGATTTCCTTATGGTCTGTTATAAATATAAATCCATCAATGAAGCTAATTATGTTGTGACATCTTGCTGTGTTTTAATGAATGTAATTCTATTTTGCAGACGTGAAGAGCTGGCTGGTGATGTTTGGTTTCCAGCTCAGTGACATCATACCGGGCTTCCCCAGACACTCCATGGATTTTGTTGACCCGCCTTATGAACTACTGGCAAGCCAGGACTGTGAGACTGCTCCGGTGAGATATTTATCAAATACATATTTGAGCTACTGATAAGTAAGACTACACAATCCCAATGTAATTTATGTTAATTAATTTAAATAAAACAATAAAGTGTCCGGCTGACCCTCTGCTGTTTCCAGCTGATAACAGGAGTGCAGCATGCAGCAGAACGCCACAACCAGGCCTTCATGGCTCTGGAGGGGAGGTTGCTCAACAAGGAGCGCTGGGCCAAACGGGACAAGCCTGGCTACTGGTTCGGCACCAAGATCCCCATCGTGGGCCAGGGCATGATGCTGGCCATTAAGGAGGGCCATGTGGTCACTGGTGTATCAGGCCTGGCCAGCGAGGACAGCCGTAAAGTAGCTCAGGTCCTGAACAACGCTGTCTATCTGGAGGGAACCCACTACACCATAGATGGGAAGGACTGCCACTTCTTTGTGAAGCTGGGCCTGGCTGACAGTGACCTGCTGTCTCTGGGGCTGAGCAGTGGGAGGAAAGCCCTGGAGAACGGCGTCAATGTGACTGTCAGTGGACACTCTCGCCGGGGTGTCACCGTGGAGATCCACACAGTGGCGTTGTCCCTGAGTGTACGTTACGGCCTGGCGGCTGACGTGCTGGAGAAGGAGAGGGGTCGCCTGCTGGAGCAGGCCCACCAGAGAGCCCTTTCAGGGGCCTGGATGAGGGAGCAGCAGCGTCTGAGAGAGAGCAGAGAGGGAGGGAGGCTGTGGGCAGAGGGAGAGAGGCAGCAGCTCCTGGCAGCAGGGAAGGTGCCAGGTTATGATGGGTACTATGTGCTGCCTATGGAGCAGTACCCAGAACTGGCAGACAGCAGCAGCAACATCCAGTTCCTCAGACAGAAAGAGATGGGCAAGAGGTAACAGAGCACAGCACAGCCCCTTTGACACATGGGGTTTCCCTGGAAATGCTGCAGGGGCATCTAAGAGGACACAATCTCACAAAACAGATGTTTTGCTGAAGGTAAAAACAGCGCCTGAATGAGTTCAGACAATGATTTAGAAAAGCACCCTTAACTACTAATGATATGAACTCTACTTACTTTTTTAAGAGGGGAAAAGGGGATTTTGAAAAACTAGAAAATCTTTTTACATTTTTTTGGAGGGATTGGTATTGATGCCAATGAGGAAAAAGTGAATTGCTTTCCAACATCTTGTCAAACGTACCCAACACAGCACAGACAATGACAACCCAGTCAAGGATTTTCTTTCTAATGGCTAAACAACTCTTGAACTGTCTCAGACCACTGTCTGGAGAACATAGAGCCATCACTTGCCAATACCGTCATAGCCATGAGCAATGTTTAAGGATGCTCAGTTGTTCTTCATTCAAAGTACATAGTAATATATGGTTTAATTTAACAAAGACAGATATTGAGGATGTGACATGTATGTAGATTTGTATGTTCCTGTGCAGTAGACTTTGAAATAAGACTTTCACTTCCTGTTGACTAAGACTTTTACTTCCTGTTGACTGCCAAGATCAGTCAGGAAACCCTCTCTCACTTTACTGAGAAATCGAACTCAAAGGCTATTTATTTGTATCTGTTTTTTTCATGCTCTTTTTGTTTTCGCTATATGACAATCATGATGCATTTGTATTGAGGACGACATGCATAATAGTCTTCTTTTCTCTTTTGTAAAATATTAATTTTATTTAAATTTGCAGCCCAAGACGACATGTTACAGGCAAATATATGGTGTATATCGTGTTTTGATATTTGCATTTTTTTGTCTTTACAACTGTGAAACCTGTTTCCCTACACAAGTTAAATGTGTACATTCATTCAGCAACACAGATCCATGTCCTGAAAGCGGTCTAATTTGTACATTTCTCAAATTAATTGGCTTTAATATTGTTCTGTGAAAATCCATAGAATTTGGTCTATTGCATTTGATTGGCCTCCCCTTCTAACACTGGAGTTTTTCATTCATGTTTTACCTAGTGGCATCTCTTTAACTACCCATATCTCTGTAACTACCCATATCTCTGTAACTACCCATATCTCTGTAACTACCCATATCTGTAAAAAGTATATTTTCACTGTGAAGGACCACAGTATGGATGTCAATATGTACATGTATAGGTATCATGAAACATGCTTTACACTAGGGTGAGGATTATGTGGGAAGTTTATCAGAATAAACTTGTTTTTTCATGTTGCATGGACAGTTTTTTTTCCTCTTTCAGCTGTGGGTCGATGTGCTTACCTTAGGGCAGTGGGAGACTAACTACCTACCCTTAACTTCCATTACGCACTTACACTATCTTTGAAAATTGCGAATAATCAAAGCAATTGAATCTGTCAAATGCTGAGTGGCAGGTAAAATTGGCTTCCTTGGTACTGCTGAGGTAAATGAAGATTAAAGGTGGGTATTGTATTATTCAAATTGAGATCATTGGAGGCAAACCACTTCCTGTCAGCTGCAGTGGGTTCTCATGGCTCCCAGATAATTTTTACAGTTTTAATTAGCACCTGCCAGAAGCATCTTCAAACCCTGACCCTGCCGTATAAAGACTAACTAGAGCACTGCAGTGAGGTCGTTCATGGTCCGTCTCCAAGCTAACAAGCATCTGTAATCATTAACATTCTATTTGCATATCGGACTGAACCCCTCCATGACAGTGGAATAATCTATAGAACATGGGTCAGGAGAGATACTCATTAGTCCAGCTATTTTCACACATGCAGATCAAACCCACTGCTCCCTGTCTAAAGCCCCATGAGTGGCGGTCGGTGACGTTAAAAAGAGCATGGCCTTATTTCTATTACAGCATATTGGATGACTGTCATTCATATTCCATTCACCCAGCTCAATGTAACATTGATAGGTTTAGGCTACTACATGATACTCACATTTTCCCTATACCGGTCATGATGTTGCTACAACCTAGCCTATAAATTCAAGTTTACAATGTTGGTGCATACTCTTGCTTGCATCTCGCTGATCTAGGGTGTAATCATTAGACCAACAGTTGCAAATGAGAGTTTCTATTAGACAAATTCAGGTATTTTTATCCACGCTTCGATCCATTTGCAAAAAGTTTTTCAACAGAATCGGCGGAATGAATACACACCTCCATCATAGCCACATACAAACAGCTCGTTGGGTTCCTTCTCGCATCTACATCCTCTCCTTCTCTCACCTTTTCCCTTCGCTTGTGGAATGTAATGCAGAACACATCAGCTGTCTGTGACCAGGCGAAAAACCTTTCCAAGCCATATAATAACCGCTATACACAGCCTACATCGTTGTCACCATATTAGCTCAAGTAACGTCATAGTCAGCATAGATAATAGAACTAACATGTTAGTAAACCCGCTACAATCATGCAGTAACGTTACAGTGTACAGTCAGTAAACAGTTTAGCACTTACACCGGTGCGTTTGCTAAGTGAAAATATAGCTAGCTCTCTCTCGCTCCTCATTCATTTTTGAAGAAATTAATTTGTTCAAAACTGTTAAACTATTGTACCACATTTGAAGCACTGCAGTGCTAGCTAGCCGTAGCTTTTTCTTTCAGTGCTAGATTCATTCTCTGATCCTTTGATTGGGTGGACTTGTCAGATCATGCTGCAAGAGCTCTGATACGTTGGAAGATGTCCTCCAGAAGTTGTGATAATTACTGTGTAAGTCTTTGGAAGGGGGTGAAAACCAAGAGCATCCTAGGTTTTGTATTGAAGTCCCTGCACCCAGAGCAGGACGGAAGCTAGCGGTCCTCTGGCTACACCATGGTGCTAACCTACAGTGCTGTTGAGGCTACTGTAGACCTTCATTGCAATACAGTGTGTTGTAATCGATTATTTGGTGACGTGAATATATTTTGTATAGTTTTATCTAAAAAGGATAACTTCTTAAATATTTCACAATTTTTATTTTTATGAAATTCACTGAGGATGGTCCTCCCCTTCCTCCTCTGAGGAGCTTCCACTGAGCCCCATGTATACCTGGTGCTAACATGTGTCCTGATCTTTTCCACATTCTGATTGGGCCCACATCTGTAGTGTAGACAATTAAAATAACTGCTCCTTCAGCGGTAGTTGGGGGACGAATTGATTGGTTGGATGAACACTCAGTGGGTAAAGCTTAGAGTGACATGTCAGTGATTGGTTGGATGAACACTCAGTGGGCAAAGCTTAGAGTGACATGTCAGTGATTGGTTGGATGAACACTCAGTGGGCAAAGCTTAGAGTGACATGTCAGTGGTCGGAGTTACAGGTGAGAGTCGAATCAAACTAAATGGCCTGAGTTGATCACATCAGCTTTTGACGAAATCTGCATAGCTGATGTTTTGATGGTGTCTGAGGTGGAACTGCGTTAGAGCTGTCAAATCCACAAGCAGACATTGCCATTGACTGCATGGAGTCACATTAAGAGAATGACCTCTAACATAATTTTCGGCAGCTAACATTGCAAAACTTTATTTATAAAAAGCAATCTATTAATATGTTTTTTTAACAGTAATTTGTTTACAAGCATGATAGTTGTACTTTGAGTTTATGGTTGACGTAGCTTGTTGGCCATCAGCCAATCAGCGTTTTTCAACAAGTTCAAAGCAGGTGAATGCATCCAACTGGTATTTACTACCTTCCCACTTGGTTATGAATGCAGCATTAAACGCAGGTTGTGACCCGCAAAGTTGCGAGTTCGAATCCCAGTTGCGACTTTGGGCTTGAATCTGAACTCACAGAATGACTTTTCAGAACTAGTAACACATACCTCCCTGGCCCCACACTCAACCCACATGAGAGCTTTAAGCCAGAGGGGTGAGGAGCACTGCCCAAAATCAGGAACACACTGTATTTACATTGGTTTAGTAAGTCGAGTTTGTTGTTTGAATGATTTAACAATTTTTGGGGGGAAGTTTCTTAGTTGACTTATATAGTTTTCTTAACCATGAAAAGCAAATATATATTTTTTATTATTTATTGATTGAAAGAGAAACTTGAGTTTCCAACATCTCCGATATGAAAAACAAACAATTATAATTAAATATAATCTCTTAATAATTTAACTGATTATTCATCATTTTTTAAGACATTTGTCTTTGGTAAAGACGTGACAATAAATAAAACGAAAGTTAGCTTTAGTACATTGAGTGTTCTGGTTTTTCGTTGGCATATGATGTACAAAGTCAGGTGTGCAACAATTTAGCATGAATAATAAAGTTACCATAAATAAGAGACAGAGACAGGAAGTAAAAGATAAATTAAAACTTCCAGAGGGTTGAACATGGTTGTGACTAGATGGAGTACAGTTATGACCGGAAGTGACTTTGTAGCTGGTTAGAAGAGCATTTCACTGACAGAGAGGAAGACAAAGGCAGGTTGGCATGTATTGCCATGACTCTTTCCCTGGAGGCAGCTCTGCAGAGTGGTCACTAGCTGGCACAGCCACAAAGTCATAAAATCTTGTTTTAGACCTAACCCTAACCTTAAATTAAGACCAAAAACGTTTGTTTTCATTCATTTTTACGATGTAGCCAATTGTGACTTAGCAGCCGACCCATCTAGCGGAAATCTCTCAGGTCTGCCTCCAGGGCAAGATTTATGACAATAAACGTCAACCTGCAAGACAAAGAGAAGTTATTTAATGCTGTATTCCCAAACCCTCCTCCCTACAGACGTTATGCTGTATTCCCAAACCCTCCTCCCTACAGACGTTATGCTGTATTCCCAAACCCTCCTCCCTACAGACGTTATGCTGTATTCCCAAACCCTCCTCCCTACAGACGTTATGCTGTATTCCCAAACCCTCCTCCCTACAGACGTTATGCAGTATTCCCAAACCCTCCTCCCTACAGACGTTATGCTGTATTCCCAAACCCTCCTCCCTACAGACGTTATGCTGTATTCCCAAACCCTCCTCCCTACAGACGTTATGCTGTATTCCCAAACCCTCCTCCCTACAGACGTTATGCTGTATTCCCAAACCCTCCTCCCTACAGACGTTATGCTGTATTCCCAAACCCTCCTCCCTACAGACGTTATGCTGTATTCCCAAACCCTCCTCCCTACAGACGTTATGCTGTATTCCCAAACCCTCCTCCCTACAGACGTTATGCTGTATTCCCAAACCCTCCTCCCTACAGACGTTATGCTGTATTCCCAAACCCTCCTCCCTACAGACGTTATGCTGTATTCCCAAACCCTCCTCCCTACAGACGTTATGCTGTATTCCCAAACCCTCCTCCCTACAGACGTTATGCTGTATTCCCAAACCTTCCTCCCTACAGACGTTATGCTGTATTCCCAAACCCTCCTCCCTACAGACGTTATGCTGTATTCCCAAACCCTCCTCCCTACAGACGTTATGCTGTATTCCCAAACCCTCCTCCCTACAGACGTTATGCTGTATTCCCAAACCCTCCTCCCTACAGACGTTATGCTGTATTCCCAAACCGTACCCAGGCTACCAGGTTAAAACAATAAACATACATTATCATGCTTAAACATGAGGCAATGGAGGTGGATAAATGGCACGACAACGGGCCTCAGGATCTCGTCATGGTATCGCTGTGCATTCAAATTTCCATCAAGAAAATGCAATTGTGTTTGTTGTCCGTAGCTTATGCCTTCCCATACCATAACTCCACCATGGGGCGCTCTGTTGACATCAGCAAAACACTCGACCACACGAAGCAATACACGCTGTCTGCCATCTGCCAGTACAGTTGAAACCGGGATTTATCTGCGAAGACCACACTTCTCCAGCGTGTCAGTGGCCATGGAAGGTGAGCATTCGCCCACTGGAGTCGGTTACGACGACGAACTGCAGTCAGGTCAAGACTATACTTGAATATAGTCGTAAGATCATTTCCGACAGTGTGTTTACGTTCGATTCATAAAAGATACTGAGCATAAAAAACCTGTTCTAAGAAGCCCATTTGTAGCACCTGTGATCTATACATCTCAAATTAACTTAAAATTGAAGGCACCTGAAAATACCTTACAATCAGCGATTCCCCTTATAGAATGCTAGCACAAATGCGTGTGTAGTCAGGAATAGCCATGGACCAAAAGAGAAAAGCAAACTTTTTGGAAGATGAGATCAGGATGTGGCAGGATGTGGCTGACTGATGGCTGTGATATACCCAACCTCTCACTCATTATGACAGCAGGTAGCCTAGTGGTTGGGCCAGTAACCGAAAGGTTGCTAGTTCTAATACCAGAGCTGTTGAAGTGTCCTTGAGCAAGGCACTTAACCCTAATTTGCTCAAGGGGCTGACCCTGTAGGTAGGCCATCATTGTAAATATGAATTTGTTCTTAACTGACTTGCCTGGTTAAATAAAATATTCCCTATGAGTGGATAGTACTTGGACAGATACGGGAATGGCATTATTACAGCGCGTCTTCCTTTCCAGATTAGGGGTTAAATCTGAAAAGAATCTAACAGAACATTTCTTGGGAGACGATAGCGATTTATGTCGTCAAATAACGCAAGAACAGCCACGGTTACTTTTTTCTAATTTGACACACTATTTATAGAACATCGCAATTAATTCCTCACACCTTTAATTGACAATTCCTAACAAATTGTTTATAAAGCTAATGCTAAGTTCACCACAGGTTTTATAAATAACTACGTATACGTGTTTTTCTGCGTAAGTCATACTTAAGATCAAAATTGATCATAAATCCGTTTTACAATTGAGGCCCCTGGTGGCGAGCATAGATGAGCTTCTCTGAGATGGTTTCTTGTGCAGAAATTCTTTGGTTGCCAAACCCACAGTTTCATCAGTTGATGGCTGGTCTCAAGACGATCCCACAGGTAAAGAAACCGGATGTGGAGGTCCTGGGCTGGCGTGGTTACACGTGGTCTGCGGTTGTGAGGCCAGTTGGACTTACTGGCATATTCTCAAAAACAACATTGGGGACAGTAAAAGGCTACTCTAAAAACACAACACAATGCCACAGTTTCACAAGTTTTGAGGGTGCATGCAGTTGTCATGGTGACTGCTGGAATGTCCACCAGAGCTGTTGCCAGATAATTGAATGTTACTTTCTCTACCATAAGCCGCCTCGGCTTGTGAAACTTGTGAAACTGTGGCATTGTGTTGTGTGACAAAACTGCACATTTTAGAGTAGCCTTTTACTGTCCCCAGCACAAGGTGCACCTGTGTAATGATCATGCTGTTAAATCAGCTTCTTGATATGTAATGCCTGTCGGCAGGATGGATTATCTTGGCAAAGGAGAAATGCTCACTAACAGGGATGTAAACAAATTTGTGCACCAAATCTGAGAGAAATAAGCTCTTTGTGCGTATAGACATTTTCAGAGCTCTTTTATTTCAGCTTGTGAAACATGGGACCAACACTTTACATGTTGCGTTTATATTTTTGTTCAGTGTATTTTAACATTGTAATGATAATCAGAAAACAGGCCAGGGTCTGAATTGAATAATGTGCAATACTTTCCACCTCCACAGAGACAGTTAATAGGAGAAGTGCGTGGGTCAAATGGCAAGAGCCCTTTCAGTGGCTAGCAAGTCCCACCCATATTAAAGACTAATTTGTTCACAGGTATTGATGTTTCAGAAAAGTAAAACCATTGTTTTCATAGCAGCTGCATTAGCAACGTTATTTTGTAACTTTCCTTAGTTTACTTCAACATTGAAGAAGAAATAAATCAAGCAGATCATTTCAAATCGTCCTTCTGCGCAGTTAAAGAGATCTTTTTTTTTAACCAGGCAAGTCAGTTAAGAACAAATTATTATTTACAATGGCAGCCTAGGAACAGTGGGTTAAACTGCCTTCTTCAGGGGCAGAACGACAGAATTTTGCCTTGTCAGCTCGGTGATTCGATGCTCTAACCACTCGGGTACCTGCCGCCCCATAATCTATAATGTGTCTGGGTGAATAATTGCAGTATTACCTCGGGTTGTTATCTGTAATGTGATTTTTTTCTGTCTTTTTAATTCGGATTCGCATCAACAGTCTTTTTCTTGATTTCCTTTGTATAAAAATCAATGGAGTGTTACTTGGAGATGCTCTGCTGCGTTTCCACAGGTTGCAGCGGAAAACTTGATGATGGGTGCCTTGATGTCGTCGAGACAGCTGAGACGGTCGGCCGACTTGTGGTGCTTTCATAGAGATATATAGAGTATTCGTCGTTATAGCTGTGCCATTATAGCGTCTGTGACAGCGTGGGCAGCACCATTGAGGCAATCTCCATTTTGAAGTAGTACATTTTCTTCATCACGATTGGCTCCAACAGGGTCATCAGGAGGGCTCAGCCAATAAAGTTGGAAGTCCCACCCATTAAAATGGTGGAAGCCAGCAATGGCACAGCCCATGCTAATACAGCCTTTTGGCAACTAGAGGCCTCTATCATTCTCTCTTACCCCTTTTCCACCAAACAAGAACTGGTTCGGAACTGGTGCTGGTTGCGAACCTTCTCAGAACCTGTTTGTTTTTCCACTGACTAGAGAGCCCAGCGAACGACGTCGTTACGTCACTGTGTACGTCGCCATACGTCTTAGCTTTCCCAGAAACGCATGCGCCAACTTCAAGCGTAACAATTACAATGGCGGACTACATCGTCTTTCTGCAAATGTTTCTCCTGGCTTTGCGATCCTATATTGGGGTCAGAAGACGTTTAGAACACATCTACCTGCGCTGTGTTTTTAGCAATGGCGGTCACAACCTTTCCCGTCGTGTTGTTGGTCACAATAACCCAGCCTGACCGATTACGCATTTGGTTAATGATGTTTGTCCCCCACGAGACACTGTAGAAGCCAATTTCACTTCCTCAAAATCCCCAGAATGAATCTAAGATCATAAAACCATTTTGTAAAAGGCAGAATTGTGACAATCATATAAAATATGATATAGTCTTCAAATAGGCAACTTCACATTTTACGATCAGTGGGAGCATCTTGAGCGCAGTTTTGAGGAGGTAGAATTACAAACTGAGCAGGACTAAACTTCAAGATACCTATTTCTTTATTTTTTGCTTTGTCTTTCAGTAGAATTGTATATTGTGCTTTAATTACAAATACAGTGCATGATACAGACTAAGAAAAAGATGTCTCCTTCACCAATTGAATAAAACCCAGCCTTGGTTTGTGTGAAGCAAGGCATGTTTTTCATTTCAGTAAAAAATTAAATGTTGGCGTACTTTTTAAGTTACCCATTGACAAAATGTATTTTTAAAAATAAAAAAGTAAATTCTGGCTTTAAATAATGATACATGTATTTAATAACTTTAGACTCCATATATTTAACAATTACATTAATTGGTATGGGAAATTAGACATTTCCGTTTTCTACAGTGGATTCACATAAATTACCTAAATTAATTGATCCAGCAGATAAGGGAATGTTAAATTAAAATCCTTTAACGACACATGTAAACGAAACAACCCCTACATGTGTTAGATGGACTGGCAATCTGTACTCCAGCAGGAAAGAATCAATGAATTCTCTGAATCAGTTACTTCCTAATACACAAATAAACACAGTCTCAATTAAGGAGCAGGCAGAAGTCAAATAAAGCTTGAAGTAGGTAAAGTGTTGCTCTTGATCCAGTGTGTTTGGCCTCCTGAAAGCGATCAATGGAAGACTGTCTGCCTCCAGCGCTTGTCGTACAGGAAGGGCCAGAGGCTGTCCCTCACTGCCGTCTTAAAGGGGATGGGCTCCACGCTGAGGCCCAGCAGCTCGAGACGGGAACACTCCAGCTGGGCATTCTGAGGTCTCTGAGCCCCCGCACCGGCAGGCTGCTCCGTCATCTGGGGAAGAAGACAGAGGGACGGGGGGGGACAAACAGCTGGTGAGGACTGCATCAGGAAATAATGTTCAGATGGAGAATTATCTTTAAGTGCATTTGTGTGGGAGAAACAGCAGGAGATGAGACAGATCAATAAACACATTTATTCACGAGTAAGAAGACAGGAAAAGGAAATTAACACTTGCTATCATACCGGTATCAAATGACTGCTGGGCAGATTGAACGCATCTGCAATCGCACAGGCCATCTCGTATTTGGTCATCTGTTCCTTTCCAGAGTAATGGAAGATCCCTCGTATTGATGGGTCCTGGAAAGCACACAAACACATGATACAATTTAAGTAATAAGGGGCCCAGACCATAATTGCCTTACGGCTATTCTATCAACCAGTCAGTTTGAGCTCACCTGAAGCCTCCTCTCAGCCATCTGTCTGCAGACTCGGGCCACATCGTTGACATAGGTGGGGAAGCGCTGCTGACAGTGCTCCACACTGCAGCTCTCTGCCCCATCCTGAACCTTGTCCCACAGCACCGTCACAGCACTCTCATCCACCCGCTCCACCTCTCCGTACAGTATGGGCACTCGCAGCACAGCCGCACCTGCATGCCACGGGGGGAGGAATTAGAACAACAGATTAACATTTGGGAATCAGGGCCAAGGATGCGTGAGAAGTCACACAGGACTATAGTGTACAAAATTCACAACACACTGACAACCATAATGATACTTAGGACTATTGTAAAGAAATGAGTAGAGTGTTGACGCACCAGGGTTGTGTCTCAGGACCTCCCTCTCCCCCTCTAGTTTGGACTTGCCGTACACATTCAATGGATTAGGTGCGTCATTCTCTCCGTAGGGAGGGTTCCGACCATCAAAAACGTAATCAGTGCTGATGTAGATGAGGAAGATCCCAGCTTCAGATATCACGACGCAAACAGGAAAATATGTTAAGTAAACGGTAGAAACCATACATGCTTTTTTAGAAACATGTTAATAGTAATATTATACTTCAACAACCTTTTGATGGCACACTAGTAAAGTAAAAATGATAAATAATTTCTTACAATTAAAATGTTTGAACATTGTGTGAATTTGTTTATTTAATACAGCACATTATCAAGAGAGATTTAAATAAGTATATTTATTATATTGAACAAAAATATAAATGCAACATGTAAAGTGTTTGTCCCATCTTTCATGAGCTGAAATAAAAGAACCCAGAAATGTTCCATACGGACAAAAAGCTTATTTCTCAAAGGTTTTGTGCAGAAATGTGTTTACATCCCTGTTAGTGAGCGTGTCTCCATTGCCAACATAATCCAGCTACCTGACGGGTGGAATATCAAGAAGCTGATTAAACAGCATGATGATTACACAGGTGCACCTTGTACTGGGGACAATAAAAGGCCACTCTAAAATATTCAGTTTTGTCACACAACACAATGCCACAGATGTTTTAAGTTGAGGGAGCATGCAAATGGCATGCTGACTGGAGGAATGTCCACCAGAACTGTTGCCAGATAATTTAATATTAATTTCTCTACCATAAGCCTACCACAACGTCGTTTTAGAGAATTTGGCAGTATGTCACAACCGCAGACCACATGTAACCACGCCAGCCCAGGACCTCCACATTCGGCTTAATCACCTGCGGGATCGTCTGAGGAGGGGAGGGAGGGGGGTGCTGAGGAGTATTTCTGTCTGTAATAAACAGAAAAACTCATTCTGATTGGCTGGGCTTGGCTCCCCAGTGGATGGGCCTATGCCCTCCCAGGCCCACCCATGGCTGTGCCCCTGCCCAGTCATGTGAAATCCATAGAGTAGGGCCTAATTAATTTATTTCAATTGACTGACTTCCTTCCTTCTATGAACTGTAACTCTATAAAATCTTTGAAATTCTAGCATGTTGCGTTTAGATTTTTGTTCAGTATATATGACAAACTGTATACATTAATCACCTGAACGTGCATCATGAATCTAGGAGAATTCTGAGTGTGTAAGATTCTGATAAAAAAAAGCAGACCCACCTGCCTCTTTAGCTAACGTCCCAGATGCATGCACATTCAGGTTAAGGGCTGCCTCTGTGTGATGCTCCACCACATCTGGCCTCCTCTCCGCTGCACAGTGCACAATCACATGGGGCTGAGGTAGGATGACACAGAATATATCCAACACAAGGTATTAAAATAAGGAATATGTACAGTGGGGAGAACAAGTATTTGATACACTGCCGATTTCGCAGGTTTTCCCACTTACAAAGCATGTAGAAGTCTGTAATTTTTATCATAGGTACTCTTCAACTGTGAGTGACGGAATCTAAAACAAAAATCCAGAAAATCACATTGTATGATTTTTAAGTATTTAATTTGCATTTTATTGCATGACATAAGTATTTGATACATCAGAAAAGCAGAACTTAATATTTGTTACAGAAACCTTTGTTTGCAATTACAAAGATCATACGTTTCCTGTAGTTCTTGACCAGGTTTGCACACACTGCAGCAGGGATTTTGGCCCACTCCTCCATACAGACCTTCTCCAGATCCTTCAGGTTTCGGGGCTGTCGCTGGGCAATACGGACTTTCAGCTCCCTCCAAAGATTTTCTATTGGGTTCAGGTCTGGAGACTGGCTGGGCCACTCCAGGACCTTGAGATGCTTTTTACGGAGCCACTCCTTAGTTGCCCTGGCTGTGTGTTTTGGGTCGTTGTCATGCTGGAAGACCCAGCCTATGACCCATCTTCAATGCTCTTACTGAGGGAAGGAGGTTGTTGGCCAAGATCTCGCTATACATGGCCCCATCCATCCTCCCCTCAATACGGTGCAGTCGTCCTGTCCCCTTTGCAGAAAAGCATCCCCAAAGAATGATGTTTCCACCTCCATGCTTCAAGGTTGGGATGGTGTTCTTGGGGTTGTACTCATCCTTCTTCTTCCTCCAAACACGGCGAGTGGAGTTTAGACCAAAAAGCTCTATTTTTGTCTCATCAGACCACATAACCTTCTCCCATTCCTCCTCTGGATCATCCAGATGGTCATTGGCAAACTTCAGACGGGCCTGGACATGTGCTGGCTTGAGCAGGGAGACCTTGCGTGCGCTGCAGGATTTTAATCCATGACGGCGTAGTGTGTTACTAATGGTTTTCTTTGAGACTGTGGTCCCAGCTCTCTTCAGGTCATTGACCAGGTCCTGCCGTGTAGTTCTGGGCTGATCCCTCACCTTCCTCATGATCATTTATGCCCCACGAGGTGAGATCTTGCATGGTGCCCCTGACCGAGGGAGATTGACCGTCATCTTGAACTTCTTCCATTTTTTTCTAATTGCACCAACAGTTGTTGCCTTCTCACCAAGCTGCTTGCCTATTGTCCTGTAGCCCATGCCAGCCTTGTGCAGGTCTACAATTTTATCCCTGATGTCCTTACACAGCTCTCTGGTCTTGGCCATTGTGGAGAGGTTGGAGTCTGTTTGATTGAGTGTGTGGACAGGTGTCTTTTATACAGGTAACGAGTTCAAACAGGTGCAGTTAATACAGGTAATGAGTGGAGAACAGGAGGGCTTCTTAAAGAAAAACTAACAGGTCTGTGAGAGCCGTAATTCTTACTGGTTGTTAGGTGATCAAATACTTATGTCATGCAATAAAATGCAAATTAATTATTTAAAAATCATACAATGTGATTTTCTGGATTTTTGTTTTAGATTCCGTCTCTCACAGTTGAAGTGTACCTATGATAAGAATTACAGACCTCTACATGCTTTGTAAGTAGGAAAACCTGCAATATCGGCAGTGTATCAAATACTTGTTCTCTCCACTGTATGTACAATGCTATCTAAGCCATCCATCCTATTTTAGGCTGTTTAGCCCTTCATCTAAGTTACTGGTGTGAGTGATTCCCACCAGGAATACAGTGCCTCCACAATTCTACACAGAATGACAAAAGACACCTGTTCCATTCTTGACTTTGATCCTCACCTGGAAGTCTTGAATGACCGCTCTCACAGCATCCTCATCCGTTAGGTTGCATCGTAGGAAGCGTGGCTGAGCCCGTCTGAAGCCACAGCCCAAGGCGTGCCAGGCATTATTCTGGAACTCTTTATAAACCGCACGCCCAAGCAGCCCTGTGGCCCCTGTCACTAGCACACGCCTGTAGGGGATGTCCACATTCTCCTAAAGAAGAGACACGCGAAAAAAACTTTATGACTCCTGGCAATATAAAAACTGATGTTGTCATCCGCTCTAAATATGAACTTTTCGTTATACTGAGCTCAGTTCAGCCGTGTCAATTAAATTCAAGGGGCAAATTCAATTCTCTCTTTTTTTTTTTTTTTAAGTGTCTGGAAGAAGTTGGAAGGAAGCCTGCTAAATTCACTTAAGCAATAACGCTCGAGGAGGTGGGGTATATGGCCAATATACCACGGCTAAGGGCTGTTATTATGCACGACGCAATGCAGAGTGCCTGGACACTGCCCTTAGCCGTGGTATATTGGCCATATATCACAAACCCCAGAGGTGCCTTATTGCTATTATAAACCAGTTACCAAGTAATTAGAGCAGTAGAAATAAATGTTTTGTCATACACATGGTATATGGTCTGATATACCACAGCTGTCAGCCAATTACTCCCAGATCATACGCACATTTAGCATCTTTTTTTTTTTCACCTAACACTATAAATGTATAGTGTACATATCCAGTCATACTATGCCATTTGTTTCTATAGCTTTTTGCACTCCAGACTTCGTGTATTTTTATACTTTTTCATACTGACTCACTAAATATCATGTATCCGTCTTTTGTGTATTTTCGTTCTGGCATCTTGCACCTGCCCTGTGTTTTTTGTAGCTGCTTGATAAAGTAATTTCCCCTCGGGGATCAATAATCAATCTATCTATCTATCTATCTATCAGGATTCAGAGCTAGACCCACCCAGTTTATAATCCACTTTAGAGCACAAATGAATTAATCATTTATAGATGTGCAGCTTGTACCAGACACTTCGCAGACTATTCAGAATGGAACGGTAAAGCGTGAAAACTATACAATTAAAATGAACTACAACTTCCGTTTGAGAACCCAAATGCTCTTACGTCACGTTGAAGAGCGTTGAGTATAATGTTTCGAAACGACTCGACGTAATGAATAAGACCCAGTAGTGACAAAATGGGTGACCATGAGCCTAAACTGATTAGACACGATTCGAGACATTACTAGTCTTCATCATAACTTAATCATTTATTTGAACTATACTGGTTAGCTAACTAGACAAATTCGACCAACACTAGTTAGCAACAGGATTAGTTAGATTAATCCATTGTAATACAGTGATGTAACGTTTATTAGCTAGCTATTCGAGTCTGTATCTGTTATCTTTCAACAATAAAAATACCCCCATCCCCTACTTTTACCTGCACCACCTCCACGTGCCCTGGGGTGAAATGTATCTTAAGTTCCTTTTCGTTCATTTCTACTGAAATGTCAATGTATTATCTACTGTGCTCATTCTATAAACGCCAATGTTTATATAATTTCTGGTGCGCAACTTCCCAGATCAGCTGTTTCCTGTCTCGCGAGAGGCTGCGCGGATGTAGCGACACAACATCTATCTATCTATCTATCTATCTCTCTACCATCCATCTATCTATCATCTATTTATCTCGCTCTATCTATCAATCTATCTCTCTATCATCCATCTATCTATCTATCTATCTATCTATCTATCTATCTATTTATCTGTCTCTATCTTTCTATCTCTCTATCTATCTATCTATCTAACAGGTTGAGGTTTCAGTATATAGAGGATACACTGTCCAACCAATTGCTTACTTGCAGGTTCCTTCTCGACAATGCAACAACAATAAGAACTAATAAAAGTTAAGAATACGAACATAAGTAAATGGCTCAGTAGAATAGAGTTGACATTTTAGCAGAAGTGTAATACAGGACGGCACAATTTATAGTACAGTATTTTTTACACATGTATCAGGGAGATTGTGTTTAAATTGTGCAGTATTAGCTAATCACGTTAGTGTATATCTCCTTGCAAACACTAAACATATATACTAAATTCAGCAAATTGGACCAATGGATACTGATATAAACCCCAACTAGCTGGGATAGCAACCTAGCAGGTGCATTCACACATTTGTATCCAAACTATCCTAGCTCCTGTGGCTAAAACCATTGAGCTAGCTAACGTTAGCTAGCTAGGTACCGTTATAGCAGTGGCAAAGGTTAATTTTAGCTAACTAAATTGTCCCCTCTCACTAAGTTATCGATCTTCACGTAAACCCTGTACCTTTACCTCATAATCTCCGTATTCATATCCCGGCATCGTTTCCCACAAATACAACCATACAACTCGATCAAGCGCCACCACTTATTTCGAAACGAAAGGACAGATCATTTTTCCGGCAACATACATTCTTAAAGGGGAAGTTTTGTATTGTATCCGCCTAGTTACCCATAGCTACCACTAGATGGCAGTCCTGTCTCGTATATAATTTCACTGTCAATAATGACGTCATGATAGCCAGCAGGACTACTGCAGCATTATCATACAATTTACATAAACTATTTGAATATGTACATGTGTTTTTGGCTAATGGTCCCCCAGCCACTTCTAATGAAGCCTGGCTACTAGAAATAATTTAATTACATGTTGTCATTTAGCTACCTACAGTTGAAGTCGGAAGTTTACATACACTTAGGTTGAAGTCATTTAAACTCATTTTTCAACCACTCCATAGATTTCGTGTTAACAAACTATAGTTGACAAGTCGTTAGGACAACAATTGTTTACAGAAAGATTATTTAACTTATAATTCACTCTATCACAGTTCCGGTGGATCCGAAGTTTAAATATACTAAGTTGACTGTGCCTTTAAACAGCTTGGAAAATACCAGAAAATGATGTCAAGGTATTCACAAAGCCCTGACCTCAATAATATAGAACATTTGTGGGCAGAACTGAAAAAGCGTGTGCGAGCAAGGAGGCCTACAAACCTGACTCATTTACACCAGTTCTGTTAGGAGGAATGGGCCAAAATTCACCCAACTTATTGTGGGAAGCGTGTGGAAGGCTACCCGAAACGTTTGACCCAAGTTAAACAATTTAAAGGCAATGCTACTAAATACTAATTGAGTGTATGTAAACTTCTGACCCACTGGGAATGTGATGAAAGAAATAAAAGCTGAAATAAATCACTCTACTATTATTCTGACATTTCACATTCTTAAAATGAAGTGAATTTTACTAGGATTAAATTTCAGGAATTGTGAAAAACTGAGTTCAAATGTATTTGGTTAAGGTGTATGTAAACTTTCGACTTCAACTGTACCTACCTTATAACACACACCCTCAGTCCCCCCCCCCCCCCCGTGATATATGGTAATGTATGATTCTCATGGTTTAAGAACAATTAGAATGTTACTTTAGCAAGTTATATGATATGGGCTGGTCTTTGAGCATGAGTGTCATATTTAGGACAGTCAACCCAGTGGTGAGAGGATTGGGGGTGTCCTATGGTTTCGTTTAGAAGGGATACAGCTTTTGTCTAAATTGACTTTTCGTACCAGGTTTAGGAGAATTTACACACCAAGTTAGGAGAATTAAAGTAGCAGGTTAAGATAATTAGATGAAGGTTAGAAAAAGGGTTAGGGTTAGCTAAAATGTAAAACATTTACTTTTGACGTCAATTTAACAAAAGCTGTATCCCATCTAGAAATGACAGTGTCCTGTCACACATTCCTGAGAGTGACATCCTGACACATTTGAGTATGCACGTGCACACTTGGACCGGACACTTCAAAGACACAATTTAATCTGTTTTTGCAACAGCAGCAAGGTTGGGGTGGAGAAACCTGTGAAGGGTGGCATAAAGCAACAGGTGTTCCTTCTCATGACCCTAGAATGTCAATATCTCCTTCCCCCTGTATGGTATAACTCACACGTCTGGCTTTTACACAGTATGTCATTAAAACAGCATTTTCAATAGAAACCTGATTGAAGATTGCATATCAGGTCAAGAAATACTAAATAATTTGCATTGCAGTATTGGACTTACATTTCAGAAGAAAATAACTAAATGGGGATAAGCAATGCCCTCTCCATGCTCCAACACTGCCTCCCCCCTGTGGTAGGTCAAGGGGAGGTCTGAGTGACAGGATTTTACACCAATCCAGAGGCTGGGCCCCTCATGGTCATTAGCAACCCAGTGAACCTACCGGTAGCGTATTGGATGTAGTTTCTGATAAAGCTGCGTTTAAAACAACTGGTAACCCGGGAATCTCCTACTTCCGAGCGTTCAATTAAACTGGGAACTCATGAGGGGGGGGGGGGGGTAAACTATCTCCGACTGGAAAAAATAGTTTTGGTCATCCAGCTCGGAATTCCAAGTCGGAAACTCGGCATCTTTCTAGATCTCCGACAATCCTACCTAAATATCACTGAAGTCATCAGTTGACCTCGTTTCCCCCAGTTCCCAGTTGTCTTGAAAGTACATTTTTTTAAACCTTTATTTAACTAGGCAAGTCAGTTAATAACACATTCTTATTTACAATGACGGCCTAATAATGGGTGAATTATCAATTAATTAATTATATAATATTAAATTAATTATGGGTGTTGCGTGTACTTCAGTATTAGTAGGCTACATAAACAGGTAGGAACAGAATCTTCTATGTACAATAATACAACACCAGCCATCATATTAACCATTATTGCAGAAGTATGCACATGAAAACATGAGTGATCAATTGTGCCACTAATACTCTACAGTTATAGAGTATTATAATATACTAAAGCCCTCAAACTCAACTCTGGACCTCAAAGCCAGTCCTGGAGGGTAGAAACACTTCTGGTTTTCATCCTCTTCTTCTAATAAGGGACTAATTCAGACATGGGACACCAGGTGACTGCCTTTTAACTACCAGGTAGAAATAAAAAACAGAAGTGTTTTGGCCCTCCAGGACAGGAATTGAACAGCCCTGCTCGATACTAATACTCTATACCGGGGGTATTCAACTCTTACCCTACGAGGTCCGGAGCCTGCTGGTTTTCTGTTCAACCTGTTAATTACTTACACCCACTTGTTGTCCCAGGTCGAAATCAACGTCTGAGGATAATTTTTTTAAAGCAGTGGCTTCGAGGTCCAGAGTTAAGTTTCAGGGCTCTATACATTGGAAACGAGTTCATTCAAACCACACCAGAAACGCCACACTTCTTGGCCTATTGCCAAGTCTTTTCAAACCATCAGATGATTCAAAACACACAAGGCATCCTTTACATCTTTTTTTCCCGTTTTATTTAATAGATTTTCTCTGCAGCGGAACACACTGTCAACGAGCCCAGAGATTAACTGAAGTAATCTCTGGATCCCCTGGCAATCGGCTGCCAACCAACACACCACGTTATAAAAATGAAACTTGAAAATTAACTTAAAACTCAAATGATAAATTAATTAATCCTGTGAAAACAGAAGTGTACAAAAGAAAAAGTACATCAATATAAAATGCAGCAGAACAATATGTGTTACCCTCCTCGGGGCAGCTAGCAGACTGACTATAGCCGCCCTTCCTAAATTTACCCAGAATTCTCCCTCCAGCCTCAGAGATCAACTCTCTGAGCAACTGACGGTTCATCAATCATCCACCAGGATTAGACAGGAGGGAATCTAAAGTGAGTGTGACCAGTAGAGAGACCACCCAATGGTCTGAATGGAATACAATTTCTCCAACAGAATTGGTCTGGATGAGTAGGTTCAGATGTCAATCACAAACTGGGCATCGTCAGCTATAGGGACAGAAGAGAGAACATGGGTCAGCTTCCTTTCCTGAACTTCTAAAAAGCTGTGCACTGATAGAGGACTTTCTGAGCATCTGCAAACTTAATGGGTTGGTCACAAGATATGCAGCACAAGGCCTGACCAGCAGCATGACATATCAGACATGTTTTTGTTTGCTTTTCTCCAGGAGCGGTTCACCTTGAAACTTAGTCTAGTGCTGGAACAAAGAGTCAACGAAACACGCACGCACACACACTGACTGGCTTGCACACTAGGTGAGTCCGGCCATTTGCCACCTCATACACTGCACTGATGATAACAAGCCTACTACCCACTGATGACCTACCTACTACCCAATTGATCACTGCACCTGCATATAGCCCTTCTGTAAATAGCCCACCCTACTACCTCATCCCCATATTTATTTTTTAACTTCTGCTCATTTTGCACTCCAGTATCTCTATTTGCACATCATCATTTGCACATCCATCATTCCAGTGTTAATTCTAATCTGTAATTTATTTCTCCACTATGGCCTATTTATTGTCCTACCTTCCTAACCTTACTGCATTTTGCACTATATTTGCACACTCTGTATATAGATTCTCTATTGTGTTATTGACTGTACGTTTGTTTATTCTCATGTGTAACTCTGTGTTGTTTTTTGTCGCACTGCTTTGCTTTGTCTTGGCCAGGTTGCAGTTGTAAATGAGAACTTGTTCTCAACTGACCTACCTGGTTAAATAAAGGTGAAATAAAAAAAATGATAATAAGCCTACTACCCACTGATGATAACAAGCCTACGTAGCCTACTACCTTATTTTATTTAACATTTATTCAACCTTTATTTACCTGGCAAGTCAGTTAAGAACAAATTCTTATTTACAATGATGGCCTACCTACAGGGTCAGCCCCTGGAGCACATTAGGGTTAAGTGCCTTGCTTAAGGACACATCAACAGTTGGCTCGGGTTAACACTAACTGCTAGGCTACCTGCCGCACAATATCCTACTTTTTGATCACAGTTATATAGAGGTGAGACATCAAAATATCCTGTGAATGCAAGATGGTGTAAATCAAATAACAGATATATATTTATTTTATTTTATTTATATAACCTTTATTTAACTAGGCAAGTCAGTTAAGAACAAAAATAGAGGTGAGACACTGAACATCATGTGAATGCAAGATGGAGGAAATCATGTGGGAGAGGAGTCAGGTGTTTGGGAGAGCAGGTGACCAAGAGGCCTTGCTAGGAGGTTAATGGGTCTCACGGTCCTGTCCCTCTTCCTGTTCACCCTCTACACCTCGGACTTCAGATATAACTCTGAAACATGCCACCTACAGAAGTTCTCGGATGACACCGCAATTGTAGGGTGCATCAGGGGTGAGGAGGAGGAGGAGCACAGGAGCACAATCAATGACTGTGGTGTGGTGTGAGCAGAACCACCTTCAGCTCAACATCAGCAAAACAAAGGAGATGGTGGTGGACTTCAGGAGAACCAAGGCCCAACTGACTGCAGTCCCTATACAGGGGATGGATGTGGAAATGGTTGGGTCGTACAAGTTCCTGGGAGTCCATACGGACAACAGGCTGGAATGGGCTGGTAACACTGGGGCTCTGTACAAAAAGGGCCAGAGCCAACTACTTTCTGAAGAGGCTCAGGTCCTTCAACGTGTGTGGTAAACTACTGCCTACTTTATACCAGTCTTTTTTGCAGTGGTGTGCTGGGGCGCCAACATAAAGGCTGGTGATGCTTCTCGGGTAAATAAGCTGATCAGGAAGGCTAGCTCTGTTCTGGGGATTAACCTTGACACTCTAGAGGAGGTGGCGGAGAGACGGATCCTGGCCAAACTGCTGGCCATCATGGACAACGTCACCCACCCTCTGCAAGACATGGTTATGATGCAGAGGAACACTTTCAGTCACAGACTGATCCCACCACGGTGTGCCAGAGAGCGCTACAGGAGGTCCATCCTGCCGGCGGCTATTGGACTATTAGACCGCCGGCAACATAGACCTGGAACTGTTGGGGTGTTAGGACCTAGTTTAACAATTATGCATTCATCCGTGAGTAACTCTGGTCTGTAATCACTCATTCACTCAGGACTTATTCATACAGGTCTGTATATACATATTCATGTACAGTTGTTATATCATATCACGTGCAATATTGTAAGTAATTATTGGAATGAACATAAGTAGTCATTCACTCAGGAATGCATATTAGTATCCTGTCAGTTGACTCTTTTTTCATTGCTTTTAGTATATTGAATGTACAATACGTGCATTTATCTGTAATTAAAACATGCGCACTAAGGACACTATTCTAAAATATATCATACGCACATTTAGCTATTTAAGTATTTCTCTGCCATCGACCTGTATAGTATAGTTAACCATGCAAATACTCCTTATTTATCTATATCAACTTGCAATATTTGTATAATTTTTTTTCACCTAACACTCTGTAACAATGTATAGTGTACATATTCAGCCATTCACCCATACTATGCAATGTCTTTTTATAGCTTTTTGCACTCGAGACTTCTTGTATTTTTATACTTTTTCATACTGCCGCACTATGTATCATGTCTGTCTTTTGTGTATTTTTGTTCTGGCATTTTGCACCTGCCCTATGTTTTTTCGTAGCTGCTTGACAAAGAAATTTCCCACCGGGGATCAATAAAGTATCTATCTATCTATCTATCTATCTATCTATCAGGGACCAGACCAACCTGAGATGGCTTTGTTCTCGTCCATCTCCTTCAGCTTGCCCAGAGGGTGCAAGGCTGGAGCCGTGACCCCTGGGATATGTGGGAGGCAGCATGGAGGGGTGTGTGCGATTGGTGAATTACGACATTCTAGCAGGAACTTTCTGTCATAGATGATCCTGGTTCCTGTGAGGAGAACAAATGGTTAAAGTGTCTGTCAGTAAGAACAGGACACTAGTACCAGGAGACAAGTGTCTGTCAGTAAGAACAGGACACTAGTACCAGGAGACAAGTGTCAGTAAGAACAGGACACGTACCAGGAGACAAAAGTCATGATGTGCAGCTGTCCATCTAGATCACAAGGTATTCTTGTGCACAATATTTATCCAAGGTGTGTTAATGCAGGCTACATAAAAGTGGGAGGTCTGTACTTTGTGTGTACTTTCAATCCTGTAGCGTGTTGGACAACGTGAAGGCAAAGCTGCCCAGGTTCGCTTCTCATTATTCTCGCACCACACACTAGACTACTGCAACACCGTTTCCCCTGCCATAAACCCGTACATTGGTGCCACAAAAAAAATACATGATTATGTGCAAGTTAGCAGAAAGAAATGTGTTGTCAGGTTTGCGTAAAGAAATGTGTTTTTGGATATTGATTAGCGATTGGTAAGGACGCACAGAAACTCAAATGTGTGGAGTTTTACATTCAGATTATTTGTTTGCTATATCTATAGGCTGAGAGCTCCATAAGCTGTTTATTGATTGTGGGGTTTGTGTAGTGTGAGAAAACAACAATTTATATTTAGTGAGAATCACAACAGATGGTACAAAATCTCTTCTAGATCTTAAAGCGCCAGTAGCCTACCTTGGGTGGACAATCACAGCATTATTTATTCTGCAGTTATTCTATTGTTATTTATTATGTTACCAATCAAATGTACATGTTATTAGTATCTTCTGTATACAATTATTATGTCTCATAGTTTAAATGCAATGTATTAGCTTCCAAAATGCAAGTAGGGAAAATACAGCATGCACTCTGTTTTCATACAGTTCTACATTTGTCTCAATCTCAGGCCCCTCGGTTTTCAGGTTTATTGCCTGGCTATACAAACTCCTCTACCCCTGTAGTGCTTCCTCATAACTGAGCCATAACGTCCTCAGCAACAACCCCGGTGAAAACAGCCTCATTCCCTCCATCTTGGCCCCTACTCCCTGTAAAGGCCACCTCGCAAACAGGTGTACACACACATAACACTCCCACAGATGTTGACAAATCGGATCAACTGCATCTTGACAGTTAGACATAATTATCTCTATGTCATTGCTGGATCCATACAATATATGTTTCTTGGATGATGCAGCTAAAATTATGGATACAGGTAAAAGTGCATTTAATGAAATATAAATGTAAGTACATAAAAGTTAATTGAAAACTGGACAAAAGCGTCACCAAGGTCCCAGGTGTTATCTTTCTACAATTGTACGCAATGCACTATGTTCTCCAAACAAATACATCGCTTACACTCCCGGAGCCGTATCAGTGTGTTCTTCAATTTGACAGTATTAGTTTGCACAATTCCCTTGGCTAAACTTACCTCCAGGCGTCGTGGAGAACAGGGTGCCTCCGGGCGTCTGACTGTAAGAGTCGGCCAGCTGAGACCAGTCTTTTGACTGCTCAAAGCGACTGGGAATAGGGCAGTTTAGGCCTATGCTGGTGTTACAGTTAGAAGACATCGTAGAAAGCAGATGAGTGAACAAATAAGTTGTAAAATAAATGAAAAACGTACACACAAGAAGACACGGCAAATGATGTGATCGATGTCTACTATGGCCTGTAAGATACAGAACTCTCAAGTTAGTTTTAAAACTAGGAGACTGCGGCGCTGGGAGACGCACTACGCAGTGAGCTCGAACACCCACGTGCCGGTGTTTATGAAAACTGCAGATTTGAGGCGTGGCTTAGTTTGAGTTTCGCAATCACCTCACTACCGTACCAAGCTGGGCAACGTTTCACTTTAAAAGCTCACAATAACATATGTGGACTCAGCATGAACTGAAATGAACCAAGTCCCATGATTTAATTGGGCGTGCAAACCGGTCAGATCTTTGTGTACTCTGCGAATGAGGACAGAGACATTTGCAGGACATAAAGTTCGCATCTACACCTCATCAAATACTAGTATTGACTCAATAGCCAATCCCCCAAATAGGCTTGATATCCTTTATATATTTGTGACGTCATGACATTGTTATTCCCACAGTGGAGGCTGGTGGGAGGAGCTATAGGAGGATGGTCTCATTGTAATGGCTGGAATGGAATTAATGTAACTGGGTCAATCATATGGTTTCCATGTGTTTGATACAGTATGTTCCATTCCAGCCAATACAATGAGCCCGTCCTCCTATAGCTCCTCCCACCAGCCTTCAGTCCACTGTTCTTAATTAATGAATCAATATTACTTTACTGTCCCATTATAGAATAGGTTGAGTGATTGTGGTGTCCTCAAATATATCAAATTAAATCTTGGTTGTAGAATTTTTTTTAAAAAAAGACAATGCTCTCAAACATCTTCAGCATTACTTGCAAAACAGTGCAATTTAAACAAGGCAGTTTCGATATGCAATAATCAATTTGAAGAGTTGGATAAAAAGATAGTAATCCTAGTTGAACATCTGTCAAAACAGTCATGTTTTCTGGGTAGACTCCAGTGAATGTAAAATAAGTGTCAGATTGCAGTCTCTCGTGGAAACTTCTCCATGCATGGTAAATAGAACCCCCTGCCAGTGATTACATCATCAAGAGTAAACATGACACACTGGAGGAGTCTACTACTTCAATAGACAGTCCAAGGGCACTTCATATCAACAAAGTGTGCAGAGAATCATGAGGTGTATGATGTCATGAGGTGTACGATGTCATAATACAATATGAATAAACAGTTCCGTCTTTTTATTGAATATTAAAGGTAAATATTACACATTAATACAGTAGAGTCACTATACGACATGTACTCTCATTTTAACCCTTTTTTAGTATGTAAACAATTATACATGTATTTACCACTCTAAAAGATCTGAGTTGTCTATGTTATTACTTAGTTCTTGGGCTGAGTATAAATAGCGTGCAGTCCTGTAGAGCCCTGCAGACCAAGAACAATTAATGTGGGGCTTTTAAAGTCAAAATAATGGCTATACTAGGGAAATAATGGATCCTGTTTAACAGGTAATCGTGTTTTTCATAGACAGTGGATAAACACATTACAGCCCACACTGGATTCGACTTTTTAGTTAGGCACATCAAAATGGTGTCCGACCATCCAATTCCTTGGTTTCTGGACACTCCCTAGGTTAATATCTTTGTATATTATGTAATTATCTGGTTCTCTTTAACGTGTATGCGTCTTGTTACTGGTCCTATGCTTTTAATCGCTGAATGTGTTTAGTTGACATGATTCAGGTGGACATTCCCAATGTGCGGGGCCCAAGTGCCAGGCCAGACCTGAAACGACACGTTTTCATCACTTAGTTACAAAACCACTACAGTGAGGACTGAGTAATGGTGAAAAGTGAATAATGTTTACGGGAGTGCTTACTTGCTGGGGGTCGGAGTTCTCTGCAGAGTTGGAGACCACCTTCATGATGGGGTTCCAGGCAGGGTCAGCGCTATGGAGCCCGTTATACATGGGGCCCCCAGGGGCCTCTCCCATAGGAAGGTGGGGAGGAATGACCGTCCCGCCATACATTGACAAACCCTAGAAAGGACAATAAAAAAATACAGTACTGGTAAAAAAACATTAATTCATTGGATCATTCCAACCAGGAAATCTTTGCATCAACTATTTAGCAGTGTCTGTCCGTTACCTTTGGGAAGTCCATGAAGTTGGTGGGCATGGGCTGATGGAAGGTGTTGGAGGGGTTCACGATGCCGGTGTCGTCCCGCTCCATGGCCTGGTGCTGGGAGAAGGCACTCTGCTCCTGCTGGTGAATCACATGACCGCCCATCAGGGGCTGAGACCAGCCTGATATCTCCTCTAAAGGTGGAGGGTAAGAGCAGGGGAGGACGGAGATTTTGGATCTTGTGAGAGTTAATCGTTATGTAAAAAAAACAATATATTTCAAAGCATTATAATAAACATATTAAAACACTGAAAAAAGATGATCAGTTCTATAATTATCCATTCCTTTACAATTGTACACGAACCCGTTCCACCTCTCCCCAAAACACTCACCAGAAGCACTACCCACTCCGAAGGACCAGATGCCCCCCTGTCCGACAGGCGGTGTGTAACTGGTTGTGAGCATGGTGTGGTTGATGGAGCCTGTCTGGCGGATGCGTGCCAGGCGCTCGGTGCCGATGGGAGGGGGCACCTTGCGGTCCTGTGGGCTGTTACTGCTGGGCTTAGACTGGATCAGAGCCGTGGTCACCGTGGACGCACAGAGAGGGGACGACACCGATGGCACCGGGGATTCACCTGGGGGGGTGAATCCTATAATTAATGTTGGATTCATCAAAGACTTAAGATAAAATTACATCAAATCCTTTAATTAGGCTTAATTACATGTCCTTATTTTACCAAACAGTAGACACTGAAGATACTGTGTCTGCAACAAAAAGGGAAAAACCACTATACATTATTAATGAACTGTCCTGTCCCCGTCCCCTAACGTGTCCCCGTCCCCTAACGTGTCCCCGTCCCCTAACGTGTCCCCGTCCCCTAACGTGTCCCCGTCCCCTCCATCCCGTGCTTCCCGTCCCCTCCATCCCGTGCTGTGTTCTTACAGGAGGTGGAGGCGCTCCAGGGGTGAGGGGAGAAGTGCTGTCGGCTAAAGGAGGGCGTGCCCACCGAGGCTGGACCCTGCAGGTACACTGCACTGCCAGAGATACTAGTGGCGAAGCTGGTCAGAGCAGAAGACGAAGAGATGGAGTTTCCCGACGGGTCCATGTGGTGCATGCCTGAAACAAAGAGGTCAACTGACCTGGTTCAATTATGTAAGCACAAACCACTGTAATAAACTAAACTAGTCCGTCAATATAAACATGATTAGTGCTGCTTCGAGTAAATAAGTTGAATTTTTGTTTCTCTGGAACAAAAATATTGTCTTGGAATTGATTGGGTTACATGGAGCTATGGGTTATTTCTTTAACTGCTGAGTGTGTGTGGGGTGGAGTACATGGTCCTTGTTGCTTACCGATGGGACTGGTGACAATCCTCTGAGAGTTACAGCGGTACCCTGGAGCCTTGGAGCCGTCAGGAGCTGGCATCACGTTCTCCATCTGTCCCATGTAGGGCTGCTCCGGAGGGGTCCGGGCAGGCAGGTGACAAGCTCCCCACACCTGGTTGTTGCCCGCCTGGTTGCTGTCGAAAATATTGGTGAAATGGTTGAAGAGGGCGGTGGGGACGTACTTGGGGGGTAGCTGCTGGGCCTTGCCCCCGTGGATGTGCATCTGAGAGCCGTTCATCGTGCCCATGTTGGAGGAAATCTGATGCTGCATGGAGGGGGGAGCAATGCCCTGGTTGGCATGCTGCAGCTGTTGTTTCTGGTGTTGCAACACAGACTGGTGATCCTGTGGAGATGCCCCAGCTGCCATGGGGTAGACCTGGGCCGAGGGCTGCATGCGTGAGGGAGCAGGCGGTGCGTAGTGAGGTAAGGTGCTGCTGGTGTGTGTGACGGTGCTGCCCCCTGCTGGTGTAGAGCGAGAGGAGGGCAGGAGGGAGCAGGGAGGCTGGGCGGCCGGGGGGCTGTGCTCTGTGCTGGGAGAGAATGGGAGGGGCAGCTGCTGCTGTCGGTTGTCTGGCTGCTGGGAGGGCAGTGATGGTGGAGCTGTGAAGTGCATGGGGCCGTTGGCGCTGGAGCCTTCAGACGATCCACCTTGGCCAGGTGCTGCATCTGGAGAGAATTTCTCTTTACCAGGCGTGGTGCCGCCAGCAGGCTCTGACTTGGAGATGGGCAGCTGCTGTGCAGGCAGGGTGATGGGCGCAGGAGGGGAGGGCGGGGTAGAGGGAATGGTGGGGGGTGCAGGGGCCACCTGCGTGGAGGGAACATTGCTCACTGTGGAAGTGACCGCTGTCATGCTGGTCGTCTTTGGTTCGCCAGAGAAGAGCTGCTTCCTGGCAGAGGAGGGCGTGGGGGTGCCGGAGGGGGCGGTGTTGTGGGGTGAGGCTGTTGCTGCAGGGACTGATGTAGAGGCAGGGACTGTGTAGTTCGGATGGGCAGCAGAGACAGGCGAGGGCCGGGGGGCAGTGCTCCCGTTGTGCTTGGGAGAGCCGTTTGTGCTGCCGGGGCTGACGGGCCGCACAGGGAACGGGCCCCAGGTGTTGGGCGACGGAGAAAAGGTGCCACCGAACTGTGCCATGGGCAGGCGTGGGTGTCGGATGTGGTGCATGGTTTGGGCAGCCAGCAGGGCCAGGTGTGGGTTGGCATACCCCAGGGGCAGTGAAACGAAGGGGGGCCTCACCCCGGTAGACAGGTTCTTCCACATCTTCCCGCCCTGCTGAGAGACAGAGGGGGTCTGGAAGGAAACAGCGGACGACGGCAACACTGCTGCCAGGCCCTTAGAGCCGGCCGCCGTAGTGTTGATGGCCCCCGTGGAGGTGGTGTAGGTGGAGCCCATCTTGGTGCTGGTGCCGGGGGCACGGATGTGTTGTCTGGGGATCAGGTCTTCCAGCTCCTTGGCTGGGTCCTGGATCAGAGCGTTGATCAGCTGCACAGCGTGTCGAGTCGACTCTGTGCCACCTCTGAAGACCAAAGGGAGAGAAGCAGGTGAGTGTCAGACAGTAACAATGAACATGATATACCCGCAGATGGCCTGACACTAGGCTGGTCTGACCTGATAGTGATCATCCTTTCTCCATTCTTGTCCTTCTGTTTGTCCACGTCGATGTGAGCACCAGTCACGTCCTGAATGGCAGTGATATTACAGCCTCCTCTGCCCATGATCCGAGACACCACAGAGGCAGGCACCAATAGCTTCTTAGACCTGACAGAACACAAACAAGCCATCCTATTAACATCTGGCTCATATGGCTGTACTTAACAAATATGTA
This sequence comes from Thymallus thymallus, assembly GCA_023634145.1. Lineage (NCBI taxonomy): Eukaryota > Metazoa > Chordata > Actinopteri > Salmoniformes > Salmonidae > Thymallus > Thymallus thymallus. The sequence continues at coordinate 40,202,251 of CM042391.1, read as the reverse complement.
GTAGATACCAGCGGCAGTTAGTTAGTTAACATTTTAGTTAGCAGACGCTCTTATCCAGTATGAACATGCATACATGTTCATACATTTTTTTGTACTGGTCCCCAGTGGGAATCGAACCAACAACCCTGGCGTTGCAAGCACCATGCTAAACCATCTGAGCTACACAGACTAAGTTAACAAGAAGTGACCGTTATATATTCCAAACTAGAGGAGGGGAGATGCTGTACCCCTACTGCTCTCTTTATGGGTAAAGGTCACAGTAAATGTAAAAGGTAACAGTAACAACAGTAGCCATTGTTTGATTCAAGCAAACCCACCTCCGCACCACCTCCTTCCAACCTTCTTCCCTCTTCTGGCCCCTCTTGGGGCTGGTGAGGTTCATCTTGCTGTTGGGCAAGGTGACAGGCAGTGAAATGCTTTTGAAGGAGGGGGGGAGGGAGCTGGGTGCCAGGACGTTGATGCAGTCATGGTTTCTGAGAAGAAAGAAAAGAGAAACTTTACTGTAGACAATTTAGATGGAAAAATCCTGTTATGTTCTACTTTCTACACTAACCTAGAGAAAACAAAGATTCACGTTTGTACTTTCAGGAAATCCCAGTTTGGACACAGCTATTCAGCATTAAGACCTGGCCCCTTACTTCTGGTGTGGTTTGGAGACTGTGACCTTGTGGTCTCGGGAGCTGTGCCTCTTCTCAGGGACCGGCTGGGGCTGCTGGCTCACCCTCGAGGGAGCAGACGAAGAGGATGAGGAAGATGAAGAGGACAGGTCCGGTAGGTAGTTGAGATCCTGGCTCTTGCCTCCGCTGCTGCTCTCGCTGTTGCAGTCGGTGCTGTCCAGGTTGTCTGAGTCACTGCCACCCGGTACTCCGCCGCCCCTGGGCTCCCCGTGTATCTTGTTTTTGTCCGCCTTCTGCTGGGCCAGCGCCACCTGGGGGTCCTGTAGGATGATGGGCTCCATGGGCTTGTTCTTCTTGTTCTTGAGGTTGGTGCTGGGAGTGGTGGTGGTGGCACTGGGCGGGTCAATGGGGACATCACCATCTAAACAGAGCATGAGACATGGAAGGACAAGGTTATTCACCTTATTTTACCATTGTGCCACAAACAAAAAAAAAAGCCCATTGAAAAAAGGTGGGATGAAAAGCACGTCATTCTTCCTTCAGTTAGGACATAAAACAAATCTGTAAAAATAACTAAATTAAGTGTCACTTTAATATCCTTTCATTCACGCAGAAAGAGACAGACATAGTTTATCTAGGAAAAAGGTATTCTTCAAGAGTAAAGCCATGCTGATTCCAGGTGTTGGGTTAGACTATTAGAGGCTGTGCAGGTAGAGCTAGTAAAAAGGTGGTCACCTTCAGAGGAGTCCTGGTCCTCTAACTCCTCCTCTTTTACTTTGGTCTCGTCTTCATCATCATCGTCGTCATCCTCCTCCTCCTCCTCCTCCTCCTCAAGCTTCCTCTTCTGCTCTTCCTTCTTCTTCTTGCGTTTCTCCTTACGCTTCTCACGCTTAGCGGCCAGGGCTTGCTTCTTACTCTCCTCCCTGGACTGTACACCCAAAGAAAAAAACGGATGATTACAACACAGAGAATGCATCCCAAATTGCACCATATTCGCTATATAGTGTTCGCTATATGACTTTCTCTTCTTTTTTTCTTTTAATTTTAACTAAGCAAGTCAGTTAAAAACAAATTCTTCTTTACAATGACGGCCTACGCCGGCCAAACTCGGACGACGCTGGGCCAATTGTGCGCCGTCCATGGGGACACCCAATCACGGCCGGATGTGATACAGCCTAGAGTCAGCCCTATGGGAATAGGTTTCCATATGGGATGGACACAATATCTACAGAGATCTGTAAATCCATACAAAACAATGAGAAGCAGAAAGTTGTGTTGGATAGTGTTAGGTTCTAAATAACAGGGTAAAAACTGATGGACTATAAAAGCTCAAACCAAGTTTATTCACCCAATGGGTCAGACAGCGGAAAAGACTAAGAAATTCCCACCAGCACTGTCATTTAAACCTTCCTCCTCTGCTGGGTCTCCTCACTCATCTGGACAGCCAACACATCTGATGCTAGACAGGACTTTAGTGATGCATGTTCCTTCTCACTTTATGACCCGACCTGACCTCGGCCCAAATTCCTCCCCAACTCAGGGCTGTCCTGTTGACTTGTACCAGACTGTGCCCCTCCTCACTCCTCCCCAACTCAGGGCTGTCCTGTTGACTTGTACCAGACTGTGCCCCTCCTCACTCCTCCCCAACTCAGGGCTGTCCTGTTGCCTTGTACCAGACTGTGGCCCTCCTCACTCCTCCCCAACTCAGGGCTGTCCTGTTGCCTTGTACCAGACTGTGCCCCTCCTCACTCCTCCCCAACTCAGGGCTGTCCTGTTGACTTGTACCAGACTGTGGCCCTCCTCACTCCTCCCCAACTGAGGGCTGTCCTGTTGACTTGTACCAGACTGTGCCCCTCCTCCTCCTCTCCATAGGATACCTGATGTCTAACAATAACATGTTCTGACAGAATGTAAACGTCCGGCATTCCTCTGTCTCCCTTATTGACATGATTAAGGATATTTCATATTTTCAAGTTGCAATAGTCAGAAAAGTAACGTACCTTCTCCAAGTCCAGCTCCTTCAGCAGAATGCTGGCGTTCTTGTTGGCCTCTGCTGCCTGCTGGTCTTTGGCTTTGACAATGGTCTCCATGCACTGGTGACATTTCTTCAGCAGGTCCTAGGAGAAGGAGACAAACTTTACAGTTGGACACACACTTCCTTTCAGAGCACTAAAATGTTTACCCTTCGTAATTTTCAATGTGTTGTTGGTCTTCTCTATTTTAGCTCACCTTGTCTGCGATGGTGGCGATGTATCTCATGCACTCGATGTCCGAGGGAAACTGGTTGACCTCCTTCACCAGGTACTGCACCACCTTCACATGGCCCTGTGAGACAGAAGTCAGCCTCCTGGGATTATTATACACACATGTCCATTTTACACACCACCAGGGTCATTAGCGAAGAACAGGAAATGAAAGGGGAGCATGTCCTAGAGTGTCGGAGGTCAGTGTCAGAGTATCAGAGCCAGTCACACTAGTGTTTTATCACAATTTAGTTTCATGCCACAGGAGGTTGGTGGTACATTAATTGGGGAGGATGGGCTCATGGTAATGGCTGGAGCTGAATAAGTGGAATGGTATCAAATACAGCAAACACATGGTTTCCATGGGTTTGATGCCGTTCCATTTGCTCCGTTCTCCATTCAGCAGCCTCCACTGTTTCATACGTGTGTGTGTGTGTGTGTGTGTGTGTGTGTGTGTGCGCGCAGTGGGGGGGTGGGTTGAGTACCACCTTGCGGAAGGCAGCCATGAGTGGTGTGATCTTGCGGTTGTCTGCTGCGTCGACATCGGCCCCGGCCTGCACCAGCAACTGCACCACGTCAAAATGGCCGCCGTTGGCCGCCAGCCACAGGGGAGTGTTCCCCTTCTTATTGCGTACGTCGATGTGAGCACCTCTGTGAGGAGGACAACAGGCTGAGTAGAGGAAGAGACTAGAAAGGGATGATATTCTGACTGAAATGACCTTCTCACTGTCATGTTTTATGTAAAAGGTTAAAGGTTATTACCGGTTGATTAGAAGCTCACAGAACTTGTAGTGGCCCTTGTCTGCAGCGATGGTGAGCGCGGTATCTCGGGAGGAGGGGACAGGTGGGGCGTTGACGTCAGCGCTCTTATCGAGCAGCACCCGCCCCACCTCAGCATAGCCACCCGACGCTGCTTCCATGAGGGGAGTCAGCCCAGTCTGAGAGAGAACATAATGGGTCAGTGACACTGCACTGTCTAACACCAGACCCTCATTCCTAATGTCTTTAACACAAGATAACATGACGACATGTCAGGCTCAGCCTGTAGCATCTGCTCCCACCTTGGCGCGGTGCTCCACGTTGGCCTTGCGGTCCAGCAGCAGACTGGCCACTTCTGCCCGCCCCTGGAAGCAGGCCAAGGTCAGTGCTGTGTTGCGGTTAGTCTCGATCTGAGCGTTGATGTCTGAGCCCATGTCCAGCAGCAGCTTGACTGCAGGGACGTGACCGTTCATGGCAGCCAGCATCAGAGGAGAGATACCCAGCTTACTCCCAGTCCTGCAGGAAACATATACACAGGGAGAGGGAAACCGACAGAGAGAGGGGATGATTATACAAACTGTTAAAATTGGGACAGAGACAGAGGTACAGCCTGCACAAACTGTGGCAGGGAGGGCTGGTTGTGGATACCTGGAGTTGATTTCAGCACCAGCGTTGAGGAGGATCTTGATGATGTTGACGAAGCCCCCCGAGGCAGCCAGGCTGAGAGGAGTGTAGTCTGAAACGTTACGGTGCTCCTTGTTGGCCCCACGCAGCAGTAACAGCTCCACCACCTGGAGAGAACGGACCACAGGTTAGTCAATCCCTAGGACACTTAAATTGTTTATCTAAATGGATGCAGTGTTAAGCTGGTTAGCAGCGAGTTAGTTTCTGTCTGGTTGTCGTTCTGCCTCCTGTTGTTTCAACATGGGGTATTTTGCTGTTTTATTAGGATCCCCATTAGTTGTAGCAGCAGCTACTCTACAAGCTTTCTTTTTTTTTTTTTTTACTTTGTTTATATATTTTCAGTTATAACAAAAACCCTTCATTCTCCAATCTATCCATCCATCCATCCATTCTCTTCCTCCAATCCCTCCCTCCCTCCCTCCAGACCACCCACCCACAAAGGCATCTAGAAAACTTAATTAAATAGGACAGAAACAAAACAGCAATAGAAACAAAAACAATGAGAATATAAATATATTTATTTTAAATAGTTGAATAAAAATTCTTATCAGCACAACTGGCCACTAAAACATACAACTTCCACTAAGTAAAAGACAGGCTCTCCAGCACAGTGTACCTAACCTTCTCCAGAGGCAGAGATGATCACCTCCTTAACCCACTGCATAAAGGACGGCGGCTTAGCAGACTTCCAGTGAAAGAGGACAAGGCGGCGAGCTAGCAGATGTGTGGTAGCATTCTGGTCTTGGGGAAGTAACCCAAAAATGGCAGTGACTGGGTTGGGGCTAACAGTTCTATTAAACATGTGAGAATGCCTCAAAAATGGGGTCCCAGAGGCCCCTCAAAGATTGGCATGACCAGGCGGATGAATGATCTGTATTATGTTGTATAATCTGGAGAGTGTTGACATAGCCTATTGATAGGCTGCAGACTTGACATAGCCTATTGATAGGCTGCAGACTTGACATAGCCTATTGATAGGCTGCAGACTTGACATAGCCTATTGATAGGCTGCAGACTTGACATAGCCTATTGATAGGCTGCAGACTTGACATAGCCTATTGATAGGCTGCAGACTTGACATAGCCTATTGGTGGCGATGACTAGTAGCCCAACTCCTCCAATCGATGGAGAGACTCTGTGTGCTGCTGACAAACAGCATGTTTGAGGAATTTGGCCAGAACAAGCCGCTATGCAGAATCTCTAACAATTATTTAAAAAAACTCAATGTCCTGATAATGAATGAATCTGCACAGAACCTTGCTGAAGCCAATTCCTATCCAACATATGCTGTATGAGTCTACTTAAAGGAAATATTATAGGCCTAGCTTTATTATATTGATAATTAGATTCTAGAGAAAATTGAAAGAAAATGAATTATTACCAGGTTAAAATAAAAAGAATATTGTTTCCTCTATAGGCTAAGTTTTTAATGTATGAGTTGGTTAACGGATTCCATTTAAGTAATCCGCCCAATCCTGTTTTATTCTGTCTACAAGGAAGGCAACGGTTCCTGGTCTACATCTACTTACGATGTCTGTGATATTGTAGCTAAATCTAATTTACAAATTATATTGATTAAATGGTGATATATTAGGCCTACATGGAATTTATTTGGTCGATAAAGCCTGTGTTCTTAATGCAATAAATTAGAGCCGGTACCCTGCAAATGTGTTTGGACCCCTGGGGTAGCTGCGGTGAGAGAGGGCTGTGGGAAAGTGTGCTGTTGGCAGAAGCAGTAACACTAAACTTTCTCGCTTTACGTCACTGCTTAGTCCTTTCGTCTACACAAAACATGACAGAGCAGCACCTCTTGTCTTCCTCCAGAGCAGGCCAGGGAGAGAGGAGTGTCTTTGGTTCGCTCAGATTGGGCTTCGATGTCCCCTCCTTTATCCAGCAGGATCTCCACCACGCCAACATGACCCGCTGTAGCAGCCAGGATCAAAGGAGTGAAACCTGGGGACATACGGTTAGACATTTAGATTACTCTCCAACATACTAGGGATGGGCATGAGTACACTCTACTTCTCGAACGGACGTCAAATGTCAATCTTTAATCATCGAGATTTTTGGTGGAATGACTGTTGGAAAAGCATTCCAGGTGAAGCTGGTTGAGAGAATGCCAAGAGGGTGCAAAACTGTGATCAAGGCAAAGGGTGGCTACTTTGAAGAATCTCAAATATATTTTGATTTGACTTTTTTGGTTACTACATGATTCCATATGTGTTATGTCATAGTTTTCATGTCTTCACTTTTATTCTACAATGTAAAAAATAGTAAAAATAAAGAAAAATCCTGGAATGGGTAGGTGTGTCCAAACTTTTGACTGGTACTGTGTGTGTGTGTGTGTGTGTGTGTGTGTGTGTGAGAGAGATATAGCGCCTTCGGAAAGTATTTAGACCCCTTGACTTCACACATTCTTTACTCCCCCTCAATCTACACACAATACCCCATAACTACAAAGCAAAAATAGGTTTTTAGAAATGTTTGCCAATAAATAAATTGAAAAAATAAAGGAAATATTACATTTACAAAAGTATTCAGACCCTTTACTCAGTACTTTGTTGAAGTATCTTTGGCAGCAATAGGAGAGTTTCTCCCATTCTTCTCTGCAGATCCTCTCAAGCTCTGTCAGGTTGGATGGGAAGCGTCACTGCACAGCTATGTTCAGGTCTCTCCAGAGATGTTAGATCGGGTTCAAGTCCGGGCTCTGGCTGGGCCACTCAAGGACATTAAGAGACTTGTCACAAAGCCACTCCTGTGATGTCTTGGCTGTGTGCTTAGGGTCGTTGTCCTGTTGGAAGGTGAACCTTCGCTCCAGTCTGAGGTCCTGAGCGCTCTGGAGCAGGTTTTCATCAAGGATCTCTCTGTACTTTGCTCAGTTCATCTTTCCATCGATCCTGACTAGTCTCCCAGTCCCTGAGGCTGAAAAACATCCCCACAGCATGATGCTGCTGCCACCACCACGCTTCACCGTAGGGATGGTGCCAGGTTTCCTCCAGACATGACGATTGACATTCAGGCCACATTCAATCATTCATCATACGTGAGAATCTTATATCTCGAGGCAACTTTATGGTGAAATGATTGTCTTTCCACTTCCGTATTATGGCCCCAACAGTGCTCACTGGAACATTCAGAAGCTTAGAAATGCGCCTATAACCAATGCCATCATTATGTTTTGCAACAATTAGGTTGCGAAGGTCTTGAGACAGCTCTTTGCTTTTACCCATCATGAGATGTGTCTTGTGTGACACCTTGGCAATGAGACCTTTTTGTAGGCCATCAGTTGGGACTGAACCAGCTGATATTAATTTGCACTGACAGGGGGCTGGATTGCTTTTTAATTACTGATAGTTTTCAGCTGTTGTCTTGGCTTTCCATGCCTTTTTGAACCTCCCTTTCTTCATGTGTTGAATACTTTTTCCCTGTGTCATTTCACATTATTACACATAACGTAATTTCTGAACTTATTTGTTTTGGTTACTTTGTATGTATGGATTACTTGGGTTGTTACCAACATCTGGTGAAAATTTCATGTCAATAGCACCTTTGTAAATATATTTACTGAGAGAAATGGTGACGTGTTCAATACTTATTTCACCCGCTGTATATAGCTACAACATAGAAAAGACAAAGTATGGAGTGTGTACCTTTCTTATCCCGGTGTTCGATGTTAGCCCCGCGGGTCAAGAGCACCGACACCAGCTCCTCGTGGCCGCCTGCACAGGCCAGCGTCAGAGCAGTGTCGTGATTACTCTCCGTCTGACAAGAGACACAGTCAGGTGTTATTTTCCTGATCAGAAGTAGCACGTATTACTATTATTAGCTAAACTAGTGTGTGTAATAACTGTGTATTATTAGATGTGGAGTGACGTACGTGTGCGTCGATGTCCACGGAGGGGTAGAGGGGGAGCATGGAGTGTGGGGACACTGCATTGATGGGCGTCTGTGCTGTGGGCGAGGTTGTAGGGTTCAACATGGGCACCCTGCTGCTAACCGCTGCCGTCACAGAGGGAGAGGGGAGGAGAGCTGTTAGTCAACCTTCAAATTATAACTACATAATATTTCATTAGAATTTAAAATGGATTAAAAACTATTGAAAAATTCTGTTAAATGTACTGAAACTAAGTTCAGTACTAAGGAAAAGGAAGAAGGATCAAGCAGAGATTTTATTTTTGATTTAACTAAGTTAGTAGAGTTAAAAATAAAATGTCAAGAGAGACCTGGACTGAGAGCACTAAGCAAAGAGAGGACCGTGTTAATGAACACACCTGCCATGATGTCGTCCAGTGTATCTGTGAGGGTCTGTGCTGGGGTGGCCACCATGAGTCCTTCGGGGGCCTGGGTGAGAAGGCCCGGTCCCAGGTCTGTCAACTGCTGCCTCAACATCTGCTGCTGGCTCACCATCCCCCTCTCCAGGTCAGGGCTGGAGCTGTCGGAGTAGTCTGCCGTGCTGAAGTCTGTGGACTGCTGGGTGGCCAGGAGATGGGTGGGTAAGAAGCTGCCCTGCAGGAGGGGTGGAGGGGTACTCTGCAGGGCCTCTGTGTGAGGAGGAGGGAGTCTCTGCAGGGCCTGGGTGTGAGGAGGGGGTGGCAGGGGTTGCTGGGCCTGTCTATACAGGATGGTGTCCACCTGGGGTAGCTTGGTGTAGTCCTCCACATCATCATCATCATCATCATCGTCGTCCTCCTCGGCGGCGGGGTGGGGCTGTCCATCTTGGTGGTGGTGGATGCCCTCCCCGTCCCCCTCGGTGTCGGAGCCCGGCTCTGCAGCCTCCAGGGGCAGGGGGGTGCCGGGCTGCTCCACCCCTGCCGCCTGGCCAAGCTGCCCCGGGTCATCCTTCAGGCCTTTGGCCTCCATGTACTCTTTGGTGAACTGCTGCTGCGTCTTGAGCTGCAGCTGGCGCTCCACCTTCTGCAGCTCCTTGAGGATCTTCTTCTTCTTCTGTACCTGCTCCTCGCGGCTCTTCTTTAGCTCCTCGATCTTGTCTTTGGTGAGTGGCTCTCCCTGGATCAGTTCTAGAGACTGCAGCTGGGCTTTCTCTATGGCTGAGATCCTCTGGCCCAGCTCGTTCAGCTTGCCCTCAGTCTCCTCCACGATGCACTCCAGGGGCTGGTACGGGTGGAAGGGAGACAGCAGGTCTGCGTCTGGACCACCTGCAGCGACAGGGCTGCCCTGTAGGGGGCTCAGCCTCTGCTTGGAACCGCCTGAGACAGTCACACAGGACAAAAACAACCAGTTAGCTACGAGGTACCATACAATATTACAGTAACCATTACCTGTAACACTTTGTCAACTGATGTCTAGTGGTCTTCTTAGCCAGGGGAATAAACATGTATTTACTGTTAACACAAGTTGTATGATCTGACCTTTTGTGATGATAGGTGGAGGCGTTGTGATGTTGGAGGGGACCCGGTCTGGCTCTTGGGGAGGCACCACCATGGCCAGGGCTTGGAATGGAACTCGTGGAGCCTGTATGGGTTAGGTAAGACGTAAGGAGATTTGGTATCAACGTATAAAAGTGTAACTGGCATCAACACAACGTCATCCAGACATATAAACAAACATGTTTGTAGAAGTCCCTACCGGAGATGTGTCATGGGAGGGGGGTGTGAGCTGAGACAGGTCTGGCGCGGGGACCGACAGGATGTTGTTGGGATAGTCGAGTAGGTAGGACACCACGATGGTGTGACCGCCCTTAGCAGCTTCGATCAGCATGGTGGAGCCATCCTAGGTGAGAGATCGACACAAAACACACATCACCGTTAGTATTAGGTTCTTGGGAGAAGTTACAATTTTATTAAAAGAGGAACAAAGACATGGAAACAGTTTGTTTACAGGAATTTAAAAAAAGGTTTGCGTTGACAGGAGTTATATAAAAGGTTTGTGTTGACAGGAGTTATATAAAAGGTTTGCGTTGACAGGAGTTTAGGAAAGGTTTGCGTTGACAGGGGTTACAGAAAGGTTTGTGTTGACAGGAGTTATATAAAAGGTTTGTGTTGACAGGAGTTATATAAAAGGTTTGTGTTGACAGGAGTTATATAAAAGGTTTGTGTTGACAGGAGTTATATAAAAGGTTTGTGTTGACAGGAGTCCATTATATTGCTTGCAGTGCAGCATTCTTAATATCAGACTTCTCTCCTGGTCACTCCTGAGACCGTTGTGCCCAGGCACTTGTGACAAGTGATCTCACCTTCAGTCTGTGTGTGGGGTCAGCCCCGTGGGCCAGCAGCAGCTCCACCACGGCCAGGTGGCCCCCAGCGCAGGCCAGAGACACCACTGTGTGATCATTGTTGGCCGTCGCCCTGTTCACATTAGCACCTGGTGGAGAGAGAGAGAGAGACAAACTACAGGTTCAATCTGATGCCACATGAAAACAATAGCAACCCTATAATGTTTATATACTCCACTGTATCAATGAGGCTTTATCTGATGAGCAATGGTCTGTGGTCTCAAGTTACAACGGTCTGTGGTCTCAAGTTACAACGGTCTGTGGTCTCAAGTTACAACGGTCTGTGGTCTCAAGTTACAACGGTCTGTGGTCTCAAGTTACAACGGTCTGTGGTCTCAAGTTACAACGGTCTGTGGTCTCGTGTAGCTCAATGGTCTGTGGTCTCAAGTTACAACGGTCTGTGGTCTCAAGTTACAACGGTCTGTGGTCTCAAGTTACAACGGTCTGTGGTCTCGTGTAGCTCAATGGTCTGTGGTCTCAAGTTACAATGGTCTGTGGTCTCGTGTAGCTCAATGGTCTGTGGTCTCAAGTTACAATGGTCTGTGGTCTCAAGTTACAATGGTCTGTGGTCTCAAGTTACAATGGTCTGTGGTCTCAAGTTACAATGGTCAGTGGTCTCAAGTTACAATGGTCAGTGGTCTCAAGTTACAATGGTCAGTGGTCTCAAGTTACAATGGTCAGTGGTCTCAAGTTACAATGGTCAGTGGTCTCAAGTTACAATGGTCAGTGGTCTCAAGTTACAATGGTCAGTGGTCTCAAGTTACAATGGTCTGTGGTCTCAAGTTACAATGGTCTGTGGTCTCAAGTTACAATGGTCTGTGGTCCCGTGTAGCTCAGATGGTTGAGCATGGCGTTTGCAATGCGAAAAAAGTATGAACATGTCTGCACTAACTAACTGTAAGTCGCTCTGGATAAGAGTGTCTGCTAAATGACTGAAATGTAAATGTCTCAAGTAACAAAGTGTCAGATGTCTGCTGTTGCTACAGGGAGGGAGCAAACACACACCTTTGCTGATTAGGAACTGTACAGTACACGGGTGTCCCGCTCGGACTGCTTTCATTAGAGGGGTCCTGCCCCCCTCGGACTCATGCTCCTGTAAGACAGAGACAGATGTGAAGTCTACACAGAAACCGAGAGCCTATTCAAGCAGCAACGTATCCAGCATCTACACAACACCGAGACAGCGTCCCAAATGGCTCCCTATTCCCTATATAGTGCACTACTTTCGATCAGAGCCCTATGAGCACCAGTCAAAAGTAGTGCCCTATAAAGCGAATAGGGTGCCATTCGGGGAGCGCACCCATGTGTGAACAACTCAAACAAAGAGGCTGTGCACTGGCATGAACTGTGTTTCCAGGGATGAGGTCTCACCAGGTCAGCCCCCGTCTGCAGCAGTACGTCAGCCACGTCGGTGTGTCCGTTCTCACAGGCGTACGTCAGCGCCGTGTCTCCCGTCGCCGTGGTGGCGTGGACATTGGCTCCTGAGGACAAGAGCACAGGTGTCAAATTACACAGAGGTTGTTTGAGAGATCAGGACAACGAAAAAACTTGAGAAAAAAAAATGTGAATTTCAATAACGTATGAATTGAGGATGAAAATCTCAAATAGAGGTTGGTAGTTTGTTTTGAGAGAGCCAAACAGAGAGGCTGTCCAGTGGTCTCAAGTTACAATGGTCTGTGGTCTCAAGTTACAATGGTCTGTGGTCTCAAGTTACAATGGTCAGTGGTCTCAAGTTACAATGGTCTGTGGTCTCAAGTTACAATGGTCTGTGGTCTCAAGTTACAATGGTCAGTGGTCTCAAGTTACAATGGTCTGTGGTCTCAAGTTACAATGGTCTGTGGTCTCAAGTTACAATGGTCTGTCGTCTCAAGTTACAATGGTCTGTGGTCTCAAGTTACAATGGTCTGTGGTCTCAAGTTACAATGGTCAGTGGTCTCAAGTTACAATGGTCTGTGGTCTCAGGTTACAATGGTCTGTGGTCTCAAGTTTACAATAGTCTGTGGTCTCAAGTTTACAATGGTCTGTGGTCTCAAGTTACAATGGTCTGTGGTCTCAAGTTACAATAGTCTGTGGTCTCAAGTTACAATAGTCTGTGGTCTCAAGTTTACAATAGTCTGTGGTCTCAAGTTTACAATAGTCTGTGGTCTCAAGTTTACAATAGTCTGTGGTCTCAAGTTTACAATAGTCTGTGGTCTCAAGTTTACAATGGTCTGTGGTCTCACCTGCAGCCAGCAGGTATTTGACGAGCTCCAGGTGTCCCTCCTGTGCAGCCTCCATAAGAGGTGTGGAGCAGCCAAGCTCGATGTCGGCCCCGGCCTTGATGAGGAAGTCAGCCACCTCCAGGAAGCCCCCGCAGCAGGCCAGCGTCAGGGCCGTCTCCTGGGTCTCCTCTGTCTGAGCGTTGATGTTGGCACCTGCAGACCACAGAGGGAGGATTCAGGATGGTTTAGCTGGGAACACACCTAACCTATTCCCACTGTTGGATATCGACCCCAATTTGTTTTGGAAAAGACATGTTATTAAATTATCGCTTTTGCATTAACCCAATCAGATCATGAGCTCAAAACAGTATCTGAATATTATCATATCACTGGATTCCTTCAGCACATTTCCAGGAGGAGGACTTTTGTATTTTGCTTCAAGACAAAGCTGGAAGGTTAATACAATAGGGAAACCCTATCTACTAGAAGCACTAGTTTCATTCAAACCAGAGAGCTAGAGGATATACCTTGTGCCAGAAGCAGCGCCACCATCTCCTCGTGGCCCTCTCGTGCAGCCTCCATGAGTGGAGTGTATCCCTCATCGTTCACCTCCTCCAGGTTGGCTCCCCTCTCCATCAGCAGGGCAGCCAGCTCCACGTGGCCCCCACAGGCCGCCAGCGTCAGCGGCGACTCAAAAGAGTCAGCGGGCATGTTGACCTGCGCCCCGCTGTCCAATAGCAGCCGCGCTACCTCCACATGACCGTCCTGAAGACGGGCAGGAGTCACCATCAGTCATACTGCACCTTTAGTATAATACTGTTATCTGTGTGTGTGTGTGTGTGTGTGTGTGTCTCACCATACAAGCCTCCATGAGTGCTGTGTGCATCTCGTCGGTCTTGTGCTCCTGGTCGGCCCCAGCATCTAACAGGAAGCGCACCATGTCCAGGTGCCCTGTGTTTGGATACAAGAGGAACAATGGTCTGGATGCTTCTTCCCTATAATTACATTTCCTGTTTCACATAACTGGATCACTTGTGTCACTGATTTCTGGATAAAGACCCCCGATCTCTCTGGTGCATGGGTAAGGGTTAGGGTTCATTGTCCAGGACGCACCTTTGTAGCAGGCCAGCGTAAGTGCACTTTCCTTGAACTCGTTGGAGTGCGTGTTGATTCCAGCCCCGTACTCCAGGAGCACCCGGGCCACCTCCACGTGTCCCGCGCTGGCCGCCTCCATTAGAGGGGTGTGGCCGTTCTCGTTGTGGTCCTCGATGTTGGCGCCTTCCTTCAGCAGCACCTTCACCACGTCCAGGAAGCCACCCGCACACGCGTACGTCAGCGTTGTGTTACCTGACGGGAACAAGGACAGAGCATCAGTGTTTGTGGACATTCATAGCAGCAGGTCTATGAAAGTAGATGTGATAGTGATGAGATGGTGTCTGGTCTCCGTCACAGAACCTAGTGGTATTTGACGTGTGTTAACCTGTGGAGGACTGTGCGTTGACGTCAGCCCCATGTACAAGCAGCAGTTTCACTATGTCTACATAGCCGCCGCTGGCTGCTGCCATGAGGGCCGTGATGTCGCCCTTGATACCCCGATCTTCAACGTTAGCGTGCATGGCCAGCAAGACCTTAAGGAGGACAGACATCAGTGTTTTAAACAAACATCCAAACAACCACGAAGGATCGGGATGGCTCTGCTACATTTGGATATACATCTACATTTGATTACAGAACTAGATGGAACTGGGTGACTGAAAGGCAGAACAATGTTAGCAGTTTACTGTGGTTAAAAACCAGTGTGTGTTCTACCTGTGCGAGTTCATAGTACCCAGCAGAGCAGGCTAGGCAGAGCAGACTCTCTCCCTCTTCTGTGTGTTCGTTGACACTCCGCCCCTCATCCAGCAGCTTCCTCACAGCGTTGACGTCCCCGTCCGAGCACGCCTCCGCCAAGCTACGGCTGAAAATAACCAGACTGCTACAATTACTGGGAATGTGGCTGCACAGGCCAAATTATCAACAGGTCAGAAGGTTAAACAGCTTTGTCCCACATTCACACGGCCCTTCACACGGCCCTTCACACGGCCCTTCACACGGCCCTTCACACGGCCCTTCACACGGCCCTTCACACTGTCCTAAAACAAAAAGCCTGACAGAACGGGCAGAACTGTACATTTCATGAATGGCCTTTGACCCAATACGACGCCTTAAAGTGTTTCAGTAAAACAGTGTTAGTTCGATCAAGTCTGAGAGAACAGTAGAGCGCACAAAGCATCTTCTATGAATCATGGGAGTCATTCAGAGCACCAGCTAGCTAGCACTGCGATTTAAAATCAACTACAGCCTTAAACAAAAAAAAAAAAAAAGGTCAGGAGAAAAGACAGTTCACATATTTACAGTTGAAGTCGGAAGTTTACATACACCTTAGCCAAATACATTTAAACTCAGTTTTTTACAATTTCTGACATTTAATCCTAATATAAATGTCCTGTTTTATGTCAGTTAGGATCAAAACTTTATTTGAAGAATGTGAAATGTCAGAATAATAGTAGAGATAATTATTTATTTCAGCTTATAATTCTTTCATCACATTCCCAGTGGGTCAGAAGTTTACATACACTCAATTAGTATTTGGTAGTATTGCCTTTAAATTGTTTAACTTGGGTCAAACGTTTCAGGTAGCCTTCCACAAGACCCACTGGAATTGTGATATAGTGAATTATAAGTGAAATAATCTGTCTGTAAACAATTGTTGGAATAATGATTGTGTCACACAAAGTAGACGTCCTAACCTACTTGCCAAAGCTATAGTTTGTTAACATTAAATCTGTGGAGTGGTTGAAAAATAAGTCTATGTAAACTTCCGACTTCAACTGTATGTTATAGTGTTTTTGTGAATCTCTGAGCGATGTTCTATCGATTCCCTGGGTCATTTCATGTCATGTGCATCGGAGATATTGCCATTCAAGCAGGCAGAAATTAATCCGGTATGACGTAGCATTGAGATAACGCCACTTTCACTATTCTGGAAGTTAATAGGAACACGACTTTTAGATCACGAAAATGTCTATCATACAAATCCAATAAATTGTTTTTGATCGCATACACATATTTGGCAGATGTTATTGCGGGTGCAGTGAAATGCTTGTGTTCCTAGCTCCAACAGTGCAGTAATAACACGTCAGATTCAAATAGTGGCCGATGTCATAAAACCAGAGTTTGTCTTCTCTAGAAATGAGCCATTGATCATATTTTTTTGCGAAATTCCTCCCTCGAGAAATGTGTAATTTAACAGGTCTAACAGATCTCTCCTATTTGTCTGCCTCTTAGGTCCAGGGTGCTTTGCATGTGGCCAATGCAAAAGTCAGCCTCCACTCTGTGAAGCACATGGATCTGCAGGTTGAACACGGTGAGATTGTAGACTCCTAAATTGATAATGCAGTTCGTTTAGGTGATTTAACAGCCAACTAGCCACTTCACATGCTGATATTGACTTTGGTATTATTGTGTGTAGCTATGTTTGCTAACTAGCTCGCCAGCCATCCCATAGAGAGAGCATTGCATCATGGGTTTTGTAGTAGATTACAGGAATGGATTAAATTCTCACCCAAGGAATTGTCAGATGTTCAAGCTACCTTGAAGAAAGCACGACATGTCCAAAGGAAACATATGGCCTAGACAAGACTGGCGTGAGGGAGGATCCCTGAATAAGGTGCGCTGTACGAGAGGGAGGCGGATGTTTAGACTTGAGCAGAGGAGATACATACTTGTCTGCCTGGCTGGCGTTGAGTGTGTTTTCAGCCCTCATGCGTGTGAGAGCGGCGGCGGCCTCGTCCAGCGCACAGCTCACGGACGACGTCAGGCGGCGTAGCACCTCTGGATCTGCGAAGGCTTTACCATCGGCAGTGGACAGTTTACCAATGCCTTCAGAGGAGCCAGGGTCAGACACACACCAGCATTCACATCACAGCCACAGTGACAGTGACCACAAACGCATACACGGTTAGTGCCAGGCAAACCAACACACACACACACACCACGAGTGTAAAGAGAAGACGAACATCTATATTATCAAGTGGTGAACACAGCGTAGAGGAAACACATCAAGGGGGAATCTGAACACATGAATGAGTAAGCGTGTGCATAATATACACTGAATCAATGGAACAGAGCCTGCTGATCAGCCAACGTTGAGGCTGTAGAACAGAAGCACGAGTCCAATATTACCTATGATATGCAAAAAACCCTGCATGCACCACATGGTTGGTGAAAGTGTGCACACACCACACACACACACACACACACACACACAGACAACGATAGACGGGAGGCAGACATGTACAGAAGCAGAGTGTACTAAAAGGCCAGTGTTGAGTCATGAGCTGTTGCTGTTCTATCCATAGTCATCTTCCCCGTGGTGCCCTAGCGAGTCTAGCTAGCTGTCATCTCATGGGCTGGGCTAGCCTGTATCAACTCGCGATGCACTGGCTGGCTGGGACCTGGCTAACATGTGCTGCACATCATCCATCAATCCACAGTTTCATACACATCAAATCAGAGGCATGGACTTCTTTCATTGTTTCAGAAATCTTTTTCTTCATCTAAAGAGGTAGCAGTAAGGCTCAATCTATACAGACCAAGGTCAAGTGCTTTGATGGGCTGGTTCAGCTTAGCTCAAATGAGGAATGAGAGGAAGTTGTGGCCTGTTTGATAACTGCCTTGCAACACAGCCTGTGAGCATGCTTTAAGTGATAACAAAATTGCACTGAAATTGAAGGCCTAAAGTAAGCATTGATTGGGCAGAATTTCAAGCAACTTTCAGCATTCAAACAGTCCAAAAAGAGCAGCAGTCCTATTTGATAAAGAGAACAGGACTGAGGCAGCCTCAGCATGTAACATCTTCGTAATTTAACATGATTTCAAAGTGGGCATGTCAGTAGGTTACATGTTGGCAGGTCTGCAAACAGGGGCATTTCTAAAACCAGGTGAAAGGGTCACACCGTAGTGCTAAAATACGTACCGGCTGCTTCCAGCAGAGCCTCCAATCTGGCTTGTGTTTCTGGGTCCACTGTTCTGAGATCAGTGCCGTCGGCAGCGCTGGACAGGAGCAGCTCTGACGCAGTCTTTAGCATGGGGTTGTCCAGGTCTTCCTGGTCTACTATGAAGGACTCCACCTAGCGACAAGGAGAAAGACGAGAGAAAATGTCAGGAAGCATGCTGATGTTGATAGTTGCTGGGAGAAACCCATCTCCTTATGGAGTCATTGTTCTCATAAGCTGTAAAAAACAGTTGTTTTTAAATATTATTAATACAATAGTGGATCCTATTATACAGTACTTTATACAATGGGTAGGTCTAATCCTGAATGCTGATTGGTTAAAACCACATGCCAGCCGGTGTCTATTCGACAAGTTACCACCGTCTAAATCTATGATGCCAGGCAATTTATAAACTTGATCTTCACTATCAAAAACATCTGGACATTCTTACATTTCTTTTAGACTAACAGTTTAATAGAGGAGATTTGTATGAACCTTGCAGTCTGTCTCTCTGACATTGGAACATTGTTTCAATATCGAATCTCCAGTAATGGACGTGTCGGGAGTCGGGATGAGACAGGCAGGCAGGCAGGTTCTCATGAATTAGCATAATTTTGATGCATATAAAAAATATGAATAGAAAACAGCTAAAACAAAACAAAGTGCAACTAGTTTGCAGCTTGAGTTTGAAGTGATTGTGTTCGCTGTGTTGTTGGCTAGCTCCTCTGTGTTGTTGGCTAGCTCCTCTGTGTTGTTGGCTAGCTCCTCTGAACAACAGTGTCCTGACCAGAGAGCACATGTTCTATGCCTGGTCAAATTGCTCCTCATTACGGATGTATCCAAATAAATGTCACTAGAAAATGTCTCTGTCTCCAGGGGTGGAGCGTCTGTCTCCAGGGGTGGAGCGTCTGTCTCCAGGGGTGGAGCGTCTGTCTCCAGGGGTGGAGCGTCTGTCTCCAGGGGTGGAGCGTCTGTCTCCAGGGGTGGAGCGTCTGTCTCCAGGGGTGGAGCGTCTGTCTCCAGGGGTGGAGCGTCTGTCTCCAGGGGTGGAGCGTCTGTCTCCAGGGGTGGAGCGTCTGTCTCCAGGGGTGGAGCGTCTGTCTCCAGGGGTGGAGCGTCTGTCTCCAGGGGTGGAGCGTCTGTCTCCAGGGGTGGAGCGTCTGTCTCCAGGGGTGGAGCGTCTGTCTCCAGGGGTGGAGCGTCTGTCTCCAGGGGTGTAGTATGTATACAAATAAATGTCACTAGAAAACATCTTACACAAATGCAAATACTTTGTTGTTATTTTGGCTGCACTGTTTGATGTGACTAAGTTAGCCGTAGTTGGATAGCTAGCAAGCAAGGGATAAGAACATTGCCAGCCAGTTTGGCAATAGAACATTTAGAACGAACAACTGGGTCGTGTCCATAGATACAGAACAAAAAGACTTAGCGACTGGGTCGCGTCTCTGCCAACCTAACCAATAGAACGAACAACCAGCCAGCTTGGGTAGCAACCCTATATTTGTGTCTGGACTAGATCTTGTGGAAGGATGAAATAGCATGAATAAATTCATTAAAATTATGTTAATGAAAATATATAAATCATTATTTGAATATGTTGGTAACCTGTTGTATAAAAGTGAGAAAACCCTCGAAGCCAGTGTTGCGGATACATAGGCCCGAGACTAAGTCGTGCCAATGTAACCTTTATTTAACTAGGCAAGTCAGTTAAGAACAAATTCTTATTTACAATCATGGCCTACACCGGCCAAACTCAGACGACGCTGGGCCAATTGTGCGCCGCCCTATGGGACTCTCAATCACGGCCGGTTGTGATACAGCCTGGATTCGAACCAGGGTGTCTGTAGTGATGCCTCTAGCACTGAGATGCAGTCTTAGACCGCTGCGCCACTTGGGAGCCCAACAACAACAACCATGCCAATATATCCTCCTAACACCGACTTCAAGCATTATCACTTAATTATACAACGGGTGGGTCTAATCCTGAATGTTAACGTAATAGTAGGAAGGTGTTCCTAATGTTTTGTGTAGACAGTGTAAATCATGTGACCAAATATTTTTGCATATTCTGACGGAGGCATGGGCAGGCCCATTTCAGGATGGCCCAGGCAGGTATAGCCTAGTAATTGGCACGAGGGCACAAGTGACAATTTTAGCATGATGCCTAGAGATGGAGCTGCACAGTGCTTAGGTCCTGAGCTTTTGTTGAATTACATTAAGCGCCAAGATGAGCTGATCAGCACGTTTCGGCTTCCCTCCCTGTGACCTCCATACACCTGCCTTACGGCCCACAGGGCAGGATTTCCTGCACTGGACAGGACACCCAGCAGGCTGCCTCTGTCCATCAGCCATGTCAGGGTCTACAGGGCAGAAGCACACCAGAGCGTGCCAATACGTTCCAGCCATCACAGTCGGTCACCATCCAGGGACACAACGGTGTGTTGGATCACGGGAATAGCAGCAGACATGAAGCTGCACATGAAGCACAATCTGTTTACTAACACAGATGTACAATATCCTACAATGTTCTTTACAGACTGGACAACTGACAGCTCTATAGCTGGCCAATATCAGCAAGCGTCACCGGCGCAAATGGAACTGAGGCTCTGCCAAAAGAACTGACCCGATTAACTGAACAGAGTCGGAGGGAGAGGTGGAGGGTGTGGTCAGCAACTCTACTGCGTCTTGTCTCCGGGCGAGAGCGTCTTGTCTCCCGGCGAGGTTCATGTACCTAAAAATCTAAAGTTCAATACATTCCCATCGCATTTTAATTATAAAAACTGTTGCATTACATAGCAAATTTGCTTATTCTGATCTAAGCATGTGCACTTTAACCAACAGCTCGTAGATTAAGTGTGGATAGGCTAGTCTACATGAGATTATGGATAAGAATGAGAGAGAATATTTGTATTTGTCTAAGGGCAGTCAGGCATCGATCATGTCTCCAGAATAAGACCCTCAATATTTATTGGAAAGGAGCATCAAGCTCATCACCGTGCATTTTCACCACCCTGTGAAGTTCATAACTATTTCATCAGTAGCCTAATAAATTCCATGGTTTCCCAGAGTCGTAGTGGAAGAGCCACACACCATATCCTCGCGTGACTCAACATTTACTACAATATGATGGTTATTATATACAGTGCCTTCAAAGTATTCAGACCCCTGGACTTTTTCCACATTTTGTTATGTTACAGCCTTATTCTAAGTGATTAAATTGTTGTTGTTTTTCACATCAATAAACACACAATACCCCATCATGACAAAGCAAAAACAGGTTTTAGAAATGTTTGCTAATATATAGAAATGTTAAAAAACTGAAATATCACTGTTACATAAGAATTTAGAATTTCTTCAAGTGCAGACGCAAAAACCATCAAGCGCTATGATGAAACTGCCTCATGAGGAACGCCACAGGAAAGGAAGACCCAGAGTTCCCTCTGTTGTAAAGGATACGTTCATTAGAGTTACCAGCCTAACAAATTGCAGCACAAATAAATGCTTCACAGAGTTCATGTAACAGACTCATCTCAACATCAACTGTTCAGAGGAGACTGTGTGAATCAGGTCTTCATGGTCAAATTGCTGCAAAGAAACCACTACTAAAGGACACCAATAAGAAGAAGAGACTTGCTTGGGCCAAGAAACACGAGCAATGGACATTAGACCGGTGGAAATTTGTTCTTTGGTCTGGAGTCCAAATTGGAGATTTTTGGTTCCAACCGCTGCGTCTTTGTGAGACGCGGTGTGGGTGAACAAATAATCTCGCATGTGTATTTCCCACCGTAAAGCATGGTGTGGGGGTGCTTTGCTGGTGACACTTAACCAGCATGGCTATTAGAGCATTCAACAGCGATACACCATCTCATTTGTTTTTCAACAGGAAAATGACCCAAAACACATTCAGGCTGTGTAAAGGCTATTTGACAAAGAAGGAGAGTGATTGAGTGCTGCATCAGATGAACTGGCCTCCACAATCACCTGACCTCAACCCAAATTAGATGGTTTTGGATGAGTCAGACCAAGCTGGTTGAGAGAATGCTAAGAGTGTGAAAAGCAGTAAAGTCAGTTAAGAACAAATTGTTATTTACAATGAAGGCCTAGGAACAGTGGGTTACTGCCTTGTTCAGGGGCAGAACAACAGATTTTTATCTTGTCAGTTCGGGGATTCGATCGGTTTCGGTTACGGGCCAAACGCTCTAACCACTCGGCTACCTCCTGCCCAAGGCAAATTCTACTTTGAAGAATCTCAAATATAGAATATATTTGCTTTGCTTAACCCTTTTTTGGTTACTACATGATTCCATATGAGTTATTTCATAGTTTTGATGTCTTCAGTATTATTTTACAATGTAGAAAATAGTAAAAATTAAGAAAAACTAGGTGTGTCCAAACTTTTGACTGGTACTGTATGTGGTTTTTTTTTTTTTTTATACATTTGCTAAAAATTCTAAAAACCTGTTTTCTTTGTCATTATGGGGTATTGTGTGTAGATTGCTGAGGATTTGTATGTATTTAATCAATTTTAGAATAAGGCTGTAATATAACAAAATGTGGAAAAAGTCCAGGGGTCTGAATACTTTCTGAAGGCACTGTAAATATTTGCGCATTGAAGGCGTTTCCACTGCCATTTCTCACATACTTTTACCGACAAAAAGATCCCACCATGTCGAACAAACAGCATTTATAAAATTGTACCCAACCTTCCTGTTTCCATCACAGTGGCCATGATTTTGTTTCTCTCTATACAGTATGACTTTACTCACATCAAAAATGTGGATGGAAACATGGTTACTCGCACACAATCATGCCATTGGGTACATTATTTAGATAAATACATAATGTTTTGCTCTACAATTACCTGGTACTTACTTATACCATCTTATCTCAGACTAGCCCCGATGTGAACCTCACGAAAAAGGAAACAACTAGTACATTGCATTATGAAGAGACTTTACCTGCAGGTCAGAGTACACAAAAACACACATAAATAACAATGAGTGGAAGACTTATGACAGCAATAGCGTATGTTGTACACGCACCGGTAATTAAGCATCTCCTGTCCAATAGTCGACACCTGGCCCTCAGCCACACACTCACAGTACTGCACTGCTACAGTATTTAAAGCTTCAATGGAAATATGTGTGCATGTGCGTCTGTGTACATTTTGGGAGTGTTAACTAATACATTCACAGGGAATTAAAGACTAAAACATCCTGTGGTCAAGGTACCTTGAATAATCCCAGTCAATCTGCCTTTACTCTCCAACACAAAAAGGGAAGGAAGCCCCCAAAGTCATGTATTTTAACATCTGTATGAGTTGGGTTACTAATAAGGTCTCGTCATGTCTGTAGTGCAATTGACCTAAAACTATTATCAAATCACTAGCCTAATTCATGCAACATGCCGTAGTACAAGAAAATGTGATCATCGGTATAAACGTATAGTTCAAAATGACCAACACATGGTCGGCTGTGAGATAAGCCAGATTTTTCACCTAGTCTGCTAGGGGATTCAAACAAACAACCTTTCAAATACTGGCCCAGCGCTCCGAACCGCTAACCTACTTGCTGCCGACAAGACCCTGACCAACTTTACAACAACCACCAGGAGCTGAGCATGTTACACATACTCTTCCTGTTCTTCTGTTGAGAACATTTTGGAACGAACGTTACATCTCAAAAGTATAGCACACGTACATGCCGAGTTGTGCGAAACCCTATAAGTAAAAGTACTGTATGAATGCATTCTTCTGACTAATAAATATTAGGTCCGGGAAGATACCAGTATGGCGATACTGGTTAGCATCTTAGTAAGGAAACAAAACGGATTTAACTTCTTTAGGAAAACAGCCCTAAATGTTGGAAACAAACATCATTGTGTTGTCATCCAGATCCACATTTATTTTCCAAGCTATAGCAACCAATATTAAAACATTATGCAGGTTTTTAAAGGCCCAAAGAGTGGTCTGCTTCGTGTTTTCATTTTTGCCATGGAAAAAATATATAGCAAAAATGGTATCGTCACAGCCCTAATACACACCTTGTGTGGAAGCCAGGGCCTTTAAATCTTGCCTGCCTGATCTAAGAATGCAGACTAGTGTCGAGTCTACCTGGGGCAGTGCTGGTAACTATACCCCGCTGACCTATTTATTGCACCCCTAAATTCAAACCAAATTACCAACAACACAAGGCGAGGATGTGGCACCCGTTATGAGCTATGCAAGGCAACAGACACCCTTGTCCTGGAGACAAAGGGGAGGAATCACATGCAGCTCCGGGATACAGCAACCTGTGTGTGTGTGTGTGTCTAAACTGTGCTGACATCACTTATTTTCATAGGTGATGTCAATTATCGATCGGAATTTAATTCTCAAACACTCCTGTGACCAAAAGTCGACTAACTTAAATACCAAATTGAGGAAAAAGTACATTAGAAAAGTAATTTTGTGCACAAAGATATGTTTTAATTATCTTGAGGCAAGTGTGAGAACACAGAGGAACCAGCTGGTAGTGGCCAATCATCCAATTCCAACACACTCTTCAAAATAGTCAGGCACTCCTTCAGATTTCAGGGAATTTCAGAAGATTCAGATTTCAGAAGTCCAGGGCGGCAGGTAGCCTGGCGGTTAGAGCGTTGGGCCAGTAACCGGAAGGTTGCTGGTTCTAATACCCGAGCCGTCAAGGTGAAAAACCTGCCTATGTGTCCTTGAGCAAGGCACTTAAACCTATAGGCAGGCCGTCATTGTAAATAAGAATTTGTTCTTAACTGACTTGCCTGGTTAAAGGTTAAAATAAAATTAATTCCAATGATCAAGGTCTGAGAGAAGTCATTTACAATGTGTATTGATAAGACTCTGGTGTAGTGCAAATATTCTGGCAATTTATTTTTGCTCAACACAATGTTAATCAAAGTGTGAGTGTGTCTCGCCTGAACATGACTTCATCCTACATATGATTATGTCCCGTTTGATTTGATCACTGGGGCATTTCTAAACCCTTGCTGGATTATGTCACCCCACCACTCCAGTTAACAGCCTGACTGACAGCTCGGTTTCTAACAAACATTACATATCAGTGTTGTGTTTGAAAAGTGTGCCAGAAATTCATTAAAAAAAACTGCGTGTCACGTTAAGAGGACTTCAAAGATGAGGCTGAATCTGCCTAGCCAGCTTGCTAGTTGCAACGTTAGTGGATGCATGATTGAATGCCAGTTTTACCATATCTAAAACTAGAAACATGTATCTTCACCTGGTTACCAGTTAAAAATAAGGGGCCATGTTTTCCTGTTTAAAACAGGCTAACCAACGTGTGGTTAACCCTTACCGACTAGCTCAATGTCCCTACCTAGCTAACTTTAGCAGTTGGTGGCTCTGTGTGCTGCCACTACGTTAGTTAGGCCTACAACGAAACCTTCGCCAAAATACAGCTCAGTAATGTGACAAAAATTACACAACATGTTACTCGTTTGTTAGCCACACGACTCTACAAACTATCCGCCAAAATACAAGACGTCTGACTGATATTGTTTTGGTTTTATACAAGAGAGGAACGAGGGTTCATGACATCGTCGAAAGAAATGGGATTAGGCAACGTCAACTAACATGAATCCTGTCCCGTTTCTCAGGGTTAGCTAGACTAGCATGGCTGGCTCACCTCAGACACTTCGTCGTCGTCGTCGCTGGCAGATCCAGGGCCGGCGGAAAGCACTGCGGCCGCAGCGAGTTTGAAATCAAGCCTGTCAGCTGCAGGCCCAGCAGCCTCGCCAAACAAGCGGACTTTATTTCCACCAACACCAATCCCTAAAGCCCCGAGTCCGGCTCCCGTTGTGGCTCCAACCACCATCCCTACGGCGGCGGAGCGCGGAGTCACAGAGTCAATCTCGTCCTCGAAGCCGTCCGTCAGCATTGCCGTCCCGGCTACTGCATCCTGCATACTTTCCTTAGTATTTTGTATTCTATTAGACGCAATATTGTCTTACACTTTCTTTGAAGTTGTTGGTATTTTAGTTATTATGTTTATACTTCAGAAAAAATCCTTAAACTCTCCTGAAGAGAGAAGAGTGTCTCTTTCCTCCAAGCAATTAACTTTCTAACAACCGAACGACTTTGCTCTGGTTCGGTCTTAACCCGCCTCTATTCAGAATCCATGCATGTTATTGGTCAGGAAAATAAAATACAAACATACTGTTGGCTAGAAAAGATGCTTGTCAGAGAAAAGCACACGACGTCAGGGTAGGTTTACGAGAAGGAATTGAAACTGAATATTTGGAAGATGATTGGACACCTGCACGTATGTCACAAAAAGTGCCACCTCCGTGATACGCCCATCCTTGCATTTATTAATAATGTATTGCAGTGTTATCAAATTTAGAAATCCTTTAACTGAAACAATAGCAATGCGCCACCCCACCTCAGTTTTGGTACAAAGCTGAGGAATGGGCCTGGATAAATGTAACCACGTTCAAATTCATAGACAGAGCTATGGATGCAAGGACCAGCCGTCCATGATGCCAACATTACCAACGACATAATATCGGCAAGACAGATTTTCCAAAGGTGGGGAAGTGGCAATTTTTACAAAGGATCACCTTCAGTGCTCGGTTGTCTCCACCAAGTCTGTCCCCAAACAATTTGATTTGCTGGTTTTAAGAAATTTCCCCATCGGGGATCAATAAAGTACCTATCTATCTATCTATCTATCTATCTATCTATCTATCTATCTATCTATCTATCTATCTATCTATCTATCTATCTATCTATCTATCTATCTATCTATCTATCTATCTATCTATCTATCTATCTATCTATCTATCTATCTATCTTAACCTTTCTAATAACTCTTTGTTGACTGTTGTTGGGTGCTATTGTCCTTCATCAGCACCGGCCTGTACCCTACCTGCCCTAAACTCTCTCTTGGCCCCTTACACTAAGTCTGAATTTGTCCTGCTAGGTGACCTAAACTGGGACATGCTTAAACCACCTGACCAAGTCCTTAAGCAATGGGACTCCCTAAATCTTTCTCTGATTATTAGCAATCTCACAAGGTATGACTCCAAACACCCAGAAAAGGCTACTCTTCTTGATGTTAAAATGGAATAGAATCAGCTTGATCCCCTCTGTCGAAGACGCTTGGATCTTCTTTTTTTATATTTTCAGTGGTATTGTTAACAAACACGCCCCCATAAAGAAAATGAGAATTAAAAACAGATTCAGCCCCTGGTTCGACCGTGATTTTGCAAAGTTATTCAGGCTGACTGGCTCTCGTTCAGGCAAATGAGAAATAAGTGCACTCAGGCTATCCGGAAGGCCAAAGTTAGTTACTTTAAGGAAAAGTTCTCTCTCTATGGGTCTAACCCCAAGAAATTCTAGAAAATGGTTAAAGACCTGGAGAATAAACCCTCCTCCTCACAGCTGCCCATGTCCCTTAAAGTTGATGTGGTTGTTACTGACAAGAAGCACATGGCTGAGCTCTTTAATCACCACTTCATTAAGTCAGGATTCCTATTTGACTCAGCCATGCCTCCTTGCCCGTCCAACATTTCCTCATCTGCCACCCCTTCTAATGCATCTATCCCTGATGCTGCTCCCTCTTTTTCCCCTGGAGGCAGTTACTGAGTCCGATGTGCTAAAGGAGATCCTGAAACTTGACCCCAAAAAAACATCTGGGTCAGATGGTTTAGACCCTTTCTTCTTTAAGGTTGCTGCCCCTATCATCGCCAAGCCTATCTCCGACCTTTTTAACCTGTCTCTCCGTTCTGGAGAGGTTCCCATTGCTTGGAAGGCAGCCACGGTTAGTCCTTTATTTAAAGGGGAGATCAAGCTGATCCTAACTGTCAGAGGCCTATTTCTATTTTGCCCCGTTTATCAAAAGTGTTGGAAAAACTTGTCAATAATCAACTAACTGGCTTTCTTGATGTCTATAGTATTCTCTCTGGTATGCAATTTGGTTTCAGCTCAGGTTATGGATGTGCCACTGCAAACTTAAAGGTCCTCAATGATGTCACCACTGCCCTTGATTCTAAGCAATGTTGTGCTGGTATTTTTATTGACTTGGCCAAAGCTTTTGATGCGGTAGACCATTCCATACTTGTGGGCAAGCTAAGGAGTATTGGTGTCTCTGAGGGGTCTTTGGTCTGGTTTGCTAACTACCTCTCTCAAAGAGTGCAGTGTATAAAGTCAGAAAATCTGCTGTCTCAGCCACTCCCTGTCACCAAGGGAGTACCCCAAGGCTCAATTTACATTAACAACATAGCTCAGGCAGCAAGAATCCCCTCCCTGGATTTTGTGTTAAATGCTCTACAACAAAGCTTTCTTAGTGTCCAACAAGCTTTCTCTACCCTTAACCTTGTTCTGCACACTTTCAAAACAAAGGTCATGTGGTTTGGTAAGAAGAATGCCCCTCTCCCCACAGGTGTGATTACTACCTCTGAGGGTTTAGAGCTTGAGGTAGTCACCTCATACAAGTACTTGGGAGTATGGCTAGACGGTACACTGTCCTTCTCTCAGCACATATCAAAGCTGCAGGCTAAAGTTACATCTCCGTAATCTAGCATGGGTAGGATGGTCATCCTCTATCGTAATCGCTCCTCTTTCACCCCAGCTGCCAAACTAACCCTGATTCAGATGACCATCCTACCCATGCTAGATTACGGAGACATCATTTATAGATCGGCAGGTAAGGGTGTTCTTGAGCGGCTAGATGTTCTTTACCATTCAGTCATCAGATTTGCCACCAATGGTCCTTATAGGACACATCACTGCAATCTATACTCCTCTGTAAACGGGTCATCTCTGTATACCCGTCACAAGACCCACTGGTTGATGCTTATTTAGAAAACCCTCTTAGGCCTCACTCCCCCCTATCTGAGATATCTACTGCAGCCCTCATCCTCCACATACAACACCCGTTCTGCCAGTCACATTCTGTTAAAGGTCCCCAAAGCGCACACATCCCTGGGTCGCTCGTCTTTTCAGTTCGCTGCAGTTAGAGACTGGAACGAGTTGCAACAAACACTCAAACTGGACAGTTTTATCTCAATCATGGACACTGACGGCTGCTTGGCGTGATGTATTGTCATCTCTACCTTCTTGCCCTTTGTGATGTTGTCTGTGCCCAATAATGTTTGTACCAAATAAAGGTTAAATAAAAATAATTTATACTATGTTTTGAGGCTATGCAGCATGTTGACATTGTTTACAAACATTGGAAAGGTAAACAAGCTTATATGTTGGATTCTGATGGGGTACGACAGTTGAGCTAAATTCATATATTCTTCAAAAATCAATGTGTGTATATATATTTCATTTAATTCCAAAAATGTATTTAGCAATTTAGGATTCAAGCTAGATCTTTGCCCACAGATTTTTCAGGGGTACATAGGCAATGCAATAGTAAGTGGCCACTCTGTTCCATTTTAATGTCAGTCTCTGCTGTCAATACATGTGCAAATATCAACCATGTATATTTGAACTCAATCTCTCAGAACCATGCCGCCTTTATTAGACCATAAAAACCTTTCCAAACACCACTGATGAGGTTGGCATATTTTAAACGGTTGAGGCTGGTTGGGCAGGATGAAATAAAACAGGATTTTCCCTGAGCAATCTGCCCTGCCAATGTGTGCAAACAAATACTGTACAGCTTTAAAATATGCTTAAAACTATAATTGGATGGTCAGTCCATGCATCAATAGCCTTTGAATTTGAGTGGTTACATTTGTGACAAATGTGCAAAGAACACACTGTTGTTTCAACTGCAGCATACAGGCATACCGTACACAGCATCTGTCACAGGTATGCATTATGTGCTGGATGGCCACTATTGTATTGAATATCCTCAGTCAAGCTGAACAAAAACACCCGTCAGTCTCATGCTTTCTTCGACCACATACCCTTTTTCAATCATACCCGAGGCTGAGTGAGCATTCTGTCATCATTTTGTGTTGTTGTAACTATGGCAATATGAATATAGCATTCACGATCATGTTTGACCATTTATTTCAGGAACATATGTAACTGCCATCAAAACAACAAATTATAGGTGGTATATTTAATCACAGCAACATTACTTATAAATATATATATTACACAAAAAACGTAATGCAAAGTAAAAAAAAAAACTAACGTAAGATCTCATTTTTAACGAAACGACCGCCACCTCTCAAGGATGTACTGAATATCATGTGGCTCTGTAAAATGAGTAGTTGAACCTAAACTTGTGAAGTGAAAGTTTAATGATTCAATCAGACACAAAAACAGGCATAGGAGGCCATTCTGGTGGTGGTACCAAATCTGTCTCAACCAAAAACTCAGTCAGTTTAAGATCCTGCAGGAACTACTGGGTCCAGTTTCCCCAGGTACAGATTAAGCCTAGTCCTGGACTATTTCAATGGAGAATGCTTTTAAGTCCAGGGCTAGGCTTAATCTGTGTCCAGCAACAGATACATATATATATATACATATACACACACACATATATATATACACACACATACACATATATATATATATACACACACACACACACACACATATATATATATATATATACATACATATATATATACACACACATATATATATATACATATATACATACATATATATTATAATTATTTATGTTTTTTACATGCGTTTATGTAATCACAAAAATAATTAAGTCTATAAACTGACTACATTAAAAACAAGCACAGCACATTTTACACACTACATTTAAAATATAGTTCCAGCTAAATCTGGCAACCCTAAAACCATACATTTTCAAGTAGACCGACAGTCATAAGCAGGTAAATGCATTTAAAAATCCCTGCTAAATCTCATGTCTGAATGACAAGAGGACAAGTGAACTGGTGTAGTCGGTAAGGCAGGTCTCCAACCACCTAGTCCTACTGTTGTATGCAGGCTTTGTTTTACCTCAGCACTACCACACCTGTTCACCTTATCTTCAGTCTCCAGAACAGGGATGGGCAACTGGCGGCCCCCCCCTTTTATAGGCCCACAGATCACATTGTATTTTTAGGAACTCATTGGGGGTCTCAATTTACTGTCCAGTTAGAACACTAGCATACACAAGGAGGAATTTCAAAATGTGGTTGTGCATCGGTTCTCTGTCAGTAACTGACAGTCACTCAATGTGCCAATGTCAGCTAACAGTTTTTAGATCGGTAAATTAGTCTTGGGGGGGGGGGCTAATTAATTTATTAAGTCACTCAGATATCATTAAAAACTGCAAACATTTCTCTCCACCCAATGGCAAAATGAGAAATGCATAAAAATAGTTAGAAAATAGCCAAATCTTCTCTCTGCCAGTATTGTCTAAGGCATGGAGGACCAGTGAAGTTGATATAGGCTGTCAGGAATGGTGCAGTCTGTAGCATAAAACCAGTGAGCCGGTGCAATCTGTAGCATATGTATCCTTTCCAGCTCACAGCGTGCTGAGGAATTCTCTGACCTGTGTGGAAACCGGGATAAAAGAAAATGCAGATGTAAGCCCTGAGAAATTCTGATTCAGGGTGAACTAAGTCATATCTTGAAGGAGCAAGTGCAAACCAACACTGACCTTGTCCAGCACAGCTTCTTGCTTGATTCGATCATTCTTGAAGTCATCATTAACATCTACGACCAGGATGGGGATATCTTTCAGGTACTCAAAATCAAGTCTAGAAGAAGTAGGAAACAATATTACCCTGATAACATTCAAATTTGCAGAAATGCCAGACACTTTATAAAGACACTACTCATCTGTGCTGTCAAAATAGGATGGAAGTAACACTTCACACCAACACAGAAATCAACACAAGTTGCATATTGATTAAAATAACCTCAACGAAAACATGTAAAGTGATGGAAATGTTCCATGAGCTGAAATAAAAGATCTCTCAAATCATCCCTGTTAGTGAGCATTAGTCCTTTGCCAAGATAATCCTTCCACCTGACAGGTGTGGCATATCAAGAAGCTGATTAAACAGCATGATCATTACACAGGTGCACCTTGTGATGGGAACAAAAGGCCACTAAAATGTGCAGTTTCGTCACAACATAATGCCACAGATGTCTCAAGTTGAGGGAGCGTGCAGATGGCATGCTGACTAAAAGGACCAGAGCTGTAGCCAGAGAACTCAATGTTAATTTATCTACCATCAACGTTGTTTTAAAGAACTTGGCAGTATGTCCAACCGGTATCACAACCGCAGACCGTGTATGGTGTCACATGGGCGAGCGGTTTGCTGATGCCAACGATGTAAACAGAGTGCCCCATGGTGGCGGTGGGGTTATGGTATGGGAAGGCATAAACTACGAACAAAATTGCATTTTATCAGTGGCAATTTGAATGCACAGAGATACCGCAATGAGATCTTGAGGTCCATTGTCGTGCCATTCATCTGCCGCCTTCACCTCATATTTAAGCATGATAATGCACAGCCCCATGTCGCACGGACCTGTACACAATTCCCGGAAGCTGAAAATGTCCCAGTTCTTCCATGGACTGCATACTCACCATACATGTCACCAATTGAGTATGTTTGGGATGCTCTGGATCAACGTATACGACAGCGTGTTCTAGTTCGCGCCAATATCGAGCAACTTCACACAAACATTGAAGATGAGTGGGACAACATTCTACAGGCCACAATCAACAGCCTGATCAACAATGTGTTATTACAAATAGAAAACACCTTACATAAGTATTCCCTTTGCAATGGTGCATCCCGTTTCCATTGATCATTCTGGAGATGTTTCTACATCTTGATTGGAGTCCACCTGTGGTAAATTTAATTGATTGGACATGATTTGGAAAAGGCACACCTGTCTAAATAAGGTTCCACAGTGCATGTCAGAGAAAAAAACCAAGCCATGAGGTTGAAGGAATTGTCTGCATAGCTCCGAGACAGGATTGTGTCGAGGCACAGATCTGGGGAAGGGTACCAAAACATGTCTGCAATATTGAAGGTCCCCAAGAACACAATGGCCTCCATCATTCTTAAAAATGGAAGAAGTTTGGAACTACCAAGACTCTTCCTAGAGCTGGCCGCCCGGCCAAACTGAGCAAACGAGTGAGAATGACAGAGCTCCAGAGTTCCGTTGTGGAGATGGAAGAACCTTCCATAAGGCACTTAAAGAACTCAGACCATAAGAAACAAGATTCTCTGGTCTGATGAAACCAAGATTGAACTCTTCGGTCTGAATGCCAAGTGTCACGTCTGGAGGAAACCAGGCACCATCCCTACGGTGAAGCATATTGGTGACAACATCATGTTTTTCAGCAGCAGGGACTGGGAGACTAGTCAGGATCGAAGGAAAGATGAACAGAGCAAAGTACAGAGAGATCCTTGATGAAAACCTGCTGCAGAGCACTCAAGACCGCAGACTTGGGCGAAGGTTCACAGGACAATGACCCTAAGCACACAGCCAAGAGGATGCAAGAGTGGTTGAGGGACAAGTCTCTGAATGTCCTTGACTGGTCCAGCCAGAGCTCGGACTTGAACCGAGCATCTCTGGAGAGACCTGAAAAGAGCTGCGCAGCAACGCGGATCTGAGAGGATCTGCAGAGAACAATAGGAGAAACTCCCCAAATACAGGTGTGCCAAGCTTGTAGCGTCATTCCCAAGAAGAGTCAAGGCTGTAATCGCTGCCAAAAGGTGCTGCAAAGTACTGAGTCAAGCGTCTGAATACTTATGTAAATAAGGTATTTCGTTTTTTTATAAATTTGCTAACATTTCTAAAAACCTGTTTTTGCTTTGTCATGATGGTGTAGTGTGTGTAGATTGAAGAGGATAAAAAAAAAAATCATTTTCAAAATAATGCTGTAACGTAACACAAGGTGGAAAACGTCAACAGGTCTGAATAGTTTCTGAATGCACTGTATGTATAAATGGGTGAACACTTACTGAGTACTGCGGTGGTATAGCCAGCACTCGTGCTTGTAGTGCAGTTGCTCCAGATAGTCAATTGGAATTCCTTGTTCCTCCTCCCGTCCTCGGAGGTGCAGCCTCTGCATACATCTCTGAAACACAGAGATGAAATATTTGGGTCAGTTTCTCCGCCGGGCCGAAATATTTAGACCATGCAAGCACTTCAGTATAATGTAAGACTGAAAATTAAATCCTCAAGGCTGAAAATTAAATCCTCCAAGAACGTGGCTGTGTAAAAAAATAAATCTGACAGTCAAACTGCCTGGAGTTCAAACCCTTGTGACCTGAGGGTGTAATGGCTTGACTCACCTGTGGGTCAGCCCGAAGGTAGATCATGGCATCCAGCTCAATTTGAGACTCAAACTGAGAAAGCAGCCAACCGTGCCAGTCTTGGTAAATGGCCCATTCGGTCTCATTCAAGTCCCCAGACTCAAATAGGTTAGAGGCAAATATATACCTGGCAAAGAGCCACAATACAAGTCAGAAAAAAAGTATAGAGTCTGGGGTATAGAAATACAAGATATCTGGGGTGCAATAAAAAGACATATTGCATAGTATGAGTGGTTGGCTGAATATGTACTCATACTATGCAATGTCTTTTTATAGCTTCTTTTTGCACTCCAGATATCTTGTATTTCTATACTTTTTCATACTGCCGCTCTATCAATCAACCACCAGACGGGTACACACCTGTCACTGTAAACAGAGCGCTCAAAGAACTGGACAGGTTTCTCTGCCTGTTGCAACTTTGCAGAAGGTGGCTGCAGCTGAGCACGCACACGACTCAAACAAGCGTAACTCTGGAACGTGTAGGACCAGCGGCTAGGTTTGTCATACAGCATCTGCAGCAGGTTGCCTCCACTCTTCTGAGATGTGCTGAGCTCCTGGAAGAGGGAACACATAATTGTCAAGAAGAGGACCAATTGTCCAACATTGTGACTCACATGAACTTAACATTAAAATGGGGTATAACTTTAAGTAACATTACATAGCATGTAGTTACCTCATACTCATTGTCAGTGTTTTGAACGTTGCACCACTTCCCAATGGGCTCCGGTATGACCTCCCATTCTTCTGAAGATTTCTCTAAAATGTGCACAAATGTTGACTTCCCTGCAGCTGCAACACACAGAAACACCTTTCAAGCAGTATCCTAATATAACGTTATTAGGAAAAGAAGAGACTAATTTAAGAAAAGTTAGCTATTTAACCAGAACTTTTAAAAACAGGGCGGAGATTTTGAGAAAAGTAACAACATCTAAGATGCAACTGTTCTGAATTGAAGCCAAGAGTCAAATGTAGCATGCTAGCATTAGCATGCTAAGCTAATCTGAGCAAGCTAGTTAGTTAAGCATTTAGCAAGCTCTTAGCTACTTTAATAAATATGTTTAGTCATAGAATAGAGCTAACAAGCCACGTCTCGAATATACCATTAAATCATCTCTAATATTCTTTAGCAAGATATTTAGTTGAATAAGCTATATAAACTTGGACTGGACTGTTTTGCTTCCCTTGGGGAAGAAACGTAAAATACTAAGCTAAACCCCGTGTGGCTCAGTTGGTAGAGCATGGTGATGCTTGCGTCGCCAGGGTTGTGGGTTTGATTCCCACAGGGGACCAGTATGAAAATGGTATGCCCTCTACATTAAAATCGCTCTGGATAAACGCGTTTGCTAAATAACTAAAATGTAAATGTAGCTTAGCAGAGAGCTAAGTCCTACTACTACTTGAATTATAAAATACAAATATGCCAGTAGGTCAGATAACATTTGTTTTATTAAAAGTTTAGCTGAATAAGCTGTATAAACAAATATTGTAACAGACTGTTTATGCTGCCCTATGGGGGAGAAAATGTTAATTTGGGTTAAGATCACTTTGCTGCCCTATGGGCAGCCATGGACTTATGGTCATTTCCATGTAAAAAGGACTCTGATTGGGCCTCCCATAGGGCGGCGCACAATTGGCCCAGTGTCTTCAGAGTTTGTCCAGTGTAGGCCGTTATTGTAAATAAGAATTTGTTCTTAATTGACTTTCCCAGTTAAATAAAGGTTAATTAAAAAAAATATATATATATATAAAAACTCGACAGATTCCAACATCTATCAAATGTACTACTTAAAAAAGAGAGAATCGAGCTATATACAGTCGTGGCTAAAAGTTTTGAGAATGACACAAGTATGGGTCTCCACAAAGTTTGCTGCCTCAGTGTTGATGATGGCAGTGAGGTGTTATTTTATTTGTGTATGGAAGTGGTTAGCCAGTTAGATTGACTGCCGTTTCAAGGTTACTCTTCCGCCAGAGCGTCCAGTGCGCGCCGCTCTAAACGCTCTGAATCCACTAACACTCCAGAGTGGATTTACAAACATGGAAACTGGAAGTTTCGGTACAATTTTACAAATGCCGTCGGATAATTTGGTCGACATGGAGGGCTCTTTTTGTCGTTAAAATGAATTATCCGCAAATATTTGTGTACCTATCATTTAGAATTAAATTTGGAGTCACTCGGGAAAGTATGCAGTTTATTAGGCTAATATATATATTAAATACATTCACTTCACAGGGTCTTCTTCTGGGGACATGAGCATCGATACTTGGCAGACGTTTGACAAATAAAATAATCTCGCTCTTTTGTTCATAATAATAATTACCTGCAACCTATACCCGAAATGGACCTGCCCTATATAACAACATTTGATGTAGGAAATCCATCAGCATATTTTAGTCGGCACATGAGAAGTTTTTTGTTATACTTTATTTAACTTGGCAAGTCAGTTAATTAATAGTTATTTACAAGCAAATATGATGGAAGTATAGTTTTTCTACGGATTGAGAATATTTGCATTAAAATCTGTCGCCAATTGGATACAAACCTAATGTTACCTAGTGTAGTTTTCGTGATATTAACTAGATATTAAACTATCTAATGTTTAGTAGTTAGGAGGAACACAAAGCAGGCAAAGATTGACATGATGTATTGTTTTGGCGCCAACAACACCTCTGTTTACAATGAACAGAACGGAATGTACCAACTAGTGGTGTCGATTCGGCGGGATGGGTTGAGTAAAATCAGACCACACATCCTGGAGGTTAAACATCCACATAGGTAGTTCACTAGTTATCTAATTTTAGAAATGTATAGATTGCTAGCTCAGATAAAAAGTTACATTGTGTAACGTTAGATAGCTAATTAAATGTGTAGCCTAGCTGGCTGTGCAAACTCACCAATGTTTCCTTCAATGGATATCTTCTTAGTTCTTTTCTCAAAACTGTTGTCAAATGTCGGACTTGAACATATTCTCTTAGGAGGTGTTGCCATTATAAAGAATGAGATATTGGCAAAATTATTTAGCTAGTTAAAAACGCAAAACCTAGATAGCCAAGTTCCCCGAGAAAGCCCAACAGACACAGGAGCAGAGTGGCGCGACAATCAGATCAAATTCTTCTTCTTCTTTGGATTAATGGCGGATCGCAACCAACTGAAAGGCGCATACACCGCCACCTACTGTTTAGGAGTGTGGTCATCCATGGCAACTTAAACTTATATTCTTATTGTCAGACCAGTCACCCTACTAAAATATATAACTTCCCCATCTACCTCACTGCTTCCATCTCCCCTTCCCAAAATACCATCTAACCCCCATTCTCCTTACTCCTTCAAACAATCTTTCTCTCTGTGTATCACATAACTGACAGTATAACAACACATCTTCCACTGTCTCCCCTACCAAACATGCATCACACATCCCATTTTCATGTTTTCCTATTAATTTCAATGTTGAATTCAGTCCTGTATGTCCAAATTTTCATCTTCCCAGTACCACTTATCTGCTTTATGTATCGCTGCAAAGACATTTCCCAACACATTTGCTTTTTCTTTACTATTTACAGCCATAACATCTCCCTTTTTTAATAATTTACTGTTTTACCTTTTCCCATAATCCTTTATAACATTTTCCACACATCCCCTGCCGAGTGTCTCTTCCTTTAGATGAACAGAAGTCATGCCACGCCCCTCTCTTTGCCATTTTAATAACTTTCCTCCATTTTGCTTTCTTTCTTTGCAACTCTATCATATTATTAACTGTTATTCTTTCATATTTTATATGTCTCCTCATGATCCTGTAAGGCCTTGCCACATTCTTCATTCCACCATGGAACTATCCTTCGTTGACCACCTTGTATAGGAATAGCCATTGTTGCAGCTTTCAATATAGCCAAATGTATGTGACATTACTTCCCCACAAACTGTTGTGTGCATTAAAATCACCACACAATCATCATCACAATCTCTTTACCACCTGTCTATCCTCCCACAACCTTTTCTAGCATACCGACTGTGATGAGTCTACACAGATTATAATAATTAAATATCATGATTGTCGCCCTCTTCCTATAAACTTCCACTATCACACATTCATCTTCATTATTCTCCAAAATAAATCTATAAGCATTTCCATCTTTAATGAAAGCCGCACACCCCCTCCAGATCCTACATTTCTATCACTCCTTACTAATACGTATCCCGGGATAATGAAATCCAAATGTGGTTTTAACCAAATCTCTAGAATACATATTATATCCGGCAACACATTTAAATAATTTAAACTCAGAGCATTCCATTGAACTATAACTATAACACCATTATCCTACTTAATATCTTGTTCATTAGTTGAAATATTATTCAAGAACTGATGTACTATGTCTATTGTGACTTCTGTGAACCCGAGAATTTCCTGAGCCGCCGTAACTACCTCTGCGATCTTGCTCGTCCTGCTTTTATGCACTGAGCAGCAATTTATGGCCTTACAAATAAAGGCTATGAATTCAATACGATTTACCATCAGTTTTATCAGTAATCAAACCTTCATGTACGCACTGCGTCTTAACTATATTGTCACGCTCCACTTGACTATTTGAACGTGCCACTATTTGCCGTTGAGTTACTATTGTGGTTGGTTGTGCAATATTCTTGGCATTTACCTTCTTCACTGCCTCAGCATATGATACATAATTTCCGACCTTATACCTCTGTGCTTCCATTGCCTTCTGATGTACTTCACATCCACCATATGCTGCACTATGTTCACTATTGCAATTACAACATTTAACTTCATCTTCAGGTGCACATGTTCCATACTCATGCCCCTCCCCCACACCTTGCACATCTCAACTGACTTCTACAAACATTTGCAGTAGGTCCACTTCTTTGACACTTGAAACACCGCAGTGGCGGCGGCACATATTATCTAACCTGAAAACGTATTGATCCCAATTGTACTCTTTTTGGTAACATTTCTTCGAAATGTATAAGAACCGTTGTAGTTTCAACTCTAACTCCATTCCTTTTACTAATCAGTATTTTTTGCTTCAAACACTTTCCCTCCTTTCAACAACTCTTTAATTCCTCCATAGTTACCATCAAATCAATACCAGCAACTACCCCCCAGTTTGGCCTTAGCACCTGGTATATGACACTTGACACTACCTCCATGAAGTGACTCCATGTTCAGAATTTTCTCTTGTTGCATTTTACTATGAACCACAATCAGTATTTTTCCAGAACCAACCGGTTTGGAGACTTAATTATCCCAATCTCCTTCTGAATTGCTTTTGTCAATTGTATTGGATGAAAATATTTCCCTAAAGGTTCCGAATACACCACCATCACCTTGTATTCTTCCATTTCATCCTCTCTTGTTGTCCTACGTTTTACTGGTCTGTTATCAATACTCATATTTCCCCCACCACTTTTAAACCCGTCATCCTCCTTACTTACCTTATTTCTTTGCTTTTTCTTAACCATCGCACATTTTTCTCTGAAATAAAATCCTCATTCATTGAGTTATAACTTCCATCTGAACTACCCGCCATAACGACCACCAACTCTAAACCACCGACTCTAAACCACCGACTTTAAACCACCGACTCTAAACTTGTCATAAAAACAAACAAACTAAACTTGCAAGATCTCTCCTCTGTTAACTTGTCAAATAACCAATAACAGCCCTCCATCTTGCTACAACTTCAAATTAATCCCTCTAAAAATCCAACTCGAAACGTGCCTCTCCGTCTGGAACTCACTTCAACCGCCTCTTCATCAAATTGAACTCCGCGCCAAGAGGATATACTACCTCCGGGGGTGGACCAAAGTTTCAATACTACATGACCCACGACTTCTTCTTCGATTAGGTTTAACGGTGGTTGGTATCCAGTAAATGTTTTATTTGTAACTTATTTTGTCGGACGCAAAGGATTTACTTCAGATACCGGACAAGGCCCAAATCCCTGTCATTTGCATGAAGAAGAGACGGAGATATAAGGGACGTAGGTCCAGGTGCCTTGTAAGAATCCGACAGCGAGTGGGTAACCCGCCTCTACCTTCCGTACTATCCTCATACTATGCAATGCCTTTTTGCACGCCAGACTTGTTGTATTTTTATACTTTTTCATACTGCCACACTATGTATTGTGTATCTGTCTTTTGTGTATTTCGTTCTGGCATTTTGCACCTGCCCTGTGTTTTTCTTAGCTGCCCCAGGGATCAATACTCGGGACTCTGACTCTCTATTGGTTACACAGACTTTTGGCCTTTGTGCTCTGATATCTGCTTTACTGATTTCTGCTCTCGTAAAAGCCTGGGTTTTCTGCACGTTAATACTAGAAGCTTATTACCTAAAATGGATCAATTGAAAGTGTGGGTTCACAGCTCCAATCCAAATGTGTTGGTCATTACTGAGACGTGGTTAAGGAAGAGTGTTTTGAATTGTTAACCTTTCTGGTTATAACCTTTCTGGTTATAACCGGCAAGACAGATCTTCCAAAGGTGGGGGGGTGGCAATTTTTACCAAGGATCACCTTCAGTGCTCGGTTTTCTCCACAAAGTCTGTCCCCAAACAATTTGTTTTGCTGGTTTCTGTATTAAACTTTCAAATAACTCTTTGTTGACTGTTGCTGGGTGCTATCGTCCTCCATTAGCACCGGCCTGTACCCTACCTGCCCTAAGCTCTCTCTTGGCCCCTTACACTAAGCCTGAATTTGTCCTGCTTGGTGACCTAAACTGGGACATGCTTAAACCACCTGACCAAGTCCTAAAGCAATGGGACTCCCTAAATCTTTCTCAGATTATTAGCAATCCCACAAGGTATGATCCAAACACCCAGAAAAGGCTACTCTTCTTGATGTTAAAATGGAATAAAATCAGCTTGATCCCCTCTGTCGAAGACGCTTGGACCTTCTTTTTTAAATATTTTCTGTGATATTGTTAACAAACACGCCCCCATAAAGAAAAAGATAATTAAAAACAAGTTCAGCCCCTGGTTTGAACGTGATCTTGCAGAGTTACTCCACCTCAAGAATTGCATTTGGCGAAAGGCCCAGTACACGCTTATTCAGGCTGACTGGCTCTCGTTCAGGCAAATGAGAAATAAGTGCACTCAGGCTATCCAGAAGGCCAAAGTTAGTTACTTTAAGGAAAAGTTCTCTCTCTTTGGGTCTAACCCCAAGAAATTCTAGAAAATGGTTAAAGACCTGGAGAATAAACCCTCCTCCTCACAGCTGCCCATGTCCCTTAAAGTTGATGATGTGGTTGTTACTGACAAGAAGCACATGGCTGAGCTCTTTAATCACCACTTCATTAAGTCAGGATTCCTATTTGACTCAGCCACGCCTCCTTGCCCGTCTAACGTTTACTCATCTGCCACCCCTTCTAATGCATCTATCCCTGATGCTTCTCCCTCTTTTTCCCCTGGAGGCAGTTACTGAGTCCGATGTGCTAAAGGAGATCCTGAAACTTGACCCCAAAAAAACATCTGGGTCAGATGGTTTAGACCCTTTCTTCTTTAAGGTTGCTGCCCCTATCATCGCCAAGCCTATCTCCGACCTTTTTAACCTGTCTCTCCGTTCTGGGGAGGTTCCCATTGCTTGGAAGGCAGCCACGGTTAGTCCTTTATTTAAAGGGGGAGATCAAGCTGATCCTAACTGTCAGAGGCCTATTTCTATTTTGCCCTGTTTATCAAAAGTGTTGGAAAAACTTGTCAATAATCAACTGACTAGCTTTCTTGATGTCTATAGTATTCTCTCTGGTATGCAATTTGGTTTCAGCTCAGGTTATGGATGTGCCACTGCAACCTTAAAGGTCCTCAATGATGTCACCTCTGGCCTTGATTCTAAGCAATGTTGTGCTGGTATTTTTATTGACTTGGCCAAAGCTTTTGATGCGGTAGACCATTCCATACTTGTGGGCCGGCTAAGGAGTATTGGTGTCTCTGAGGGGTCTTTGGTCTGGTTTGCTAACTACCTCTCTCAAAGAGTGCAGTGTATAAAGTCAGAAAATCTGCTGTCTCAGCCACTGCCTGTCACCAAGTGATTACCCAAAGGCTCAATCCTAGGCCCCACACTCTTCTCAATTTACACCAACAACATAGCTCAGGCAGGAGGAAGCTCTCTCATCCATTTATATGCAGATAATACAGTCTTATACTCAGCTGGCCCCTCCCCAGATTGTGTGTTAAATGCTCTACAACAAAGCCTTCTTAGTGTCCAACAAGCTTTCTCTACCCTTAACCTTGTTCTGAAACCCTCCAAAACAAAGGTCATGTGGTTTGGTAAGAAGAATGCCCCTATCCCCACAGGTGTGATTACTACCTCTGAGGGTTTAGAGCTTGAGGTAGTCACCTCATACAACTACTTGGGAGTATGGCTAGACGGTACACTGTCCTTCTCTCAGCACATATCAAAGCTGCAGGCTAAAGTTAAATCTAGACTTGGTTTCCTCTATCGTAATCACTCCTCTTTCACCCCAGCTGCCAAACTAACCCTGATTCAGATGACCATCCTACCCATGCTAGTAATTACAGAGATGTAATTTATAGATCGGCAGGTATGGGTGTTCTTTTGTGACTAGATGTTCTTTACCGTTCGGCCATCAGATTTGCCACCAATGCTCCTTATAGGACACATCACTGCACTCTATACTCCTCTTAGGCCTCACTCCCCCCTATCTGAGATATCTACTGCAGCCCTCATCCTCCACATACAACACCTGTTCTGCCAGTCACATTCTGTTAAAGGTCCCCAAAGCGCACACATCCCTGGGTCGCTCGTCTTTTCAGTTGCTGCAGCTAGCGACTGGAACAGGCTGCAACAAACACTCAAACTGGACAGTTTTATCTCAATCTCTTCATTCAAAGACTCATGGACACTCTTACTGACAGTTGTGGCTGCTTTGCGTGATTTATTGTCATCTCTACCTTCTTGCCCTTTGTGCTGTTGTCTGTGCCCAATAATGTTTGTACCATATTTTGTGCTGCTATTGTTGTTGTGTTGTTCCATGTTGTTGTCATGTTGTGCTGCTACCATGTTGTTGTCATGTTGTGCTGCTACCATGTTGTTGTCATGTTGTGTTGCTACCATGTTGTTGTCATGTTGTGCTGCTACCATGTTGTTGTCATGTTACGTTGCTACCATTCTGTGTTGTCATGTGTTGCTGCCTTGCTATGTTGTTGTCTTAGGTCTCTCTTTATGTAGTGTTGTTGTGTCTCTCTTGTTGTGATGTGTGTTTGTATTCCCAGGTATTTTGCCTTTTGGTAGGCCGTTATTGTAAATACAAATTTGTTCTTAACAGACTTGCCAAGTGAAATAAAGGTTAAATAAAATAAAATAGGGACTCCTCACACTCCAGTACACTAGGCGGCGGTGTATGCACCTTTCAGTCAGTCGCGATCCGCCATTATAAATGTAATGTTTTGCGGTTCCGGCGTTGTAGGAACACCAGGCCCGGTAACAGCCACGCCGAACACCAGATTAGAGAATACAAGGTATTATCATTTTGGTGGTTGCATTCTATTACAGCTGAACGGTTAGCTAACTTAAGTTAATGCATTTGTAATAATAAGTATGTGCACATGAGTTTTCGACTGACCTAAATTAATGGATAGTGTTAATTAATGGATAGTGTTAGGTAAGCGGTGGGAGTGTTGAGGCCCGCGACGTCTTTGTCTGCTGGCCGATATCATGCTTTGTGTAGATAGAAAACTACCAACATTGTTGCTGGTTTTGTCAATGATCATTCAGGCATTTACTCGCTGACCTAATAACAAACGTGCAACATAACAATAAATCAAACTCCTGATCGAACTAGTTAGTTAAGGTTACCTACTCATTCATTGAAATGAATGCTAAATAACTTTACATTTGCTCTGTTGTTTAGACCAGCCCATCCAAATAGATGTTTTATGTTTAGATAGCAACTCAAATTGACATGCCATTGATACCGTTGTTTAATAGAGTAATAGACTCTGGTGTAAAATATTATGTATTAAAGTTCGCCTATCTATTAACGTTAGCTGTCAATCCGAAATGGAATTGATTCAGATTCTGCGTTTCCCGTGTTCTGATTTGAAGATGTATTGAGTTCTGGCTTTACCTCTCAAAATGGCTCCCGTCTGACCCGTTTGTTTTCCTTAGTAGGCAGCTGTGGTTCAGCAAAGTCCCACACTTGTAGATGGTTATTAATTTATATTTAGACAAGGCTGAACTATGATCATTTCCAATATGGCTATTTATCGTTAAAGCTGCAATATGATACTTTTTGGGGAACTGACCAAATTCACATAGAAATATGTTAGATTTGTCATTCTCATTTGAAAGCAAGCTGGAGAAGTGGTAGATGTGTTCTATTTGCGTTATTTCTATGCTTCCCGTTCAAATTTCATTTTTGCATGTTTTACTTTTGGTTTTTTACACCAGCTGAAAATACAATATTTTTGGTTATGGAAAAGAGATTTAATTTCACAGCGGTTTAGATGGAACAATGATTCTCTACACCTGACTTGCTTGTTTTGTCACACAAATGGAAATTAAGGCAACTATTATCATTCTGCCAACCAGGAAATGGCGGAGTGGTTTCTGCATAGTGCATCTTTAAATGCTAGTTTCCAATCTAGATGCACTGACTATAGCAGGGGTAGGCAACTAGATTCAGCTGTGGGCCATGTATGTCTGAGCGATGGTTGTTGCTGGAACATAACAATAATGATAATAATACTACTACTTCTAATAATACTAATATTATTTCTACACTGCAAATTTGCCACAATTAAGCACATCTTTTAAAATATGAAAATAGCAATGTCATACCTTGGTTACACTGACAATCTTTTTTGTTTTTATTCGTGGGACTACTTGGGGACAG
Source organism: Thymallus thymallus (assembly GCA_023634145.1). NCBI lineage: Eukaryota > Metazoa > Chordata > Actinopteri > Salmoniformes > Salmonidae > Thymallus > Thymallus thymallus. The sequence continues at coordinate 40,157,376 of CM042391.1, read as the reverse complement.
ATTTTCTAAATTAAATATATTTTCTGCTTAATCCCCGAGCTGACAAGGTAAAAATCTGTCGTTCTGTCCCTGAACAAGGCAGTTAACCCACTGTTCCCAGGCTGTCATTGAAAATAAGAATTTGTTCTTAACTGACTTGCCTAGTAAAATAAAGGTAAAATAAATAAAATATACCCAAAACAAAAAAAAAACGTAGTGGCCGAGGGCTACCTATTGCAGACCCCTGATGTATAATATCTTACTTTGACGGTCTCTCTCAAACCAGGGCTGACCATCCATAAACCAACCATGGCAGATGGAGAGGGATTTGTGGTGCGTATTCGTGGCCTTCCCTGGTCTTGCGCTGTCGACGAAGTGGCAAGGTTTTTCTCTGGTGAGAACACAGATACTTATTTTGTAAAATAAAAACAACCCTCTAAGTATGTCTGAAGTATTTAAGTGACTAAATTGGTGTAATTCTATTCCAGATTGTAAAGTTGCAAACAACGGGACAAGCATCCATTTCACCTACACTCGGGAGGGTAGGCCAAGCGGCGAGGCCTTCGTAGAGCTGGAGTCGGAGGAAGACCTGAAGATTGCCGTCAAGAAAGACAGAGAGACCCTGGGTCACCGATATGTGGAAGGTATTCATTCATTTGGTTTTGTCTCCCGGTTCTAATAGTGTCTTGAATTTAGATTATCTTCGAGGTGATTGTGCCAACATGTTCTGGTATGATATGAGATTAGATGCTAAAGAATCCTAATGTTTTGTTTTCTGTCTCAGTATTCAAATCGAACAACGTGGAGATGGACTGGGTCATGAAGCACACCGGTCCAAACAGCCCGGAGACTGAGGGGGATGGGCTTGTGCGACTGCGTGGCCTCCCCTTCGGCTGTAGCAAGGAGGAGATTGTCCAGTTCTTCTTAGGTGTGTTTGATGCACTTTGTCGTCCAGTTCTATGAACTCTTAAGATAATCACCCTCAGTTAATATCAACATAGCTTTGAGAATACGCTGCCTGTAGTTCAAGACTTGGCTGAAGGAAAATTCTTATCTTAATGGCCTCTTGACATTCAATTTTCATCTGAACTCTGTGATATGACTTCACTATGATAGTCCATCAACTCAGACTAGATTAGAGCCTAGATGGATACTTCTGTTTTGGATTATTCTTACATTCAGACCCATAGTCATCCACTCAACAGTAGCATCACTATTAGCTGGAGCAAAGCACTAACTTAATTTCTCCCTACGATTCTATGGGTCACTATATTTTGTTTATGTTCCCAGAATGAAGTACAAAAAACAAACAGTAAGTAAATAAATGATCAAAATGGTGACTCATCTGGCACGCTGTTTATAAGGTTCTTCTTCTTTTCATAGGGTTCTCGTCTGTGTTTTTTTCTTCATTTTGTTATTTTTGAAGAAAAAGAGCAACAACTCTGTGAATGGGCATGTGATTTAATATGTCCCCCGCTGGGGTTATCTGTCCTTGGGTTGAAGGGTTGGAAATCGTGCCAAATGGGATAACATTGCCGGTGGACTTCCAGGGGAGGAGTACGGGGGAGGCCTTCGTGCAGTTTGCTTCACAGGATATAGCTGAAAAGGCTCTAAAGAAACACAAGGAAAGAATAGGGCACAGGTGGGGATGGATGGTTGGCTGGTTAAGTTGCTTTTCTTATGGTATTCACCTGTTACCACAATCGTCTTCTGTGGTAATGACACATGCCAAGAACCTGCACTTGCTACAAGGACATTTATACATGTATCCATTTCAGATAATCGCCCATAGCCTCTTGGAAATCAGAGATGCACCTCGTATTTTTGGGGCCAAAACATACTTTAGTGCTGAGTGATTGTCCTGGACTTGGTTTTGTGAGGAAGTTTTCGAATGACTTCCACTCAAAGGTGTCAGGAAACACCTTTGACCTGTAGATGGAGAATTGAGAATATACATCACTAAACTGAGTCGGACACAAATAAAAGGCTTTTGATCTACGCCCCAATCCAATTAATAATAAATCGAATTTAAATGCGTTCTCTTAAGAAGGCACCTTGACACCATTGTGTTTTTTCTCTAGATGGTACCAGTTTTCACTCTGCACTAAATCCACAGGCCCTCATGGCACACAGATGTAACTGAGACCCAGTCTTCCTTGGGCCATGGATCCTGCAGTCACAAGGAAAGCTTTGATTTTTCTGGGGTCAATAATGGCATTTATTTAATGGCAACACTGACAAGTGTAGTTCCCAATGGTTCTTTTGAGTGACCATAAGAAAAGGTTTTTTCATTTTTCTGGATTTCTCAGTGATAGTTTATTTAAAACATCAACAGGAAAATAGCTGTAGCATTCCAGTGGCTATTTACCATTTAACCCTAACAAGAGACTTCAATGTTCAGTCAGTGAAAGTCACAACTAGTTTGAGGCATTACTTGTCTTATTTTATGATTGACATGCATGGCTGTGAGTAACAGGACAAATGCTACAGTCCCATGTCCTTAGTGCTACATGATGTATGTTTTGCTCTTGTACAGTATTCCCCTCAATAGTGGTTAAACCTTTTGGGACCCTGGCCTAATGCTTGTCTGTGTGCCTGTAGGTATATTGAGATATTCAAGAGCAGCAACGCCGAGGTGCGGACTAACTACGAGCCCCCACGCAAAACCATGGGCGGCATGCAGAGACCAGGCCCCTACGACCGGCCCGGTGGTGGAGGCGGCCGTGGCTACAACGGCATGAGCCGGGGAGGCTCTTTCGACAGGATGCGCCGTGGGGGCTACGGCGGAGGTGAGGCTGGTGAGAACATAGTTCAGTTCTCTGTCCTTACATTTCTTTACTACTCTTCTGGTTTCTGCTCTCTTGGGAAATCACAGTGGATGGTGATGATGGGGGGGGGAAATGAACATGTTTTTGGATGTTAAAATGCATACCCGAGTTTCTATTTCAAATGTATTTTGTAGGTGGAACAAATCGTAAGCTTTCTACCTCTGTCGACTTTCCTAACAACCATAGGTTCAGATCGTTATAGCGATGGTGGTTCGAGTTTTCAGAGTACGACCGGACACTGCGTGCACATGAGGGGGCTTCCTTACCGGGCAACAGAGACTGACATCTACAGTGTGAGTACCGGAACTAGTTACATAATATACACACTCAGCCATTGACAGGTTACTTATGGCAAGGTAAATGGTCACTGACTGATAATGCTAATTGTTGCAATTTTTTCCCATGTAGTTTTTCTCGCCACTGAACCCAGTGCGAGTGCACATCGAGGTCGGGCCAGACGGGAGGGTGACTGGAGAGGCTGATGTGGAGTTTGCCACACATGAGGATGCTGTGGCAGCCATGTCGAAGGATAAAGCCAACATGCGTAAGTCTGCAGTAATTGAATATGTGGTGTGTGGGTGATCATCACAGTTCCTGTCTGAATAGTTACATCCTACATACTTCTGTCTTTTTAATCCAGTCAAGAAGTTTGCTTTGTTTCACGCTACCCTCTCTTCCTCAGAGCACCGTTATGTTGAGTTGTTCCTCAACTCAACGGCAGGGGGCAGCAATGGTGGCTATGGCGGACAAATGATGGGGGCTATGGGTGAGTTTATTCAGTTGGAAGTATGGATAGTAGATGGGAGCATAAGTGTATTCTTAGCCAACGGTTGTAGTTCTGTGTGCAGCATCAGTTTAGACATGCACCATATTGTTGTAAGTTATTTTATTTGACAGAGTTCTATTTTCCACAGCCAACCAATCTTCCTATGGAGGCAGCCAGCAGATGAGTACTGGTTACACAGGGGGCTACAGCAGCCAGTCCAGCATGGGGGGGTACAATGATTACAGTAAGTGTCAGCTCTCTGCTGCCTGTAACAGGAGGGTTGTTACGAACATTAAGCCTCAGTTTTAAATTCCTGCCGCTACGTATGTTTTACTTCCTGGCCCTACATAGTTCACTATTTGCGTCACTTACCAAAATATTACATGGGGTCTTGTATGCTAGGAAAGTGGAGATGTCATAGATCATCAAAAAGTAAACCTTGCTGGAGACACATTGCCGTTTGAGACCGCATCGTGTTTGCTAGCAAAGATATTTGTTGTGGCAAATTAACTAGGGCTGGGAATTGCCAGGGACCTCACAATAAGATATGCATTGTGTTTTTTTATGATTCTATACATATTGCAATTCGATAATGTGATTTTATTGGTCAGCATATGTCTGCTGCAGAGGGATGAGAATGCCATGAGAACGAGTTTTGATTGGTCATGGAAATAAGTGCTGAAAACAAATGTAAAAAGATGGAGAACAAGCTATGAAGGAACAATAATGGTGTTTTGGTTCAGTTACAGCCAACTAGTGCAAATATATTGCGATATTGTCAATACAATATATTGTAAAGTAATATCACAATGCAACTATCGAATCTTTCTCACCCCAGTCCCTAAAATGAATGGTAAATAACTGAATTGTTTGCCCCACATTTAGCTAAGATGATTAGCTAGCCAGCTACAATGTTTTAGTTAGCTGTCACGTCAACACTATTTAGCTCTGTCAATAACATGTCTCCAAGAATATGTGGTGTCTCCAATTTTGACTACATTTTTACCGTTGTGATGCGCTTCCTTTGGTATCCACTTTCTAGACTTATTTTTGTATTGGAGAAGGTACGTCTGCGTCGGTAATAATGTTGTTATTTCTTTTTCCTGTCAGGTAATCAGAGTGGGATGAGCAGCAGTTACTATGGCAGCAGCAGCCGTGGCTCCGTGGGCATGAATGGCAGCATGGGAGCGGGATGGGGCATGTAGGGGTAGGGCAGCCGGAGAACTAGGTTCTTCGCTGTTGGCAAAATGTTTTTTTCGATAGGGTTACAGATTCTGTACAGACTGGAGTGGTTCAACTCTGTAATGTATGAAAGGTGAGGTGAGGACACGTTTTTATCCCAGCCTTTCTTTAACTTAACTCACTGGAGTCAGTATATTTGTTTTTTTGTATTGTGAATCTGAGACCGCACAGGGTGATGGATTTCGGTTCCACCCAAGTTATACCTGTAGTTCAAGCCTGAATGACTGGATTCTGTTTGAAGCAACGTGTGCTTTTGTAAGTATGATAATCATGACTGCACCCCCGAGACAAACATGTTCAGCTCCTTTTTCATAATTCCTATAAACTTGCTTTGAGCCGGAGGGATTTTTATAACGTTAAAGAGCATGTTAAAATAACATTTTTTTTTAATGAACAGGATATTATTTTTGGTTGACTCAAACTGCTAAATGTTTTAAACCTTGTAGTAGTTGTATCATCCCCTCTCACTGTCTTGGTTTTGATTCTGCTATTGGGCATCGTTAATAAATTTGTTAACAAATGTTCTCTTCTCATTCATTTTAAAGCATTATATTTTGGGTAAATCACCACTGTTGTTTCCTAGACACCTAAAGGCTATTCCTTGAATAAATAGAATGCTCATTGGCATTCTACTGTTAGTTCCTACTACCCTATTCTAACACTGGGCGGCGCTGTTGACCAATATTGCTCATAGTTGTACTTTGTAATGTACGCCCAGAATCTGGGCGATTCTCCTTTAAAATAATATGCCTTATTCTACGACTCCTTTTGTAAACTCCGATAAAGGTTTAGGGGCCTAAATATCCTGAGCACATGCTCAAGAGTATAGGAATATCGTTCAGTAGTGAAAGATGGACGCTATCTTTGTTATTTGCCTTTCACAATAAGATGTGATAATGTATTGACCTGTCAGCAGCTCCTGCTCCGAGCATTGCTAAATATCTCTTTCCTATTCGCCGTACGCTTCTGGTAATAGGCCGATATTGGCAGCAATTCCGCCAACGTACCTGTCCATAGTTGCATTTTATTTAACCTTTATATGCGCGCGTAGGCTAAATGCCGTCCATATATTTATTTGACATGTATTCCATCAACTTTCAACCTCGGAACAAATCGAAGGTTTTTATGATACAATTATTGTCACATAACAGAATTATAGTGATCGCATAAGATTTGTAAATTTGAAGGTCTTAGTCTCCCTTTTTGACGCACGTGCATGATTATTAGGTCTACGCTGAAGGCTTCCGTTTATTATAGGATAACGGAGTGCGTATAACCTGCCATCGTCGCTGACTTGCTGCTGGACTGATCATCACAGTGGAGGCTACGGAATGTAAGAAATAATGAAATTAGGATGTCCGCTCATTGAATACTAGGCATAGGTCAACATGGTATCTGTCATGAAATTCACAATACAGTATAGGCTCTGCCTCCTTTATTGAAAGGTGTGGCCATGAATCATTTGGAGGCAACATACATAATTGCTCCAGTAGGAAAATGAGCAGTTATTTTCCAACAGCCCGCGCCAAGCAGTAGACTGGTATACAGAGGTCACTAGTTGAGAAGCAGCGACACCTTTAGCCTACTGGACGTAGACACTTAACTTGGCTTTAGATCAACAGGATTACGGCTAATTTTGAGTTTATTTTCAGTAGCTTCTCCCCCAAAACAGCAATGAATATTGGATATCTCAGATTTACGCTTTTTCTCGTTTATGGATCCGGTGAGTGAGTCAGGACCAATGACTGGTCGGGACTTAAAACCCAACCGTGACAATGTTGCATAGATTTGTTTATCTTGAGGGTATATTATATATGCTAGCCCAGCCGTTCTAACAATGTATAGAATAATCATATTGTGTAGTAGTATATAATAGTAGGCTATATCCAATATATTAACATTTATAGCCGGCTATGTCAAACTATTTAGTGTCGATTAACTGTCTGAGTATGTTTCCTATCTGTCCTCTCTCTCTCACTTGCTGTCACTCGGGAGGCATGATCCTACTTTGTGTGGCTGCGTTCAATCTCATGCTTTAATAGTATTCTAATAAAAGTTTCCCATGTGTGTCTCCAGTGTGTTTCAGGCTATCAAGTGGTGCTTCTGCCAATACCATTGACAGGCACGAAGATAAGTCTCATGTCCAATTAGCTGTGGTCAGTCTCTCCCGCAATGATAAGGAATTTAGATTAAGAGACAACCAGCTAGAATATGACGAGGAGGAATACTATTATGAACATGGTGATGACGACTATCTGTCTGGGGATTATGACATGGAATTTCCAAAAGGTACAGTAGTTTACCAGTTTACTTATGGTTATTCATCAGCCCCTACAGTCTAGAATGTTTTTAAAGATTCACGTTTTGCATATGGTATGTTTAGTAAGGAACCTATTTACAATGTATAGGGATATTATCTCTCCAAATCCTAATTATTTGTTGTTTAATAAATATATTGTACATTATTTGACGTTCATATCTGCCTTTCATCTCCAGTGGCATTTTCCACCAAGCCGAAAGATGTGCCCTTGGCTCCCTACACAGACAGGGAAAGGAAAAGCAGGAAAAAGGGCAAGGGTAAGAAGAGGAACCCCTGTCTGAGGAAATATAAAGACTACTGCATTCATGGGGTCTGCCAGTATCTGAGAGAGCTACGAGAACCATCCTGCATGTGAGCCCCATCCCCTCATTCAGCGCCATATCTGTATTTTGTTAAGACACTTATCGTGTGTGTGTGTCTCAAAACTAAAGTCACTGTTTACTGTATTTCTTTGTAGATGTCTGTTGGGATACTCTGGTGAGCGGTGTCACCTTTTCAGCCTGCCAGTGATAAAGGAAGCAGAAGGCTACAACAGGACAGTAGCACTGGCTGTGGTGGCAGTGGTTGTGTCCTTTCTGTGTCTGATGGTCATCGCCATTTTAATGGCCATCAGGTCAGTGTGCCTCAGAGCTTGTTTCTGTCTTTGAAAAGGTTTGAGATGTTTCAGGATCACCAACTCGTGCCTGTCCAGTCCACAAATAACACATAGTTTTCCTCCATTGTCATATCAGGTATCGTAAGCAAGGTCAATACAACCTTGACAATGAGGAGAAGGTCAAGCTTGAGGCGGTCGCACATCCCTGAGAATTTAGTGACAGAGTGAGTGTTTTTCTATTATACAACAATCCATGGCCTCATCATGTTTTTTTGTCTGAGGCATTGTCATAAAGTTAAGTGAATAAGTGGTTGCTTATTGTTTCCCCATGTGCTATATTCCAGCTAGGAGGATGACAATTCTACCTCAGTTCATTTTAAGATCAAGTTTATCCCCAAGAGGAACCTGTGGCGATGTAGGGGGAGATGGATTATGTCTACCACGTAGGACACCTGCACAGCATGGTCTGACAGACCTCCTGAAAGACAGTCCGGATGGCAAAACATGATTATATGCGCGGGCCATGAACTAATTGGGTCAAACTAACTTGACTGATGTCATTTTACATGACACAGAAGAATTAAAGATTGAGGAGAGAATTTAAATTGTTGTCAGTTGGTGTCACTCCTACGTGACGCTCATCCCTCAAGCTATTTGACATACAGTATGACAATAAGGAATTTATTGTGGCCTCAGCTGTGTGAAGCTTTCCTTCCCCATCTGAAATAACATTATTTGTAGAAAAGGGTGCAAAGGGATCCTAAACTCTATGTGGTCTTTGTATGTGGTGTTTACCAGCATTTTATTGTAGTATGATGTATTGTATCAGTCCTTTAAATAATTTATTTATTTAATTTTTAAGAGGTACTTATTCAGATTTGTACTTCCTTTTTTTGTTCAGAGTGCACTGCCAGATTTTTTGTATGCTTCTGTGTTCTGTCATATCTATGTTAATGTATTTTTAGCTTAAAAATAACATGCTGCTCATGTTTTGACATAATATTTTTGGTTACACCAAAATAATAAACCTGAAGAAAAAAAAAACAGAATCGCAGAAGAAATGCTGAAGGTGAAAGAGCATTCATTATATACTTCTATTTCACTGACAGAGAGTGAGGTTTGAACATTCAATAATGCCAGAAATAAAACATTTAGTCAAAAATGTGAAGAATAAGGACAGAGTTTGAGAAATTAATGAGAATGAAAAGGGCAAAATAAACAGCTTTTTCTTGTAGTTTCCTGTTTTATTTTCTTTACTGAATTTACTAATGTGTTCACAAAATACTGTTTTACCTACACTCTTTCTGTTCCAATCATGTTTGCCAGTCACTGTACTGGTCAGTGACTGGCAACATTATGTGCGATGATAATAGGATGTTTGTGGTTTGACCACTGGCGCCATTTTGGTTGATGGTCAGGAAACCCCCTAGGAAGCACTTCCTGCAGCTGCAGTGGTAAAACTAATCTCTCGATTTAGATATGATATCACAAATCGGACTTGGTAAACAGATTCTTCAGTGACCATCTGTAGTTCAAGTACTATAGGTATAAGGGATAGCTGACTGCTAAACAAAGTGAAAGATGTCAGTGGAATGAACAGCTTCCCTTTTTTTTACCTGGACATTTCGATGAATGCAATATTAATAATTTGTCAGGTGCTTTATATTTGTTCTATTTCACACATGTACAAGTGTGTTTTAATACGCATGTGTGAATTGGAAATATGTTCTTTTCCATATCCAAACTCTGGGGTCAAAGCACTGGCGGATTTACCATTAAGCAGAAGCGGCAATTGCCTCAGGCCTCACATCATCAAGGGGCCTCATGAGCTGGGCATTAAAATTAAAATATATATTTTTTAAATGATCTGCTTGAGGCCCCCTCATGCTCCGCTGAAGGCCTAATAAATAAATAATAAAAAAATCCACATCAAAATATGTCTGTTTAAGCTAGAGATACAGTATCTGCCTTCCGCATCTGCGGTGGAAGGTGGCTGAGCTACAGCAGTGTTCGTCAGACCAGGAGATGTCACAACCAATCAGATTTTATTAAACAACAGGTGTGGACTAACAGTGAAATGCTGACTTACAGGCCCTTCACAATAGAGAAATAGTAGATATTAATCACGTAATAATAAAAGTAATAATAAATACAGTTGAAGTCTGACACCTTTAGCCAAATACATTTAAACTCAGTTATTCACAATTACTGACATTTAATCCTAGTAAAAATTCCTGTTCTTAGGTCAGTTAGGATCACTACTTTATTTTAAGAATGTGAAATGTCAGAATAATAGTAGAGTGATTTATTTCAGCTTTCATTTCTTTCATCACATTCCCAGTGGGTCAGAAGTTTACATACACTCAATTAGTATTTGGTAGCATTGCCTTTAAATTGTTTAACTTGGGTCAAACATTTCGGGGTAGCCTTCCACAAGCTTCCCACAATAAGTTGGGTGAATTTTGGCCCATTCCTCATGGCCCGTCCACAAATGTTCTATAGGATTGAGGTCAGGGCTTTGTGATTGCCTCTCCAAAACCTTGACTTTGTTGTCCTTAAGCCATTTTGCCACAACTTTGGAAGTATGCTTGGGGTCATTGTCCATTTGGAAGACCCATTTGCGACCAAGCTTTAATTTCGTGACTGATGTCTTGAGATGTTGCTTCAATAAATCCACAATTTTCCTTCCTCATGATGCCATCTATTTTGTGAAGTGCACCAGTCCCTCCAGCAGCAAAGCACCCCCACAACATAATGCTGCCATCCCCGTGCTTCACGGTTGGGTTGGTGTTCTTCGGAGACAGAATGCGTCTCCTTCCTGAGCAGTATGACGGCTGCGTGGTCCCATGGTGTTTATACTTGCGTACTATTGTTTGTACAGATGAACGTGTGGATGAACCAGACTGGAGGTCTACCATTTTTTTTCTGAGGTCTTGGCTGATTTCTTTTGATTTTCCCATGATGTCGAGCAAAGAGGCACTGAGTTTGAAGGTAGGCCTTGAAATACATCCACAGGTACACCTCCAATTGACTCAAATGATGTCAATTAGCCTATCAGAAGATTCTAAAGCCATGACATCATTTTCTGGAATTTTCCAAGCTGTTTAAAGGCACACTCAATTTAGTGTATGTAAACTTCTGACCCACTGGAATTGTGATATAGTGAATTATAAGTGAAATAATCTGTCTGTAAACAATCGTTGGAAGAATTACTTGTGTCATGCACAAACTAGATGTCCTAACCGACTTGCTAAAACTATAGTATGTTAACATGAAATCTGTGGAGTGGTTGAAAAATGAGTTTGTATCTAAACTTCCGACTTCAACTGTACATAATGAGTAACACTAACTTGGCTATATACAAGGGGTTCCAGTACCGAGTTGATGTGCAGGGGTGTCACGATAGTCGTCTGAAGGTAACCCGTACTGGGACGAAAAATGAATGGAAGGGAATCGGGCATTTCCACGTGAAATGTATACGGGAAATTCAACTGTAAAAACATTTCTGAGCTTTCTGATAACGCTCAGATATAGGACAGACGCTTCAAAACGACTTCCTTTTGATTATATTTTTGACTGTTTTTCCATATGAATCTGTTATTTAATATGTTATTTAATGGTTGGCCTTACGGCTAATAGCAGTAAGGCCAAATTCAAGGTTTAATCAAGTAATTGTTTGACAATTCCTTATGTTCACTTAGTAGAAACCCAGCCCTTAGACTCTAGAGGGATACAATATGCATTTCTTTAGTAAAAAGACAGTTGCTACTGATGATACTGCCATCGTCGTGGAGACAGAGTACATGTATTGGGCTCCCGTCGCTGCACAGCTATTTTCAGGTCTCTCCAGAGATGTTAGATCGGGTTGAAGTCCAGGCTCTGGATGGGCCCCTCAAGGACATTCAGAGACCTGTCCCAAAGCTACTCCTGCGTTGTCTTGGCTGTGTGCTTAGGGTTGTTGTCCTGTTGGAAGGTGAACCTTCACCCCAGTCTGAGGTCCTAAGCGTTCTGGAGCAGGTTTCTATCAAGGATCTCTCACCCCACATGATGATGCTGCCACCACCATGCTTCACCGTAGGAATGGTGCCAGGTTCCTCCAGATGTGATGCTTGGCATTCAGGCCAAAAGAGTCCAATCTTGGTTTCATTTGACAAGATAATCTTGTTTCTCATGGTCTGAGAGTCCTTTAGGTGCCTTTTGGCAAACTCCAAGCGGGCTGTCATGTGCCTTTTACTGAGGAGTGACTTCCGTCTGACCACTCTACCATAAAGACCTGATTGGTGGAGTGCTGCAGAGATGATTGTCTTTCTGGAAGATTCTCCCATCTCCACAGAGGAACTCTGGAGCTCTGACCAAGGCCCTTCTCCCCCGATTGCTCAGTTTGACCGGGCGGCCAGCTCTAGGAACAGTCTTGGTGGCTCCAAACTTCTTCAATTTAAGAATGATGGAGGCCACTGTTCTTTGGCACCTTCAATGCTGCGGAAATGTTTTGGTACCCTTCCCCAGATCTGTGCCTCGGCACAATCCTGTCTCGGAGCTCTACAGACAGTTAATTCGACCTCATGGTTTGGTTTTTGCTCTGCCATGCACTGTCAACTGTGGGACCTTATATAGACAGGTCTAAGCCTTTCCAAATCATGTGAATTTACCACAGGTGGACTCCAATCAAGTTGTAGAAACATCTCAAAGAATGAAACAGGATGCTCTTGAGCTCAATTTCTAGTCTCATAGCAAAGGGCCTAAATACTTATTTAATTGCTTCCAATATGGCGTAGCTGTGCGGACGTGTTTGTCTTGTCCTGTGTAAATAGTCTATGTTTTTTTTGCATTTCGTTCTTAATCTCACTTTCCATCAAACATCTCCCCTGCAAACTAAATATACTTTCCTGTGACCCGCCTCACCCAATGTGGATCGGATCTGCTATTTCTTCATGCCATATATCCGGACCCTTCAAAAGAAACTAGCCAGCTAACAAGCTATTAGCCATTGTCAGCGGTCTTCACCATTGCCTTTGGCCTGCCCCAGCCAACTTTAACTCAGACAATATCGGCCAGTCAGCACAGTGCGCTACCAACCCAGCGCATATCGGATTGCTTTCTTTAGCACATCACCGGATTTCTGCTGCAATCACTGGATTATTACACCGGATCATCGTAGCTAGCTAGCTGCAACCGAGTGGCTGTTGTTTGGCTATCATCAGTCCCCGAAGCTTGCACCAGTAATCCTTGAGCTAGCTTCGAGGTAGGCCCATCTCTCGGCTAGCCGACAAAGTGTACTAGCTAATTCCTGGGCTACAGTACCTCTTTGCCAACTGGCCTGGACCTTCTATTGTCGACACGGAGCCCCGCCGAACCATGTAATCGTCCGACATGGTCCTTCAACAGGATTTTCCGATGCAATGACGCCAAAGACCCATCTGCTAGCCCCAGCCCGTTAGCATTCTGAACGCCGTGCCTCCCGCTCCCTTGCATTGGAACTACAACTAGGGAAATCCATTTAGGACCAAAATATCAGGTCCCAATATATAACACCTGTGATTGCTTTTTGCCTCTCTCTTATGTCAATATGCCTCGTCTATTGCTGTTTCTGTTAGCTTTTATTTCACTGTAGAGCCACCAGTCCCGCTCAACATGCTCCAGATAGCTCCTTAGTCCATGGAGAATAAGAGCACCTCCTCCCAGCTGCCCACTGCACTGAGGCTAGGAAACACTGTCACCACCGATAAATCTGGCCTCTCTCTGGACACTGTGTTAAAAAACCTCCAAACGAGCATCAACGCCATACAACACTCCTTCCGTGGCCTCAAATTGCTCTTAAATGCTAGTAAAACTAAATGTATGCTCTTCAACCAATCGCTGCCCACACCTGCCTGTGTGACTAGCATCACTACTCTGGACGGGTCTGACTTAAAATATGTGAACACCTACAAATACCTAGGTGTCTGGTTAGATTGTAAACTCTCCTTCCAGACTCTTTAAACATCTCCAATCCAAAATTAAATCTAGAATCGGCTTCCTATTTTTGCCTCCTTCACTCATGCTGCTAAACATGCCCTCGTAAAAATGACTATCCTACCGATCCTTGATTTCAATGTCATTTACAAAATAGCCTCCAACACTCTTCTCAGCAAATTGGATGTAGTCTATCACAGTGCCATCCGTTTTGTCACCAAAGCCCCATATACTACCCACCACTGCGACCTGTATGCTCTCGTTGGCTGGCCCTCATTACATATTCGTTGCCAAACCCACTGGTTCCAGGTCATCTATGAGTCCTTGCTAGGTAAATCCCTGCCTTATCTTAGCTCGCTGGTCATCCCCAAAGCCAACACCTCCTTTGGCCGCCATTCCTTCCAGTTCTCTGCTGCCAATGACTGGAACGAATTGCAAAAATCCATGAAGCTGGAGACTAACATCTCCCTCATTAACTTTAAGCATAAGCTGTCATAGCTGCTTACCGATCATTGCACCTGTATAAAGCCCACCCTACTACCTCATCCCCATATTGTTATTTTTGCTCATTTGCACCCCAGTATCTCTGCCTGCACCAAAGGCATATTTTGCAATTCATCATCTGCACATTTATCACTCCAGTGTTAATGCTATATTGTAACTATTTCGCCACTATGGCCTATTTATTGTCCTACCTCCTAATCTAACTACATTTGCACTCGCTGTATATAGATCTTCTATAGTGTCATTGACTGTACGTTTGTTTATCCCATGTGTAACTCTGTGGTGTCGCAGTTGTAAATGAGAACTAGTTCTCAACTGGTTTACCTGGTTAAATAAAGGTGAAATTACATATCTGTGTTTTATTTTTTATAAATTGGCAAACATTTCTAAAAACCTGTTTTCACCTCGTCATTATGGGGTATTGTGTAGATTGATGAGGGGAAAAAAATATTGTATTATTTTTAGAATAAGGAAAACGTAACAACATTTTGAAAAAGTCAAGGGGTCTGAATGCTTTCAGAATGCACTGTATAGTTAGACTCAGGGTGCGTTCGTAAATTCGCTCTGGCTATCTACTCTGATTTCAGAGCCCTCTTGTCTGAGTGTGCCAGAGTGCAGAATAACTGATGAATATGCGAACGCTCAACACCCGTTGAATATGGCCGGTGTCAGTAAACATCGGCAAAACAGCATAATTTTATTGTTGTTAGCAGCACAGTTACAGTCAACAACACTCTGGATAACGTGAAAACAACCTAACCAGCTCCGGTAGGGCGAGTAAAATAGTCAGAGTCAGGTGTTCTCTCATTTGAGTCTGGAAGTAGTTAGCCAGTTAAGAACAAATTCTTATTTACAATGATGGCCTACCTACAGCGGTCAGCGACCTTTCGGTTAATGGCCCAACGCTACCTGCCGCCATTGTGAGTCAGGTCACCAATTCACAAGTTCATAAGATGGTTCTTAAGTGCAATTCCTCAAACTGTTCTTAGGAATTCATAGTTTTTAGTTTTCTTACAAACTAAGTAAATATATTTCTTAAGAACTGCTTGAAACCAATAAATACTCCTATGTGACAGGGATGATAGGATTTGGCCACTATGATAAAGTGTTGATATTTCGATTTTATTACGTAGATTTTTTTGTTTTATGTCTAGAGAACAAATAATTTGCTGCGGGGTTTCACTGCAGAGACCAAAAAGAGAGGATGGGTGAGATTGGCCGAGTCTGTCTCTGCCGTCGGGGGTATGGCAAGGGACAGTGACGCGTAAAAAAGAAGTGGTCCGACATCAAGTCGGCTGCTAAGAAGAAGGGAGCGGAGAGAAGCAGGGAGTTGAAGAATACTCTAAAATAAATCTGTTTCGATGTCATACAAACCTTATTTTTTGTCATGTGAATCTCCTCCTTATGAGGTAATTTCTTGCTTGTAGGCCAGCATTGCATCTACCAGCGGCATTGTGGTCAGGTACAGCTGGTGGAATGTCAGGTATTTTGGGATGTGGCATCCTGTTTTGTATGCAGATGTTGTGCAAGATACATGCTGAGGTTATGAAGGACAGTGCACTAACCACCCGACTCACAGAGGACTGACTAACTCCCTGCAAAGCAAAGCTTGAAAGGATCCCGATGCTAGGAATCTCAGGGCTATCATGATATGTAGGATGATTGGAAGAGGGCATGATCTCATGGTCTTTCTTTTTACGTTTACATGATAGTACATGATAGTACATGATAGTACATGATAGTACATGATAGTACCATAGTAAGCTTTGAATCACTAAATATTCCTGTTTGATTATTCAGTTTTTTTTACTTGTTATTTTAATAACTTTTCTAATCAATTTATTTCGCTTTGTCTTCATTTTGATTTTATGACCATTTCAACAATTATTATTATAATATTAATTATTTAGTCAAATATGTGATTAAAAGCTTTTTCAAATTAAGGTTTACATTAATTATAATGTATTTTTAAAATGCTCACCACCTGACACCAGTCTGCACAAGACAAGGGTTTAGCTGTCCTAAAGTTAAGTACATTTCCAAGATGAAATCCTAAAGCATTATTTTCAAGAATCCCATTTCTTCTTAACTTTATTCTTAGGAAGAAACATAGGAAAAAAAACGTAAGAACATTTCCAATCACTTTATTGAGGAATAGCAACTTTGCTTAACTTTCTTCTTAAGTCTATAGTTAAGGAAAAAATGTCTGTTAAGAAGACATTTCTTCTTAAGAAGGTTTTGTGAATCCGGCCCCTGATGTTTTAAGAGCTGAATGAAATTCCCACCACCGTCATGACATTTCATCGGGTGGTGGGGTGTGCAGAGGAGTCTGCACACCCCACCAGAGGAGTCACTCTCTATGCCACAAACCCTCATTCACTTTCACTACCTCTGTGTCTGTGTGTGTGTGTGACTATATGTGTCTGTGCCCTTCAATTGGTTTCAATTCCCTCTACTTAGTTACTGTCCTTTGTTGAGACTTGTACAGTTAGTGTACTGTCTTATCCCTAAACAATAACGCCTCAGTTTATTATTAGGCTACATTGTGCCCTAATTTATCTGGAATTCAATGTGTCCCCTTATTCATGCCTTTCATTAACATGGCAAGGGTTAACGTTGGGTTTACAATGTTTTACTGTATTTTGAATGTGACTTCTTGTGAAGGGCTTCTCCCCTGACTTCATGCTTTCCCTCTCCTCTCAACTTTCTCTCAGGTTCCTCTTGCAGTCTAAAAAAGATATCAACACACAGCTGACTGACAAACAGAAGACGTGGTGTGCAGTAATATTGGCAAAGATCCATACACTGTTGAATATTACAAAGATTCAATCCTTGATATTTCTCCCACTTACAGTACCAGTCCAAATTTTGGACACACCTGCTCATTCAAGGGTTCTTCTTTATTTTTACTATTTTCTACATTGTAGAATAATAGTGAAGACATCAAAACTATGAAATAACACATATGGAATCATGTACTAACCAAAAAAGTGTTGAAGAAATAAAAATCTGCCTTTTGGTCTTCCAAGTGGCACTGCATCTCAGGCGTCACTACAGACACCCTGGTTCGAATCTAGGCTGTATCACAACCGGCCGTGATTGGTCCCATAGGGCGGCGCACAATTGGACCAGCGTCGTCCGAGTTTGGCCGGTGTAGGCTGTTATTGTAAATAAGAATTTGTTCTTAACTGATTTGCCTAGTTAAATACATTGTTATTATTTTTTTTGCCTTAATGACAGCTTTGCACACTCTTGGAATTCTCTCAACCAGCTTCACCTGGAATGCTTTTCCAACAGTCTTGAAGGAGTTCCCACATATGCTGAGCACTTGTTGTCTGCTTTTCGGTTACTCTGCGGTCAAACTCATCCCAAACCATCTCAATTGGGTTGAGGTCGGGTGATTGTGGAGGCCAGGTCATCTGATGCAGCACTCCATCACTCTCCTTCTTGGTCAAATAGCCCTTACACAGCCTGGAGGTGTGTTGGGTCATTGTCCTGTTGAAAAACAAATCATAGTCCCACTAAACGCAAACCAGATGGGATGGCGTATCGCTGCAGAATGCTGTGGTAGCCATGCTGGTTAAGTGTGCCTTGAATTCTAAATAAATCAATGACAGTGTCACCAGCAAAGCACCCCCACACAATCACACCTCATCCTCCATGCTTCACGTTGGGAACCACACATACGGAGATCATCTGTTCACCTACTCTGCGTCTCACAAAGACACGGCGGTTGGAACCAAAAATCTCAAATTTGGACTCCAGACCAAAGGACGATTAATGACAGTCTAATGTGCATTGTTCGTGTTTCTTGGCCCAAGCAAGTCTCTTCTTCTTATTGGTGTTCTTTAGTAGTGGTTTCTTTGCAGCAATTCAACCATGAAGGCCTAATTCACACAGTCTCCTCTGAACAGTTGATGTTGAGATGTGTCTGTTACTTGAACTCTGTGAAGCATTTATTTGGGCTGCTGAGGCTGGTAACTCTAGCGAACTTCTCCTCTGCAGCAGAGGTAACTCTGGACCTTCCTTTCTTTTGGCAGTCCACATGAGAGCCAGTTTCATGATAGCGCTTGATGGTTTTTGCGACTGCACTTGAAGAAACTTTCAAAGTGGTTGAAATCTTCCGGATTGACTGAACTTCATGTCTTAAAGTAATGATGGACTGTCGTTTCTCTTTGCTTTTTGAGCTGTTCTTGCTCTGATATGGACTTGGTCTTTTACCAAATAGGGTTATCTTCTGTATACCACCTCTACCTTGTCACAACACAACTGATTGGCTCAAATGCATCCACAAATGAACTTTTAACAAGGCACACCTGTTAATTTTAATCCATTCCAGGTAACTACCTCATTAAGCTGGTCAGAGAATGCCAAGAGTGTGCAAAGCTGTCATCGAGGCAAAGGGTGGCTAATTTGAAGAATCTCAAATGTAAAAATACACTTTTTAGTTCCATGTGTTATTTCATAGTTGTGATTCTCTGGTCTGATGAAACCAAGATTTAACTCTTTGGCCTGCATGCCAAGCGTCACGTCTGGAGGAAACCTGGCACCATCCCTACGGTGAAGGATGTTTTTCAGCGGCATTTTAGAATAAGGCTGTAACATAACAAAATGTGTAAAAAGTCAAGGGGTCTGAATTAGGGCTGGGCAATATGACCAAAATCTCATATCCCGATATAGGTCATTTCATATCCCGATAATGATACATGTCACGATAATGATACATATCACGATACAGCACATTTTCTGTAAATTCAATGAATAAATAGTTGATATAAAATTACCATGTAAAGGCCTATTTCTTATTACATTTGGAATAAAAGGTAATTACTCATTTTATTATTTCTCCTTTTATTTAGAACCTTTGTGCAAATGTTCAATTAAGCAAGTAACAAAATATAAAATATGAATGTATAAAATCTAAAAAGGTAAATAGAAAATACTTCAACTATAGTTGCAAACAAAATAAATATAGGGCTAAAATGTGAATATGGTCAAAAATATCAAAACCAAACATATAATACTCTTTAACAGTAGAACTGTTTGAATTGTAGCAGCAAATAAATGAATACAGGTCTGACAAATACTGGTATATAAAACACCAAATGGAAACATGGAAAACTTTCAAGTTCAAGTGTAAACTATAGCAGCAAAATAAGGCTCTCAAAATAAATATATAAAATATAACAAGTAAACAAAAACACTCCTTCAAGTTTAAATTATAGTATTATATGAAAACAATCAAAGTGAATATTTGGCAACAATGCCTCTTGTAACGTCTGAGTCGGGGGTTTGTTTTGAGCGCTCGACTGTACTGTTTTGACTCTCCTTTCTGTTTCACATGATTCTTGCGTAGGTGGTAAAAGAGGTTAGTGGTGTTTGAGCCTGTTGTCGCGACCGGCCTGCGGCATATTTTGCAGAGGACGGTTTTCTGGTGCGTGTCAGACTTTTCACACCCAAACCACGTCTATGCGCCCGAAGTAGCCCACATTTTAGGTAGGAGCTCCGTGTCTCCGTGCACTGTGTCACGTTCACTCTCCTCCATGTTTGCTTGTGTTGCGAACGCAAAGCGTCGTCCAATAATATTGCCGTAAAGGGTGGGATTTGCGACACAACGAAATAAACGCGTAATATGAAACGATAGACGTTTTTTTTTTATCGTCACAGCCTTAGTCTAGTCTAAATTCTTTCCAAATGCACTGTATATACTGTCAACGTACACAAAATATACGTAGATTTTGTATTTTTTTATTTCACCTTTATTTAACCAGGTAGGCCAGTTGAGAACAAGTTCTCATTTACAACTGAAACGTACAGTCAATAACACAATAGAGAATCTATATACAGAGTGCAAATGTAGTGCAAAATGCAGTAAGGTTAGGAAGATAGGACAATAAATAGGCCATAGTGGGGAAATAAGTTACAGATTAGAATTAACACTGGAGTGATAGATGTGCAAATGATAATGTGCAAATAGGGATACTGGAGTGCAAAATGAGCTAAGATAATAAATATGGGGGTGAGGTAGTAGGGTGGGCTATTTACAGAAGGGCTATATACAAGTGCAGTGATCGATAAGCAGCTCTGACAGCTGATGCTTAAAGTTAGTGAGGGAGATAGGAACCTCTAGCTTCAAGGAGTTTTGCAGTTCGTTCCAGTCATTGGCAGCAGAGAACTGGAAGGAATGGCGGCCAAAGGAGGTGTTGGCTTTGGGGATGACCAGTGAAATATACCTACTGGAGTGCATGCTACGGGTGGGTGTTGCTATGGTGACCAGCGAGTTGAGATAAGGCAGGGATTTACCTAGTAAAGACAAGA
This sequence comes from Thymallus thymallus, assembly GCA_023634145.1. NCBI lineage: Eukaryota > Metazoa > Chordata > Actinopteri > Salmoniformes > Salmonidae > Thymallus > Thymallus thymallus. The sequence goes on along the minus strand of CM042391.1, from coordinate 40,136,872 downwards.
TTCTCATTGGTGAGTACAGAAACATCAGGTTCCTTATACAGTCGTGGCCAAAAGTTTTGAGAATGACACAAGTATTGGTCTCCACAAAGTTTGCTGCTTCAGTGTTCTTAGATCTTTATGTCAAAGGCTTTCATTGACAATGACATTCAGTTTATGCAAAGAGTCAATATTTGCCGTGTTGACCCTTCTTTTTCAAGACCTCTGCAATCCGCCCTGGCATGCTGTCAATTAATGGCCACATCCTGAGTTGTGGGTTTTTGTTTGTCCACCCGCCTCCTTGAGGATCGACCACAAGTTCTCAATGGGATTAAGGTCTGGGGAGTTTCCTGGCCATGGACCCAAAATGTTGATGTTTTGTTCCCCGAGCCACTTAGTTATCACTTTTGCCTTATGGCAAGGTGCTCCATCATGCTGGAAAAGGCATTGGTCATCACCAAACTGTTCTTGGATGGTTGGGAGAAGTTGCTCTCGGAGGATGTGTTTGTACCATTCTTTATTCATGGCTGTGTTCTTAGGCAAAATTGTGAGTGAGCCCTCTCCCTTGGCTGAGAAGCAACCCCACACATGAAGGGTCTCAGGATGCTTTACTGTTGGCATGACACAGAACTGATGGTAGTGCTTTTCCGGATGGCCCAAACAATCTGAAAGGGAATTCATCAGAGAAAATGACTCTACCCCAGTCCTCAGCAGTCCAATCCCTGTACCTGCAGAATATCAGTCTGTCCCTGATGTTTTTCCTGGAGAGAAGTGGCTTCTTTGCTGCCCTTCTTGACACCAGGCCATCCTCCAAAAGTCTTCGCCTCACTGTGCGTGCAGATGCACTCACACCTGCCTGCTGCCATTCCTGAGCAAGCTCTGCACTGGTGGTGCCCCGATCCTGCAGCTGAATCAACTTTAGGAGACGGTCCTGGAGCTTGCTGGACTTTCTTGGGTGCCCTGACGCCTTCTTCACAACATTTTAACCTTTCTCCTTGAAGTTCTTGATGATCCGATAAATGGTTGATTTAGGTGCAATCTTACCAGCAGCAATATCCTTGCCTGTGAAGCCCTTTTTTGTTTAAAGCAATGATGACGGCACGTGTTTCCTTGCAGGTAACCATGGTTGACAGAGGAAGAACAATGATTTCAAGCACCACCCTCCTTTTAAAGCTTCCAGTCTGTTATTCTGACTCAATCAGCATGACAGAGTGATCTCCAGCCTTGTCCTTGTCAACACTCTCACCTGTGTTAACGTGACAATCACTGACATGATGGCAGCTGGTCCTTTTGTGGCAGGGCTGAAATGCAGTGGAAATGTTTTTTGGGATTACGTTCATTTTCATGGCTTGGTCTATACATCGGTACATCTAATCTTCTTAATTTTCTGTGAGAAGTACAGAGTTACCTAACATAGCACACTGCATGTGATGTCCAAACAAATGTTACATGTATCTTCTAACCACTAAAATCATATACATCCGTGCTGCAGCCATAAACCAAATAAAGACCCATCCTCTTTTCCATGTGCAAACAAAGGGTTTAGCATGATTAGAGGGAGAAGCATGTTTTAGGTTACAGAGATACACATATAGTGAAACATTGTTAGTTCCCATCAGCTTAAAGCTGCAGTCAGCAGTTGAAACAATATCAAACCGCTACCCTGTTTTGGTAAAACGCTGAGGGATAGAAAAATGTCACCACACTCAAATTCATAGAATGGATGCAAGGACTGACCGTCCATAATTTAGTATAGTTTTTAGATGAGTGTTGGGGTCAATTAAATGTACAATTCACTCAATTAAGGACATTTATTGAAATGCAATTCATGAATTGAGTTTTCTATCAGGATTTTTCAATTCATGAATTTCAAGTCACTTTCTGAATTGACCCAAACCTTACTGTAGATGTTGTAGCACCCTGTTGTAGTCACTGCACTGTGAATCTTGACTTTATGCCAAGCACTAAAGCCTAGTTTTGCATACTTTCCATTTTTCCTAAGTGACACAGCCTCTTTGAAAAAGAATGGATGTTTTTCTCGCTGCAGTCTCAAATATAGCATGTAGCATTTTCTCTGGGATTTATGCTATTCATGTTTAAGACCAATCTAACTCAAATTAATGATGTCTTAAAGGGCATTTTTTATGGATATCTGTGAAAAAACAGACATCCCATGTTGGCCGAATACAAATGGTGCAAATAATCTCTCTCTAAAAATATACAAATGTGTTGTTCCTAAGAAGTCTGTGGTTGTGTGAACAACCCTGTGTCTATTTAAAGCAACTTGACAGTGACACTGGGTTATCAGGCCATGAAGGAAGTGACTGAGAAACCACCCCTCTATCTCAGAATGCATGGAATTCTCTTCCCTATGTGTGTAGATATGGAAAGTATCTGTAGCATCTCCAAGAGCTCTTCCTTACTCATGTTCCAGCAGACACAAATAACTTTTACTAGGCATTACGTTGGGAATTCACTCCCATTTCTCTATTTCTGAAGTACGTACTAAGGCATTCCTTATTATACTGAACAAAAAATATAAACGCAACATGAAACAATTTCTATGTTTTTACTGAGTTACAGTTCATGTAGGGTGCATAGGCCCACCCACTTGGCAGCCAGGCCCACCTACTGGGGAGCCAGGCCCAGCCAATCAGAATAATGTTTTCCCCCACAAAATGGCTTTCTTACAGACAGAAATACTCCCCAGCTCTGGTGGACATTCCTGCAGTCTTCATGCCAATTGCACGCTCCTTCAAAACTCTGTGGCATTGTGTTGTCTGACAAAACTCCACATTTTACAGTGGCCTTTTTATCCAGCACAAGGTGCACCTGTGTAATGATCATGCTGTTTAATCAGCTTCTTGATTTGCCACACCTGTCAGGTGGATGGATTATCTTGGCAAAGGAGAAATGCTTACTAACAGGGATGTAAACAAATTTGTGCACAAAATTTGAGAGAAAGATTTTTTTTATTTCAGCTCATGAAACACGACCAACACTTTACATGTTACATTTTATATTTTTGTTTAGTGAAGAAATGTAATTTCCAATGCAAATAACATGGACTGTATTACCCCAACAACAACTAGTGTCAAAGATGTGATTGAACCACTGGTGTGAGCTCTGACCTGTCAAGAACATACTCCCATACACCTCCATCCTGTACCATAGCGAATATTGGTCACAAAGAATGGTGTCAGCTGGCATTTCTGAACAAATGCTTCTCACTATACAAGTCTTTCATCTGCTATCGAACAGAACAGTGGATATGATACACATGTTGTTTATGTTGTTTGTAAATAGATAGATAGACAGACAGACAGACAGACAGACAGACAGACAGACAGACAGACAGACAGACAGACAGACAGACAGACAGACAGACAGACAGACAGACAGACAGACAGACAGACAGACAGACAGACAGACAGACAGACAGACAGACAGACAGACAGACAGACAGACAGACAGACAGACAGACAGACAGACAGACAGACAGACAGACAGACAGACAGACAGACAGACAGACAGACAGACAGACAGACAGACAGACAGACAGACAGACAGACAGACAGACAGACAGACAGACAGACAGACAGACAGACAGACAGACAGACAGACAGACAGACAGACAGACAGACAGACAGACAGACAGACAGACAGACAGACAGACAGACAGACAGACAGACAGACAGATAGATAGATAGATAGATAGATAGATAGATAGATAGATAGATAGGTACTTTATTGATCCCCGGGGGGGAAATTTCATTGTCAAGCAGCTACAACAAAACACAGGGCAGGTGCAAAATGCCACAACGAAAGTACACGATACATGATACATAGAGCGGCAGTATGAAAAAGTATAGAAATACAAGATGTCTGGAGTGCAAAAAAAAGCTATAAAAAGACATTGCATAGTATGAGTGGTTGGCTGAATATGTACACTATACATTGGTGGATGATGTGGTCTACAAACGTCAATAGAAAAGGTGAACCGCTTGGGATCGGATGGCGTAGAGCAAAATACTTGAAATAGCTTTATCTATTTACTGCTGTGTAGTGGGTCCAATTAAATGAGACGAATGGTAGCCTATCCATTGTTGTAGGCCTGTAGGCTAATTCACCAGTATGAAAACAACACAGTCAGAAAAGGTGAGGAATTTATTCTGCAATAATCATGGAAATGAAATAAATAATAGGAAATAGATGCATATTTCTAATTATTTTACAATGCAAAGACAAAATACATAGATTTTCACTCTTCTCACTAACAGCAAATGATTGCATCTTGTTATTATTTTTAGCTACCTGTTTTTTTGTTATGAATTAGAGTGTTCACAAGGTTACTACTAGGCTACTGTTGCCTTCTTGCAATGCTAGACTTCAACCATTAGAAACGGTGCGTACGCATGTTCTGAAGTTTACGGGAGGATAAGCACATCATGTCAAATTCAGTTTTTATAAATGCCAACTTTTGCGTGCGAAAACTGGTGCGCACATGTTTCAGGGCAGATTTTGTGCATTTATAAATGCATTTATTTATAAGTGCATTTATAAGGTTTATAAGGTCTTTAAACAAGACTAGTTTCCTGATGGGGGTCATGCCATTTGTTGTTGGGTAAATAGGCCCCTTTCCACTCTTCAATATAACATACAATTGAAGTCAGAACTTGACATACAGTGGGGAGAACAAGTATTTGATACACTGCCGATTTTGCAGGTTTTCCCACTTACAAAGCATGTAGAAGTTTGTAATTTTTATCATAGGTACTCTTCAACTGTGAGTGACGGAATCTAAAACAAAAATCCATAAAATCACATTGTATGATTTTTAAGTAATTAATTTGCATTTTATTGCATGACATAAGTATTTGATACATCAGAAAAGCAGAACTTAATATTTGGTACAGAAACCTTTGTTAGCAGTTACAGAGATCATACGTTTCCTGTAGTTCTTGACCAGGTTTGCACACACTGCAGCAGGGATTTTGGCCCACTCCTCCATACAGACCTTCTCCAGATCCTTCAGGTTTCGGGGCTGTCGCTGGGCAATACAGACTTTCAGCTCCCTCCAAAGATTTTCTATTGGGTTCAGGTCTGGAGACTGGCTAGGCCACTCCAGGACCTTGAGATGCTTCTTACGGAGCCACTCCTTAGTTGCCCTGGCTGTGTGTTTCGGGTCGTTGTCATGCTGGAAGACCCAGCCACGACCCATCTTCAATGCTCTTACTGAGGGAAGGCGGTTGTTGGCCAAGATCTCGCGATACATGGCCCCATCCATCCTCCCCTCAATACGGTGCAGTCGTCCTGTCCCCTTTGCAGAAAAGCATCCCCAAAGAATGATGTTTCCACCTCCATGCTTCATGGTTGGGATGGTGTTCTTGGGGTTGTACTCATCCTTCTTCTTCCTCCAAACACGCTAAGCTGAGTATAGACCACATGACCTTCTCCCATTCCTCCTCTGGATCATCCAGATGGTCATTGGCAAACTTCAGACGGGCCTGGACATTCGCTGGCTTGAGCAGGGGGACCTTGCGTGCGCTGCAGGATTTTAATCCATGATGGCGTAGTGTGTTACTAGTGTAATGGCGTAGTGTTACTTCTTTGAGACTGTGGTCCCAGCTCTCTTCAGGTCATTGACCAGGTCCTGCCGTGTAGTTCTGGGCTGATCCCTCACCTTCCTCATGATCATTGATGCCCCACGAGGTGAGATCTTGCATGGTGCCCCAGGCCGAGGGAGATTGACCGTCATCTTGAACTTCTTACATTTTCTAATAATTGCGGCAACAGTTGTTGCCTTCTCACCAAGCTGCTTGCCTATTGTCCTGTAGCCCATCCCAGCCTTGTGCAGGTCTACAATTTTATCCCTGATGTCCTTACACAGCTCTCTGGTCTTGGCCATTGTGGAGAGGTTGGAGTCTGTTTGATTGAGTGTGTGGACAGGTGTCTTTATACAGGTAACGAGTTCAAACAGGTGCAGTTAATACAGGTAATGAGTGGAGAACAGGAGGGCTAATTGAAGAAAAACTAACAGGTCTGTGAGAGCCGGAATTCTTACTGGTTGGTAGGTGATCAAATACTTGTGTCATGCAATAAAATGCAAATTAATTATTTAAAAATCATACAATGTGATTTTCTGGATTTTTGTTTTAGATTCCGTCTCTCACAGTTGAAGTGTACCTATGATAAAAATTACAGACCTCTACATGCTTTGTAAGTAGGAAAACCTGCAAAATCGGCAGTGTATCAAATACTTGTTCTCCCCACTGTACATACCACTCCACAGATTTCATGTTCACAAACTATAGTTTTGGAAAGTCGGTTAGAACTCTACTTTGTGCATGACACAAATAATTCTTCCAACAATTGTTTACAGACAGATTATTTCACTTATAATTCACTATTTCACAATTCCAGTGGGTCAGAAGTTTACATACACTAAGTTGACTGTGCCTTTAAACAGCTTGGAATGTTCCAGAAAATGATGTCTTTGCTTTAGAAGCTTCGCACCGCTCAGGAAGGAGACGCTTTCCATCTCCTAGAGATGAACGTACTTTGGTGCAAAAAGTGCAAATCAATCCCAGAACAACAGCAAAGGACCTTGTGAAGATGCTGGAGGAAACGGGTACAAAAGTATCTATATCCACAGTAAAACGAGTCTTATATATATATAAACACATTTCTGTAAAACATTAAAAATATATATATTTCAGGGAAGGGATGTTGTGTCAGGTGTGTGATCATACGAGGGACGTACTAGCTACTGTGGGTGATAGCTATGCAAACAAAGGGAAGTGTAATTTCTGTGGACACCTGGGAGGTCCTGCTCGAAACAATTGAGCCTGTTTCACTCCACACAGACCTCCTGTGACCCAGGAAAGGAGCAGGATCATACAGGGAGCTGTCTGTATATAAAGAGATCTAATGCTCTGATTATAACTGTGGTTTTTGGATCCTTTGTATGTTGATGTCCCTGCTCCTTAATGCTTGTGTTGTGAATCTCCCACAGACAGGATATGATGCACAGACAGTTACTCAACTCTCATCTCTGTCTCAAGAGGCTCCTTTCATCTAGTTGTTGGGTGGGATAGAGCATAAAATAGCAGTGTACTCATTTTCCTGCAGACTACAACCTTTACTGTATGTTGAAAGTGCAACGAGTCAACAATAGACACAGGTTTGGACAGATAATCCAAGAATCGGCACTAGTCACACAGGTTTGGACAGATAATCCCAGAGTCAACACTAGACACAGATTTGGATAGATAATCTCAGAGTCGGCACTAGACACAGGTTTGGTCAGATAATCCCAGAGTCTGAGCTAGACACAGGTTTGGACAGATAATCCCAGAATCGACACTAGACATTGGCTTGTACAGATAATCCCAGAGTCTGCGCTAGACACAGGCTTGGACAGATAATCCCAGAGTCTGCGCTAGACACAGGCTTGGACAGATAATCCCAGAGTCTGCGCTAGACACAGGCTTGGACAGATAATACCAGATATGCAAACAAGTCACTGGGAGTGTATAGCACTATCATTACACACACAAGCCATATTTTAGGCCTGTTGTTTACAGAATTACTTTAGTTCTGAATTATTGTGTCACTAATCAATTTTGCAGTAAAATAGATGGTAGTGACTAACGCCCATTCGCAACCTGACCATTTACAGGTTCCCTTGAACTTCAGGGTACGGTATGCCTATACAGCAATGCTGCTGTGGAGTTTATTAGTACTAATGGAGATGGTTGTGTTGTGGGTTGGGAGAGGCTCATTGTTGACTATATGTATGGTTGCTGGCCAGGCCATGGGTCCTGGGGTCTGTCTGGGCCTAACTGTGGCCTTGTCCAGTGGTGGGGTGTAATCCCAGACAAGCCCATGACATCACCCTGGTCAACAGAATGTCTTGTGGCTCTGGAGCGCCGCTCAGGGTTTGGCCCTCTGACGGGACGGGATCATGCAGTAGGTCAGGTCATAGTCTCACTCCCTAGCCATACAAACTGCCATGTCAAACAGATATTTTCCTCTTTTGCCAACCAACACCCCGCCCAGCTAGTTCCTGTTGGCTGTATCCCATGGTTACTGTGGCTACAACAACAAATTGCTCTGTTGTCAGCTGAAAGACTGCACAGACCAAAGTTACAGGTCGTCTTTGACTTTTAGTCCTCTTCATTCTACATAAGTGGTGGGTTGCTTACCAGAAACAAGGCTGCCCCCTTCCTGTAAAGGCTAACTGCTTCCGACTGCCAATGAATGAAACCCAACTCAGACCATGAGTCACATAACTCTTTGGGATGTCATATTTTGTTTTCACGCCTGCGTACAGAGAGACCACATAGCTGGGATTGACACCAGTGGTACCACACACACTGTATTTAGATCCAGCCTGGAGTTAACTTTTGTCCATGCATGACCTCATCTCTCCGGTGGCCCTTGAATGCTCGGGAGGGGTTCCACTGGTAATTTATGAGGTGACATGATGTCACTTAGAAGCCCAATTGGCCTCCTCCCTCTCGTGATAGCCATCCACGACTGATGCCTGCAGTAATAACAATGACATTAGGTATGGGGTCTTCAATGGGTCACTGTCTTTGGCCACTGTACAGACTGTCATTGTGCTTTATCTGTGGTGTGTGGTGGGGGCAGATTACATGTCTTTTAAACACCCGTCAGAGCCCTCTGGTCTGGCCCTTCTCTTTTTCAACAGGTTGTTGTTTACTACATCAACAGGGGTTGATGGGGTTATATATATTATGAATACCCCTGGGGGGTTGGTGGATCGGTTTCATGGCATGGGTGTTTCTGAAATAAATATCTCTACAAGGAACCATGATTACCTCTCCTCTGACTGTCACAAGTGGGTGTAGAGAGAGACCAAGGAGCAGCGCAGCGATAGTTCGACATTTATTTTAACTATAAACACAAATGTTACGAACTATACAAACAGAAACCACGATACAAGTAACAAAAATGGAAAACACACTTACGTACTGTGACTGTTGAAAATAATGACCCACACACAGGTGGATGTGTGGGATGCCTAAATGCAATCCCCTATCAGAGACAACCCTGTACAGCTGTCTCTGATTGAGGATCATACCTCCCCTAGTTAGGGTGTGAGGGCTCGACTGTGGTTCTACCACTCCCCTTATTGGGAGTAAGTTCTAACTACAGCCAAACCCTCACACTGACATCAGGACAAATTGAACTCTGTTCTCTCATGCTGTTCAAAGGACCAATTTTGTGTTGGTTTCTGATGTTTTTTGCATTGGATATATTTACCATATCATATGGAGACAGAAAAATAAACCTTTTACTGTATCATAAGTAGACACAATTGCAAATTATTAAATCCTTCCAAAAGAAAAAACAAAAAAAACAATTTAGTTACGAATTGAACTTTAATTAAATGAGTTGACTCTTCACATGGGATGATTTCACTGAACAACAAAAGAAAAGGAATATTGAATGATCCCCAATGATCCATCGCATCTCCCAAAAACGTTTTCAACATACCTCTGTAAAATGATAGTCTAGAAATTAAAGCTTTGGTTGTCTTCCTCTCAGGCTTCCATGTCTTCTCTCTGGATCTCTTCAATGTCCACCTCTTGAACATCAGACTCTGAGGCCTCATCTTCACTGTCACTTTCCAACCTTGTTGAGGATGGCTCGTTGTCAGGCTCAAAAAGCCTCAAATTTGCGGATGGCCACATATTTTTCAACCCTTGTATTAGTCAGCCTGTTGCGTGCTTTATTGTGTGTGTTCCCAAACAAGGACCAGTTGCGCTCTGAGACAGATGATGTTGGTGGGATTTGGAGGATGACGGAGGCAACAGGGGAAAGAGCCTCAGATCCACAAAGTCCCTTCCAGCAGGTGGCTGATGAGATATGTTGGCACGACTGCCATATTGCATCTCCATCCCAAAGCCCTTGCTTGGAAGTGTACTTCACCAGACTGCCAGGAACCTTGCCCTCATCCAGGCCAAGGTGGCGAGACACGGTAGTGATGAAACATGTATGGAAACAGGTGAATTAACACTCCTCAGTTACAGGCTCAAGCAAGCTAAAATCCACATGGTAGCAAAAACTAACTGTACATGTGATGGATGAGTGCACTGCACATGTGATGGAAGAATGCACTTTGCATGCAGAGGGTTGCGATTCCATTGAATTGGGGATAGTTTAACCAAAATATGCCACAAGGCCTAGAATTGCGTGTGTATGCCAAAAAGGTTCACTTTTGTTAGCTAACGTTTTTGATGAATTTGAGCAAAATTCCCCAAATTCCAGGGCTTAACTTCCCATGGAAAATTTCCAGAAAAATTCCAGACATTTAGCTCAAAGTTTCCGACAATTTGCAACCCTATTCAGGAGTAAACATTTGTTTAACAAGTCACATAATAAGTTGCATGCACTCTGTGTGTAAACATTATTTTTGAATGACTATCTCTGTACCCCACACACAATTATCTGTAAGGTCCCTCAGTTGAGTAGTACATTTCAAACACAGATTCAACGACTAGCGTAGCCTCCACCTCCTGCTTCACGACCTTCCTTCGGGCCTCTGGGATCCAGTTTGGCCTATTTTTTGTACCTTTTCTCCGTGCCGGGTGCGGACGTGATGTTCAATGTGGGTCATTTGGTCCGGCTTCTCGGAAAACACTGCGGTGTTCCGATCGATGAGCTCCCGGAGCGTTTGCTTTTCGGCTGGTCCGAGGTCGTCATTGATTGGGACCACCACTGGTCCCGTCGACGTCCCGGGTTTTGGCCACAACACAGCCAAGGCTGTCCTCACGTTCCACCTCTTCAATAGGTTCACGTGGTAAATCTGTTGGGGTTTGCGTCTCCCCGGCTGCCGTACGCGGTAATTTACGGGTCCCATGTTCTCTGACACTGTACGGCCCGTGCCATCTTGCCAGGAACTTACTTTCTGCTGTTGGGAGTAAAACTAACACCTTGTCATCCACATGGAACTCTCGGGGCTGGGTACCCCGATTGTAGACCTTGTCTTGGTCGTGCTGGGCCTTCTCCATATGTGGCCATGTGGCTGTCATCCGCTCCCTCATCATCTCTACGTGTTCCACCAAGCTGCGTAAGGGGGTCGACTGGGCTTCCCACACCTCCTTGGTGAGATCCAGTGGGCCGTGTGGTCTCCTCCCGTAGAGGAGTTCAAAAGGGGATAACCCAGTGGAGGCCTGGGGCACTTCTTGGGTCGCAAACTTTAGGTGGGGTAGTAGCTGGTCCCAGTTCTTCCTGTTCCGCTCGATGACCTTCTGCAGCATTTGTTTGAGCGTCTAATTGAACCGTTCGATGAGCCCATCCGTCTGCGGGTGAAAGACGGAAGTGCGGATCGGTAGGGGAACCAGTGTGTCCCGGAAGTGTGCTTTTGGGGCAGTGATTTGACACTCGTCAGTTGCGGCAATAGTCTTCCACGGCCCGCCTCATAACGGGCCAGTGGATCCGGCCGGGGATCCGTTCACGGGTCTTCTCCATTCCCAGATTCTTCCCCAACAAATGGGTGTGGGCCAGCTGAAGAACGGTTCCAGCGGGGCAGCAACAGCACTTCTCGTAGTTCCCCCTGTTTGTGCGACACCTGATACAAAAGGTTATTTTGGATTTGGAAATGGGGGTATCGCCAGTCACTCACCCCCGGAAGAAGCTGGCCATCTACCGCTATCACTTGGGCCGCGGTGGCTTTCAAGTTCGGATCCTCCCACTGGGCATTCCCAAACTTTCCCCTCAGGGGGCTTAGGGCAAGTGTCTCGGCGAGTCCCTCAAAATCAAGGAGGGGGAGCACGGGCTCCTCCTCCGGTTGTTCACCAGGTTAGGTTGCTTCCGGTGCCCCCTCGAACCCCGACTCCGGATCCGTAGACACGGGGTTGGCAACTGCTTGCTTCCGGGCCGCGCAGGCGACGGTCCATCCCGCTCTCGTCGGTCACCGGCTCGTACCTCCTCAGTGCCGCAAACAGCGGATAATCTCGTCCCACGAGGAGGGGTACTGGCAGCTCCAGTACGGCACCCACCACCATCTGGCAGCTCCCTTGTGGCGTCACGAGGGTGGACTGCCCGGTCAAATACCGCTTGGTGTCGCCGTGGACACAGGAGATGGACATCTCCTCACCACGGTCGGTTGGACAGGCGCCCTTGTACGAGCGTTACTACAGTTCCAGTAGTAGTCGACTCTTCTTTGGCTGTCTCTCCGCAGTCCTGTAGACTCACAGCTACAGAGGACAAACATAGTACGGTAATGGTTTAAGAATTTACATTTTTACATGTATCGACTGCACAGCGACTCAAAGTAGTTCACTCCAGAAACTGTGGTCTCCACTCAACTCCATAGATGTGATGTACAGTGGGGTCCGATATTGACACCCTGGATAAAGATGAGTGGAAATGACTGTTTAAAATAAATAATTTAAATACTGAGCTAGATTGTTTGCTACAAGAAATTGGGAAATGATATTATGTTATACTATACTATACTCTACTATTACTATACTACACTATACTATACTATACTATACTATTACTATACTATACTATACTATACTACACTATACTATACTATGTTATACTATACTATACTATCCTATACTATACTACACTATACTATACTATATACTATTACTATACTACACTATACTATACTATACTATTACTATACTATACTATATACTATACACTATACTATACTACACTACACTACACTATACTATATACTATACTATTACTATACTACACTATACTATACTATTACTATACTATACTATATTATACTATATACTATACTATACTTATATTATACTATACTATACTATACTATATTATACTTATACTATACTATACTAATACTATACTATACTATACTAATACTATACTATGTTATACTATACTATATTATATTATACTATACTATACTATACTACACTATCCTATACTATACTATATTATACTATACTATACTACACTATACTATACTATACTATACTATGTTATACTATACTATACTATGTTATACTATACTATACTATACTAATACAATTGCTCAAAGAAAGAATCAACCTTTTTTTCTCTCAAAAAGGTGGGGGTAAAAAATTCTTAACCCCTGTTTTCAATACCTCACTTTTTAAAAATATGTTTATTATTTTCACCTTGCGAGGATAACACCACTGAGCCTGTTTCTAAAATGTTTTATGAGTTGGAGAACACATTGATAGGGATCTTAGAGCATTCCTTCATACATAATCCTCCCAGTTCCCTGATATCCTTCATATGTGCTTATGGACTGCCCTTTTCAATTCAAACCACAGGTTTTCAATGGGTTTCAAGTCCGGAGACTGAGATGGCCATTGCAAAATGTTAAAGTCTGCATAATTAAAGGTCCACCACCATATTTTACAGTAGGTACGGGGTTATTTTCTGCTCATTTCTATTTTAATGTAATCTGACCAAAGCACTGGTTCCAATCCAAGTGCCAGTGCTGTTTAGCAAACGTGTTACCTTGTTAAGGTCAACTTTACTCAGAACCAGGATATTTTTGCCAAAAATCTGTTTGCCTCTGCCAGTTGGCTCAAACTTGGCCACAAATGGATCTTCAAGGAAGACAATTGGTTTTAATTGAAAAGGGTAGTCCATAAGCACAGACAAAGGATATCAAGAATCTGGAAGGATCTGGAGTGATTTTGTATGGAAGAATAACTCATAAAGCATTTTTAATTACTTGTTAAACAAAATCTCTTTCCTAGAGAAACTGTATTGGTGTAAAATTGCTCATCTCTATCAAGGGTGTCAATAATTGCGGGCCCCACCGTGTACGTCATTGAATTTAGTCAGCAATATGAAATGGAAACATTTGTTTGTTTTGTTATTTGAATGGGATATGAGTCATCGGTAAATGTCAAGTAATCATTGGTCAGCAGTTTCCCTCATGAGTTCAGAATAGACTCCTCTGCAGGAACCCAAAATGACAACGGGTCCATTTGTTTTACAGTCTTTCTGCCTTGTCAGTGGTGGCCTGGCTGAAGTCACTAGAGTTGGTCGTCACATACATGAGAGGATCCATTCACTGTATAATGATGACTAACTGACCTGACAGACACCCACAGAAATGCCAGAGGATCTCACTGACTCTGCCAGTATAGTTTCCATAAGCTCAACATTAGATGAGGGTATATGGGCTAGGATTATGTGTTAAATGGGATGGCCCCTTTGGGCTTCATTAACCCATTTTAGTTTTTGACCGTAACATGACTATGTGAGATTGCTTTTGTAGGTAATGGAGGATTTGTTTAGTGTGTTATTTCTGTACGCATGTAAACTACCGTTCAAAAGTTTGGGGTCACTTAGAAATGTCCTTGTTTTTTAAAGAAAATGTTGTTTTTTTTACCATTAAAATAACATCAAATTGATCAGAAATACAGTGTAGACATTGTTAATGTTGTAAATGACTATTGTAGCTGGAAACGGCAGATTTTTTATGGAATATCTACATAGGTGTACAGAGGCCCATTATCATCAACCATCACTCCTGTGTTCCAATGGCACGCTGTGTTAGCTAATCCAAGTTTATAATTTTAAAAGGCTAATTGATCATTAGGAAACCCTTTTGCAATTATGTTAGCACAGCTGAAAACTGTTGTGCTGATTAAAGAAGCAATAAAACTGGCCTTCTTTAGACTAGTTGAGTATCTGAAGCATCAGTATTTGTGGGCTCGATTACAGGCTCAAAATGGCCAGAAACAAAGAACTTTCTTCTGAAACTCGTCAGTCTATTCCTGTTCTGATAAATGAAGGCTATTCCATGCGAGAAATTGCCAAGAAACTGAAGATCTTGTACAGCCCTGTGTACTACTCCCTTCACAGAACAGCGCAAACTGTCTCTAAACAGAATAGAAAGAGGAGTGGGAGGCCCCGGTGCACAACTGAGCAAGAGGACAAGTACACTAGAGTGTCTAGTTTGAGAAACAGACACCTCACAAGTCCTCAACTGGCAGCTTCATTAAATAGTACCCGCAAAACACCAGTCTCAACGTCAACAGTGAAGAGGCGACTCCGGGATGCTGACCTTCTAGGCAGAGTTGCAAAGAAAAAGCCATATCTTCCTCTGTCCAGTGTCTGTGCAAATCATATTACCTACACTGTAGTGTACACAATCGCTATTCCTATTGGGACATGTGGTGGCAGAGGCTAACAGATCAACAGTGGTGACCGGCATGGTACAGGTCAGTATGAGTTACTGCTGATGGAAGAGTAGGTGTCTAATCTGGTGGCTTTTTGACCTCCAGGGCTCTAGAACAGACGCATACTTTCACTGGTTCCATTTCCTACTGTATCTTAAATCATAACATCATAGCTATAAAAATAGAGCGGATTTCATTAAAATCCCCTGTTTGTGTTGCCATAACAAGGTGTTGGAATGAGAGACATAGGGGAGACCTTATCAGTTGTTGTCTTTAGGCTCATTATCTGTCCTGCTGTTATTGTAACAGACTCATAGCTGTATTAACGGTCAGTCTGGCCCGTCACAAGCATAGGAAAGACAAATGCATGAACAGCCATAGAGTACTGTTTATCATATTTCCCTCATTACCAAAACATAATCTCAGAGCCAATGACAAGTGCCACGTTACCTTCTGTCATCATCACCTTGTTGAATGCTTCACTGTGTTGCTGCTGTGTTAGTAAACAGGCTGGACATACTGGGTGCTAAAATGACATTGTTTTATCGATAGAGAATGGAGAAAAGCATTGTTGTGCTGATATCAAGCTGGGGCTCCTCCTCCCCAGGCTCAACATTCCCTGCATTCCACTCTGGTGAGAGGGCAAGTACAGTTGAAGTCTGAAGTTTACATACACTTAGGTTGAAGTCATTAAAACATTTTTCAACCACTCCACAGATTTCAAACTATAGTTTTGGCAAGTCGGTTAGGACATCTACTTTGTGCATGACACAAGTAATTCTTCCAACAATTCTTTACAGGCAGATTATTTCACTTATAATTCACTATATCACAATTCCAGTGGGTCAGAAGTTTACATACACTAAGTTGACTGTGCCTTTAAACAGCTTGGAACATTCCAGAAAATGATGTCATGGCTTTAGAAGCTTCTGATAGGCTAATTGACATCATTTGAGTCAATTGGAGGTGTACCTGTGGATGGTTTTCAAGGCCTACCTTCAAACTCAGTGCCTCTTTGCTTGACATCATGCGAAAATCAAAAGAAATCAGCCAAGACCTCAGAAAAAAAATGGTAGACCTCCACATGTCTGGTTCATCCTTGGGAACAATTTCCAAATGCCTGAAGGTACCACGTTCATCTGTACAAACAATAGTACGCAAGTATAAACACCATGGGACCACGCAGCCGTGATACAGCTCAGGATGGAGACACGTTCTGTCTCCTAGAGATGAACGTACTTTGTTGCGAAAAGTGAAAATCAAGCCTAGAACAACAGCAAAGGACCTTGTGAAGATTCTGGAGGAAATGGGTACAAAAGTATCTATATCCACAGTAAAACAAGTCCTGTCCTATATCGACACAACCTGAAAGGCCGCTCAGCAAGGAAGAAGCCACTGCTCCAAAACCGCCATAAAAAAGCCAGACTACGGTTTGTAACTGCACATGGGGACAAAGATCGTACTTACGGAGAAATGTACTCTGGTCTGATGAAACAAAAGTGTTTGGCTATAATGACCATTTTTATGTTTGGAGGAAAAAGGGGGAGGCTTGCAAGCTGAAGAACACTATCCCAACCGTGAAGCACGGGGGTGGCAGCATCATGTTGTGGTGGTGCTTTGCTGCTGGAGGGACTGGTGCACTTCACAAAATAGATGGCGTCATGAGGAAGTAAAATTATGTGGATATATTGAAGCAACATCTCAAGACATCAGTCAGGAAGTTAATGTGTCTTCCAAATGGACAATGACCCCAAGCATACTTCCAAAGTTGTGGACAACAAAGTCAAGGTATTGGAGTGGCCATCACAAAGCCCAATCCTATAGAAAATTTGTGGGCAGAACTGAAAAAGCGTGTGCGAGCAAGGAGGCCTACAAACCTGACTCAGTTACACCAGTTCTGTCAGGAGGAATGGGCCAAAATTCACCATACTTATTGTGGGAAGCTTGTGGAAGGCTACCCGAAACATTTGACCCAAGTTAAACAATTTAAAGGCAATGCTACCAAATACTAATTGAGTGTATGTAAACTTCTGACCCACTTGGAATGTGATGAAAGAAATAAAAGCTGAAATAAATAATTATCTCAACTATTATTCTGACATTTCACATTCTTAAAATAAAGTGGTGATTCTAACTGACCTAAGACAGGGGATTTGTACTAGGATTAAATGTCAGTAATTGTGAAAAACTGAGTTTAAGTGTATTTGACTAAGGTGTATGTAAACTTTCGACTTCAACTGTATGTGAAAGGGCACCTATGTGCGAGTGCACGTATGTATGTGCGAGGGCACGCATGTGTCAGAGGGCACGTACAGTGCCTTCGGAAAGTATTCACACCCCTTGACTTTTTCCACATTTTATTATGTTACAGCCTTATTTTAAAACTTATTAAATAAAACATTTATCTCAGCTATCTACACAAAATACCCCATAATGACAAGGCGAAAACAGGTTTTTAGAAATGTTTGCAAATGTATTAACAATAAAAAATGGAAATACCTTATTGACATAAGTATTCAGACCCTTTGCTATGAGACTCAAAATTGATCTCAGGTGCGTCCTGTTTCCATTGATCATCCTTGAGATGTTTCTACACTTGATTGGAGGTCCACCTGTGGTAAATTAAATTGATTGGACATGATCTGGAAAGGCACACACATGTCTATATAAGGTCCCAGAGTTGACAGTGCATGTCATGGCAAAAACCAAGCCATAACATTTACATCAGGTTCTTGGTCACCTCCCTGACATTTTTTTTGTCAGGGAGGTGACCAAGAACCTGATGGTCACTCTTACAGAACTCCAGAGTTCCTTCCAGAAGGAAAAACATCTCTGCAGCACTCCACCAATCAGGCCTTTATGGTAGAGTGGCCAGACGAAAGCCACTCCTCAGTAAAAGGCACCTGACAGCCTTCTTGGAGTTTGCCAAAAGGCACCTAAAGACTCTCAGACCATGTGAAACAAGATTCTCTGGTCTGATGAAACCAAGATTGAACTCTTTGGCCTGAATGCCAGGAGGAAACCTGTCACCATCCCTACGGTGAAGCATGGTGGTGGCAAAATCACACTGTGGGGATGTTTTTCAGTGGCAGGTACAGGTACCCAGCCAGAGCTCGGACTTGAACCCGGTTGAACATCTCTGGAGACACCTGAAAATAGCTGTGCAGCAACGCTCCCCACAGAGCTTGAGAGGATCTGCAGAGAAGAATGTGAGAAACTCCCCAAATACAGGTGTGCCAAGCTTGTAGCTTCATTTACATTTAAATTTGAGTAATTTAGCAGACGCTTTTATCCAGAGCGACTTTCAGTAGTGAGTGCATACATGTTCATACCCAAGAAGACTCGATGCTGTAATCGCTGCCAAAGGTGCTTCAACAAAGTACTCAGTAAAGGGTCTGAATACTTATGTAAATGTGATATTTCTCTTTTTTTATTTATAAATGAGCAAAAATGTATAAAAACATGTTTTTGCTATGTCATTATGGGATTGATCATGGAAAATAAAACAATTTAATCATTTTTGGAATAAGGCTATAACGTAACAAAATGTGGAAAGGGGTCTGAATACTTTCCGGAAGCACTGTGTGTGTGTGTGTGTGTGAGAGGGCACATATATTGCCTGCTCCACAATGACCCTTAGGTTTGGGTCTTAAGATGTATAATTTTCCACACTATTCTCTGGAATAGGCCCGTATCTTTCTGTGGAGCTGACGAGGTGGTAGCAGCACCCTTTGTTGCTATTTGACTGGCTGTAGGCCTATAAGTTCATATAAACAGAAAGGATGTGCCCGGTCTATAGCGTTCCAGTAAGTGACGTGTTGAGTTCAGTATTAGAATGAATCCTAAACCATCAGTGAGAGATGCTGTAAGTCCCTTTATGGAAGTGGGGCTGCATTGTAGCGTGGGTTGATCTTGGCATGCTGGTAGACTACGAGTCCGACTGGCTCTGTCACTGGGTGTTTCACCACCACACTCTCTGACTCACCAGGTGTCCATGGCACGTGTGGCTCTGTCCCTACATGTCCCAAGACACTCCTTAAACCTTGCCGGTCATCCACCGCCTCTCCCAGTCGTTTAGAATTAGTGAATTTAGAACTTCAACTCACTCACTCATCTTTGTTCGCTCTTTGGCGCATAGTGCCTCGACAAAAATGGACCTCCAGGTCCCAGGGTGACATGGTTTTAAGTCCCAGGTTGTGTAGATCATCCTCCAACTGGGCGGACCACCTGGCTCTCTGTCTTCCTCTTGGTCGTGACCAGTTGGGGGAAGGCTCCTTAAGGATAAGGGCAGGCTACAGAGGTTGGTTTGCTCTGACCAGGTGACTGAATAGTCGTAGTTGGGAGGCTCTGACCAGGGAGGAGACAGTTCGTCTTTTGCCGTATTGTGGAGTTTGGGATATGGTCGCGCCATGTGATGCCCAGAATGGAGTCAAAGGCGTCCAGACGACGTGTGAGGTCCAGGGTGAGGGTCCATAATACTGATCTGTACGTCAGGATGGAGATGACCAGACTATTGCATATGTAGAGTTTTGTTTTCAGAGTGGGTATGTTGTTTCCAGATGTTTCGGCTGGCCATGGTTGAGGCTGCCCAGCCAATGTGTAGATGTCGGCGTTGCTCCTGCAGTCAGTTGTTGTGCTTCCAAGGTAACAGAACTTACGAACAATGTCGACCTGGTGGGTGCCTACAGCAGGGCTGGTTGGAGGGGGTTGGAAGTCGCTGAAGGACTGGATCTTAGTTTGGTCCCAGCTGATCATGAGACCCAGTGGGTGGGTCTCCTCCTCCATGATCACAAGGTGTATGATGTCCAAGAGCCACGTCGTCCACATAGTCCAGGTCAAAGAATCTGAGGCTCCCATGTATGGGTATGTAGAGTAACTATTCATAGAGATTAGCTGACGGACGGGAGTGTAGATAAAGATTTAAATGGGCTGCTCCTCGATTTCACTTCAATTTACGGAAATCCTATTTAGCGTATGTCTCTCTGTACGCAGGTCTCTTTGTGTGGGGATGTGCACGTACATGTATCTGTTTCTGGTGAAAGATCTCATATTTTTCTATGGGAATGAAAAGGGGAAATGACTCCTCTGAGGTCATGATGGTTGAATTAGTTGTTGACAGAACCTGTCCTCTGTCCTCTCCACAGCAAAAGAAGACGTACCTGGAGCGCAGTGGGAAAGATGCAGAGGACAACGTCAGAGAAATGCTCATGTCCAGGAGAGCTCGGTGAGATAGAAACAACAACAACTTAATCATTGACGGATGCTAATTTGTAATGTTCCCTCTGATATAATTCCTGTATGTATTAACCAGCTACAGGAACCTTTAAAAACCGACCAAGCAGGTGCCATTGTCTGTAGTGTGTTTCTGGCTTGTTTGCCAGTTCTGTAACATCTGTTCTGTTGAGTTCATTCAATCTGAAGGCATTCTGTCCTCACATTACCTTAGGCCCGTTAAATCATTCACTTGTCAAGTGTTAATGTAATGTCATTTTCACTTCTCTGACGTTTTTGGTACTGCTTCAGTTTGTAATCAAAGTTGATATTGATCTATGTTATTTTGAGAGATTTACTGATCTTCTTGACTGCTGGTGTGACTGTATCAGTCAATGGCAGACTTGTCTGGTTCCTGTGTGTGTGTGTGTGTGTGTGTGTGTGTGTGTGTGTGTGTGTGTGTGTGTGTGTGTGTGTGTGTGTGTGTGTGTGTGTGTGTGTGTGTGTGTGTGTGTGTGTGTGTGTGTGTGTGTGTGTGTGTGTGTGTGTGTGTGTGTGTGTCTGTCTGGAGCAGTCTGTCTTTGTCTTTGCATGTGCAAGATGTTTGTTTGTCCCTTCCTATACGTCACTGGTTTCCTGTCAGGAGGTTTTGGGCTCTCTGATATCCTGTGTCCTCTCTCTCCATCACTCTCTTCATCTCCGCTATCTTTCTCTCTCTCAATCTTCTTCCCTCTCCTTGAGTTGTCGTCTTGCTCTCCCTCTCTCACTGACATCACCACCACCCTACTCTCTCTCTCTGTCTGTCTGTCTGTCTGTCTGTCTGTCTGTCTGTCTGTCTGTCTGTCTGTCTGTCTGTCTGTCTGTCTGTCTGTCTGTCTGTCTGTCTGTCTGTCTGTCTGTCTGTCTGTACCTGTAGGCCATGTTCTACTGAGGCTCAGTGTTGGTAAGGAGCTGCTGCAGACTTCCCCCTTGACTTCCTCCAGTCAGTCCCTCTTGTGTCAAGCCAGTCCAGCCAGTGTGTCCATATGCGTGCATGAGCAATGTGTGTCTGTTCTGGAAGGGGCGTCTCATCTTGAGTAATATCCTGCTTTGAAGATGATGCATATCTCTGCTTTAGGATTACACATAAAGGGAGATTCTGCCTTTAGGTAAGACGAGACACAGCAAGACATTGGCGACAGCACTGTGCAGTGTAATTAAACCCTCAACTGTATATTATGGGTGGAGACCTCTTACTTTGTTCTAGAACATGGAGTCATGCCTTGGTGTGTGTCGACCTCTTGTGGTTTAATGAAATATATATATTTTTTAATCTAATAAAAGTTTATTGGTCACATACACAGGTCTGCAAATGTTATTGCCGGTGCGGCGAAATGCTTGTGTTTCCAGCTCCAACAGTGCAGTAACACAGAACAATATGATTGGTGCTGAACTACAATAAAAACGATACAACCCCCCAGAATGAGCAAAGTCAGAGTCGGGAATATAAATATATACGTATATGATGGTGTGTATAGACATTATGGACATTAGTTATATATGAAGGTGTGTATAGACATTATGGACATTAGTTATATATGAAGGTGTGTATAGACATTATGGACATTAGTTATATATGAAGGTGTGTATAGACATTATGGACATTAGTTATATATGAAGGTGTGTATAGACATTATGGACATTAGTTATATATGAAGGTGTGTATAGACATTATGGACATTAGTTATATATGAAGGTGTGTATAGACATTATGGCCGTTAGTTATATATGAAGGTGTGTATAGACATTATGGACGTTAGTTATATATGAAGGTGTGTATAGACATTATGGACATTAGTTATATATGAAGGTGTGTATAGACATTATGGACATTAGTTATATATGAAGGTGTGTATAGACATTATGGACATTAGTTATATATGAAGGTGTGTATAGACATTATGGACGTTAGTTATATATGAAGGTGTGTATAGACATTATGGACATTAGTTATATATGAAGGTGTGTATAGACATTATGGACATTAGTTATATATGAAGGTGTGTATAGACATTATGGACATTAGTTATATATGAAGGTGTGTATAGACATTATGGACATTAGTTATATATGATGGTGTGTATAGACATTATGGACATTAGTTATATATGATGGTGTGTATAGACAGTATGGACATTAGTTATATATGATGGTGTGTATAGACAGTATGGACAGTATATGAATAGAAAAGGCTTATTTCTCTCAAATTTTGTGCATAAATATGTTTACATCCCTGTAAGTGGGCATTTCTACTTTGCCGAGACAATCCATCCACCTGACAGGTGTGGCATATCAAGAAGCTGATTAAACAGCATGATCATTACACAGGTCCATCTTGTGACAACACAATGACACAGATGTCTCAAGTCACAACCGCAGACCAAGTGTAACCAAGCCAGCCCAGGACCTCCACATCTGGCTGCTTCACCTGTGGGATGGTCTGAGACCAGCCACCCGGACAGCTGATGAAACTGTGGATTTGCACAGCCGAAGAATTTCTGCACAAGCTGTCAGAAACCGTCTCAGGGAAGGGTCTTGACCTGGCTGCAGTTTGGCGTCGTGACAGACTTCAGTGGGCAAGTGCTCACATTCTATGGCCACTAGAAAGCTGGAGAAGTGTACGCTTTCAACTGTACCAGGCAGATGGCAGAAAGGGTGTATGGCGTTGTGTGGGCGAGTGGTTTGCTGATGTCAACGTTGTGAACAGAGTTCCCCGTGGTGGTGGTGGGGTTATGGTGTCGGCAGGCATAAACTATGGACGAAGAACACAATTGCATTTTATCGAAGGCAATTTGAAAGCACAGAGCTACCGCTATGAGATCCTGAGGCCCGTTGTCGTGCCATTCATCTGCCTGCATCACCTCATGTCTCAGCACGATAATGCAAGGCCACATGTCGCAAGAATCTGCCTTTCTAGGGAGTTTTTCCTAGCCACCGTGCTTCTACATCTGCATTGCTTGCTCTTTGGGGTTTTAGGCTGGGTTTCTGTATAGCACTTTGTGACATCGGCTGATGTAAAAAGCGCTTTATAAATAAATTTGATTGATTGATTGATTGATCAGTACACAATTCCTGGAAGCTGAAAATGTCCCAATTCTTCCATGGCCTGCGTACTCACCAGACATTGAGCATCTCTGGGATTCTCTGGATTGATGTTTATGACAGCGTGTTCAGTTCACGCCAATATCCAGCAACTTCACACTGCCATTGAAGAGGAGTGGGACAACCTTCAACAATCAACAGCCTGATCAACTCTATGTGAAGGAGATGTGTCGCGCTGCATGAGACAAATGATGGTCACACCAGATACTGACTGGTTTCTGATCCACGCTCCTACCTTTTTTTAAGGATATCTGTGACCAACAGATGCAAATCTGTATTCCCAGTCATGTGAAATCCATATATTAGGGCCTAATTTCTTTATTTAAATTTATTGATTTCCTTATATGAACTGTAACTCAGTAAAATCTTTGAAATTGTTGCATGTTGGGTTTATATTTTTGTTTTGTTGATGAGTCTTGACTAGAATACAGTATATACATATGAAGTGGGTAAAACAGCATGTAAACATTATTAAAGTGACCAGTGTTCAATGACAATGTACACAGGGTAGCAGTCTCTAAGGAGCAGAGTACAGTACCCGATGGTAGCCGGCTAGTGACAGTGAAGTTCAGGGCAGGGTACTGGGCGGAGGCCGGCTAGTGGTGACTATTTAACAAACAGTCTGATGGCGTGGAGAGGTGGCTGAGGTCTTCGAGCGCTTGTGTACGTTTGTTTTCAATCTGATGGTGCTGAACCAGAAAGTTGATGCTTCGTTTGCCAGAATTCCATAAATTATTTGCCAGAAGGTTAACTGCAAGAATGTCTGTTTTTTGACCACCCTGCACTCACATATAGGCCTAATGGAACAAACACATACTTTGATGTATCCCTGTCTTTACCAGGTTTCAGATTTTACTATATCAAATAAAATCATGCCAGTCTACTCGTATGAAGTCCTGTTTTTTTATCACACCATTGTGTAAACCGTTCTAACACTAATGACAGCACCTTTCAGGTGGGAGGAGTCATTTACTAAGCTTATGAAACTTCTTATTTAACCCTGATCTCCTCACTCAGACCCAGATCTCCTCACTCAGACCCTGATCTCAATCAAACCCCGATCTCCTCACTCAGACCCCGATCTCCTCACTCAGACCCTGATCTCAATCAGACCCCGATCTCCTCACTCAGACCCTGATCTCAATCAGACCCCGATCTCCTCACTCAGACCCTGATCTCCTCACTCAGACCCCGATCTCCTCACTCAGACCCCGATCTCCTCACTCAGACCCTGATCTCCTCACTCAGACCCCGATCTCCTCACTCAGACCCTGATCTCAATCAGACCCCGATCTCCTCACTCAGACCCTGATCTCCTCACTCAGACCCCGATCTCCTCACTCAGACCCCGATCTCCTCACTCAGACACCGATCTCCTCACTCAGACCCAGATCTCCTCACTCAGACCCTGATCTCAATCAAACCCCGATCTCCTCACTCAGACCCCGATCTCCTCACTCAGACCCCGATCTCCTCACTCAGACCCCGATCTCCTCACTCAGACCCCGATCTCCTCACTCAGACCCCGATCTCCTCACTCAGACCCCCATAGTCTAGATGATGTCATTAAAACCTCTTCCTTTTTAAAATAAAATTAAATGCAGACTTTTTCACGTATCTATAACTTCAAATGTAACCCTTCCCATGTATATGTAGTTTTTTCTGATGGCTAATCTGATTCTTGCCCATTATCTCTAATTCCAAGAAGTGTCTTCTTGACCCCGGATCCTTTACTTTAGTTTTACAGTCTCAGCTTCTTAAACAGCACGAGTGGGTAAAGTCCATCTCAGGGGCAGATTATTAACCTGGCTGATCTGGTCCCCTCAACCCCCATAAAAGGGCTACTCTACTCCTGTATAGGGCTGAGGTCACCCGTGTTTGGGATCGTTGAGAGAGTATAGCAGAGAAACTGAAGATCCATCACAAACAACTGAGAGTCCAGACAAAGAAGATGAAGCACACAGAGACACAACCAGACCTCAGGGTAAACTCATAATTTACTATAATTTCAATACGTTGATGAGTTTGGTTTTGTTGTGAATGTTTAAATTGTAAGTGTACATTATCTGGCCTGGCAAGATCATGGGTTATGGATGAGTTCATGTGTGGTGTGTAGGTCCTTAGTGTGCCATGGCTTTCTTTCTGTCAACTTGAATAATTCAACTTTACACTTAGTATATTGCATCATTGGATGTTTTCAAAGTATTTCTGTTTACCTTTGGGGTGAAATGACCAAGGTGTTTACCATGCTCGGATTAGGGGATTGACTGCCATGATGTCTGACTAAATAACAACTGTTGGAGGATGATTCGGGATTGATATCTGAATCCATGCTTTTGCAGGATATATTGATTGAAGACCCAATACCTTATAGCAAAAGTGGAGACGCCGAATTGTAGAAGACAGTTCTAACATTGTCTCTCTGACAAAGATGTAAAGGTGGTACTTTGTTCAGAATGGAATTTATTGAAAGACCAAGGCTGTTAACCTAGATACATGTTCCAAAACCCTGGCCTGTGATTTAGAAAAAAATCTGTGTTACTCCAGTCTACTTTGATGAGTTAGTCACGGAAGAGCTCCTCTTGCATCATCTTTCAAAACAGTCAACACCAAGAACCATGACAACTGGTCACAGTGACATTATTCAGGGTTATAACATAGTCCAGGCCCATGTTGATCATTCATAAAGAGGCCCGACGGTTGGCCTCAGTGGAGATGGCAAGGTAGTGTGGGACAATGACAAATCAAATCAAATCACATAGATTACAATCTTGTGCCATATAAGGTATTTTATATGATGTATGAGAGGTCATCGATTATTCCCAGTTGTTGAACATCATGAGTCTCTGCTTTCAAACTGTGTGAATGCCAATTTACCCAATGTTACTTTGGGTGTGTGAATGTCTCTGTCCTCCCTCTCAGAGTTTGGATGTCCAGACTCAGACAGAGGAGCAGGAGCAGGGAGCTGAGGGGGGGAAACTGGCTACAGAGGGACAGGAGCAGAAGCAGCAGCCAGGCTTTGACATGATCTACACCATAGAGGATGTCCCACCGTGGTACCTCTGCATTCTACTGGGCCTCCAGGTAAACAAATACATACTCTCTCTCAAACACTTAGTTTTCATGAATGGATCTTGTTCTTCTTCTTGTGTGTTTCTGCCTACCTCTCTCTCTCTTCACGGTGATTAACACTGTGTCTTTGATCGCAGCACTACCTGACGTGTTTCAGCGGGACCATCGCTGTGCCCTTCCTGCTGGCGGAGGCCATGTGTGTGGGACAAGACCAGTACACGGTCAGTCAGCTGGTGGGAACCATCTTCACCTGCGTGGGAATCACCACACTTATACAAACCACATTTGGAGTCAGGTACGTGTGTATGTGTGAATGTGTCTTCTAAAGCTTGGTATGCATGTGTAACTTGCTTTATCTTCCATGCTTAGGTTACCTCTTTTTCAGGCCAGTGCTTTTGCCTTCCTCATCCCTGCCCAAGCCATCTTAGGGCTGGAAAGATGGAAATGTCCCCCTAAAGGTGCGCCACTCAGTCTCATCCTATGTCAGAAGAATATGGCCCAATCAAAGACAGAACCTCACTAATGTGCTATTGTCTCTGTCTTTCCACAGAGGAGATTTATGGGAACTGGAGTCTTCCTCTGAACACCTCCCACATCTGGCACCCAAGGATAAGAGAGGTACTTCCTGCCTCTTGTCACTGGGCCTCCATCTTGTGGTCCATCCTTCTGAACTGTAGCATCTCTCAGTGAGCCTCCATCTTGGGGTCCATCCTTCTGAACTGTAGCATCTCTCAGTGAGCCTCCATCTTGTGGTCCATCCTTCTGAACTGTAGCATCTCTCAGTGAGCCTCCATCTTGGGGTCCATCCTTCTGAACTGTAGCATCTCTCACTTTGATTGACATTATCAGAGACATCATGTAGAAATACTAGGACCCATCCGGGTCAGGTCACATGGGGGTCCTAGACATACCTTCTGATAATAACAGTCGGTCTCTCTCCCCTGTAGATCCAGGGTGCCATCATTGCGTCCAGTGTGGTGGAGGTGGTCATCGGGCTGGTGGGTCTCCCTGGTCTTCTGCTGGACAACATCGGGCCCCTGACCGTCACCCCCACCGTGTCCCTCATCGGCCTGTCTGTCTTCCAGACTGCTGGGGACAGGGCCGGCTCTCACTGGGGCCTCTCAGCACTGTAAGAGCACAAGAGAGTTTTATTATTGTGTTGTCTGAGTTTTATTATTGTGTTGTCTGAGTTTTATTATTGTGTTGTCTGAGTTTTATTATTGTGTTGTCTGAGTTTTATTATTGTGTTGTCTGAGTTTTATTATTGTGTTGTCTGAGTTTACGGCCAAAGGTCATTGAAGCTTTTTAATCTAATCACGAACTGTTCATGTAATTACCTTTTCCCTGTTTGATGTCTATTATTGAGTTCTCACTGCCTCTCCCCAGGTGCATCTTCCTCATCGTGCTGTTCGCTCAGTACCTGAGGAACTGGTCCTTCCCTCTTCCCTCCTACAACAGGAAGCAAGGCTTCAGCACCGTCAGGGTCCAGATCTTTAAGATGTTCCCGGTTAGAACCAACGCACCACACCTCTGTCTCACATCCACATATTTAGCAGATGTTATTGCAGGTGTAGTGAAATGCTTTACTGCACTTCCCTCTGTGCTACTGCCTTAGTGAGTACTGCCAGACAGGTCATGGGGTAACTGTCAGGCTATAGAAATGACTCACTGTGATAGACAGACACAGACCATAGGGGTCATTTCACCATTATGTTAAAGCCAAGTATTAGCTTTCTGATGAAAATGGCTGTAAATATAAATGGCACAGACTAGGCACATACAAAATGATAACCTAGCTGTTAAAATATGCACAGGAGAGACCTACACAGGAGAGACCTACACAGGAGAGACCTACACAGGAGAGACCTACACAGGAGAGACCTACACAATGATCATCTCTATGGTTCCGTTTTATGACATGTTGTTCCCATGTTCTTTTTGTGGCGCTGCCTTCAGATCATCATGGCCATCATGTTGGTGTGGCTGCTGTGTTACATCCTGACCCTGACCGACGTGCTGCCCAGTGACCCTAGCCAGTACGGACAGAAGGCACGCACCGACGCCCGTGGTGACATCATGACACGCTCACCCTGGTTCCAGGTCCCCTACCCCTGTAAGAGGCCAGCATTACCTCTACTGTCTCACACACTGGGGCAGTTTGGACACATGAGCTAGATCAAATCAAATCAAATACAACAAGTGTAGACCTGCAGTTCAAGAAAGAGTTAAGAAAATATTTACTAAATAAAAGTAAGTAAAAAATATAAAAAGTAACACAATAAAATAACAATAACAAGGCTATATACAGAGGTACCGGTACCGAGTCAATGTGCAGGGGTACAGGTTAGTCAAGGTAATTT
Source organism: Thymallus thymallus (assembly GCA_023634145.1). Classification (NCBI taxonomy): domain Eukaryota; kingdom Metazoa; phylum Chordata; class Actinopteri; order Salmoniformes; family Salmonidae; genus Thymallus; species Thymallus thymallus. The sequence continues at coordinate 40,107,924 of CM042391.1, read as the reverse complement.
GGATATGTAGGTAGGGGTAAAGTGAGTAATAAACAGCGAGTAGCAGCAGTGTAAAAACAAAGGGGGTGGGGTGTGTCAATGTAAATAGTCCGGGTGGCCATTTGATTAATTGTTCAGCAGTCTTATGGCTTGGGGGTAGAAGCTGTTAAGAAGCCTTTTGGTCCTAGACTTGTTGCTCCCGTACCTCTTGCCGTGCGGTAGCAGAGAAAGTCTATGACTTGGGTGACTGGAGTCTTTGACAATTTTCTGGGCCTTCCTCTGACATCGCCTAGTATATAAGTCCTGAATGGCAGGAAGCTTGGCCCCAGTGATGTACTGGGCCATATGCACTGCTCTCTGTAGTGCCTTACGGTCAGATGCCAAGCAGTTGCCATACCAGGCGGTGATGCAACCAGTCGGGATGTTCTCGATGGTGCAGCTGTAGAACTTTTGGATGATCTGGGGACCCATGACAAATCTTTTCAGTCTCCTGAGGGGGAAAGGGTGTTGTTGTGCCCTCTTCAGAACTGTCTTGGTGTGTTTGAACCATGATAGTTTGTTGGTGATGTGGACACCAAGGAACTTGAAACACTCGACCCGCTCCACTACAGCCCCGTCGATGTTAGTGGGGGCCTGTTCGGCCCGGCTTTTCCTGTAGTCCACGATCAGCTCCTTTGTCTTGCTCACATTGAGGGAGAGGTTGTTGTCCTGGCACCACACTGCCAGGTCTCTGACCTCCTCGCTATAGGCTGTCTCATCGTTGTCGGTGATCAGTCCTACCACTGTTGTGTTTGGCTACACAGTCCTGGGTGAACAGGGAGTACAGGAGGGCACTAAGCATGCACCCCTGAGGGGCCCCAGTGTTGAGGATCAGCGTGACAGACATGTTGTTGCCTACCCTTGCCACCTGGGGGCGGACCGTCAGGAAGTCCAAGATCAAGTTGCAGAGGGAGGTGTTTAGTCCCAGGGTCCTTAGCTTAGTGATGAGCTTTGTGGGCCCTATGGTGTTGAACGCTGAGCTGTAGTCAATGAACAGCATTCTCACATAGGTGTTCCTCTTGTCCAGGTGGTAAAGGGCAGTGTGGAGTGCGATTAAGATTGCTTTGAGTACACATCCTGGCAATCCGTCTGTCCCCACGGCTTTGTGAATGTTGACCTGTTTAAAGGTCTTGCTGACATTGGTTACCGAGAGCGTCGTCCTGAACAGCTGGTGCTCTCATGCATGTTTCAGTGTTACTTGCCTCGAAACGAGCATAAAAGGCATTTAGCTCGTCTGGTAGGCTCACGTCACTGGGCAGTTCGCGGCTGGGTTTCCCTTTGAAGTCTGTCATAGTTTTCAAGCCCTGCCACATCCGACGAGCGCCAGAGCCAGTGTAGTAGGATTCAATCTTAGTCCTGTATTGACGATTTGTCTGTTTGATGGTTCTTCTGAGGGCGTAGCGGGATTTATTTTAAGTGTCCGGATTTGTGTCCCACTCCTTGAAAGCGGCAGCTCTAGCATTTAGCTCGATGCGGATGTTGCCTGTAATCCATGGCTTCTGTGGGGCTGACTTCGTCGATGCAGTTATTGATGAAGCCGGGGACTGAGGTGGTATACTCTTAAATGCCGTTGGATGAATCCCAAAACATATTCCAATCTGTGCTAGCAAAACAGTCCTGTAGAGTAGCATCCGCGTCATCTGACCACTTCCGTATTGAGCGAGTCACTGGTACTTCCTGCTATAGTGTTTGCTTCTAAACAGGAATCAGGAGGATAGAATTATGGACAGATTTGTCAAATGGAGGGCGAGGGAGAGCTTTGTATGCATCTCTTTTTTCCTCTGGTTGCACATATGACATGCTGGTAGAAATGAGGTAAAACTGATTTAAGTTTGCCTGCATTAAAGTCCCCGGCCAGCTGGAGCGCCGCCTCTGGATGAGCATTTTCTTGTTTGCTTAAGGCCTTATACAGCTTGTTGAGTGCGGTCTTAGTGCCAGCATCGGTTTGTGGTGGTAAATTGACGGCTACGAATAATATAGATGAGAACTCTTCCTCAGGCGAGCAATACCTCAAGACTTCTTTAATATTAGACATTGGGCACCAGCTGTTGTTAACAAATACACCCCCCCCCGCCCCTCGTCTTACCAGACATAGCTTCTCTATCCTGCCGATGCACAGAAAACCCAGCAAGCTCTATATTATCTGTGTCGTCAGGACTCGGTGAAACATTACAGTTTTTAATGTCCGGTTGGTAGGATAGTCTTAATTGTAGATCATCCATTTTACTTTCTAACGTTGGCCAATAGAACGGATGGTAGTGGAGGTTTACTCACTCGCCAACGAATTCTCAGATGGCAGCCCGACCACCGCCCCCTTTTTCTCAGTCTTTTCTTCACGCAAATAATAGAGTTCTGGGCCTGGTCTCGAGAAAAAGCAGTATATCCTTCGCCTCGGAATCATTAAAGAAAAAAATCTTTGTACAGTTGGAGGTGAGTGTTCTGATTTCCAGAAGCATAAGAGACAGTAGCAGCAACATTATGCACAAAATAAGTTACAAACAACATGAAAAAATAAACAAAATAGCACAGTTGGTTAGGAGCCCGTAAAACGGCAGCCAACCCCTCCGGCGCCATTATTATCCAGGGTCAAGGGTCAAGTTAAGAAAGTGGATGACACTGGCCATTTTTTAGCTTTAGAATGACCTTATATATCATTTTAAATGGGGAAATTATCTGAGTTCCATTGCCTTTCATCTTGCTATTCAGACTTGTGGTGTTTGTGTGTCCCTGATAGGTCAGTGGGGGTTGCCCACGGTGACCATCGCCGGAGTGCTGGGCATGTTCAGCGCCACACTAGCTGGCATCGTAGAGTCTATCGGGGACTATTACGCCTGTGCCCGCCTCTCAGGGGCACCCCCACCACCTATCCATGCCATCAACAGGTGTGCATCAGCCTTCTACGCCAGGGGTTAGACTTCTAACATGGACCTAAGGCTCTGACCTATGTTCTAGAAAGTCCTCTTATTGTCAAGCATCAGTACCCTGTGTTGATGTATGTCTGTGTCTGTCATTCATTATGTGTCATGTCTTTCCTATGCTAGGGGTATCTTCACAGAGGGTGTGTGTTGTATTATAGCAGGACTGCTGGGTACAGGAAATGGCTCCACCTCCTCCAGTCCCAACATTGGAGTTCTGGGAATCACTAAGGTAAGGAAGCTTAGCCCCTCAACTGGTATTGACTAGATGGAGTACAGCTTATGTCAAAATTGACTTTTCGTAGCAGGTTAGGAGAACTTACGCAGCAGGTTAGGGGAATTAACGTAGCTGGTTAGAAGAATTAGGTTAAGGTTAGGAAAAGGGTTAGCTAAAATGCTAAATGTTTAAACATCTGATGTAAATTTGACATAAGCTGTATTCTGTCTAGATATGACCCCCTCGGCCCCTAAGCCCTTCCCCATGTTGTTTTCAGAAATGTTGTCTTTAATCTAAGTTCTGAAAACACGAATGTAGATATGTAATCTCAAATCCTGTATTTAAGTCTAGTTCAAGTTGGAATCGGCAACATTATCTTTTTGAAACAGATAAGGGCTTATTAACATGATCTCCAGTGCAAGTGCTTTGCCACGATGCAAATCAGTTGTTATTATTATTATTACCACTTATTAACTAGGGGTCTGCTCATCTTTACATTTACTGTTATGTTAATCAATATGAATAAACGATGAGCTGATACTAGAGGTTGCACCTTGAGTCACGTTGTACAATGTCTGTCTACACACAGGTGGGAAGTAGGAGAGTGGTGCAATACGGTGCGGTCATAATGTTCCTGTTAGGAACTGTGGGCAAATTCACTGCCCTCTTTGCATCGCTGCCCGACCCCATTCTAGGCGGCATGTTCTGCACCTTGTTCGGTGAGTCACTGACCTCCTAACAGAGAACTAACACACATAGCGTCATCTCTCGCTCACCCACCAGGGGGCAGTGTGATCCCAGAAAGCGCCACCTCTATTATAGAAAGGAGGAGGGAATATGTCTCTAGCTAGAAACACAGATAACTCTATAAAAACGAGACAATAATAACCTTATCCACCCCTCTGTTGTTTGTGCTGTCTATGCCCTGCAGGTATGATCACGGCTGTGGGCTTGTCCAACCTGCAGAGTGTAGACCTCAACTCCTCCAGGAATCTCTTTGTCCTCGGCTTCTCCATGTTCTTTGGCCTAATGTTGCCCAATTACCTAGACTTGCATCCCGGCTGCATCCAAACAGGTGGGCTGCACATTGAAAAGGGTTTTACTGATATGACAAGACATCTCCATCTTAAGAGGAAGAGTAGGAGTGGCTTTAGAGAGTTTACAGTGTGAACAGTTAAACTGTTATGAAGCTTTAGTATGGATTATTATGTGGATGTTATGAATAATGATTAGGATAATTAATTTGGTAATACATATTCTGTTACCCTCCTCAGGAGTTGCAGAGGTGGATCAAATCCTCACAGTGCTCCTAACCACGGAGATGTTTGTTGGAGGCTTCCTGGCGTTTGTGCTGGATAACACCATCCCAGGTATGTGAGAATGTGAAACCTCATCTCATTAACAGGAGCTACTGTTCACCTTGTCACACACTGATCAAAGAGATCATCAGTTGCTTTGTGTTTGTTTATGTGCCACCACAACATCACTATGGGACACATCAATCTTTCAATTTAGTGCAACCGTTGCCTGTAACTACCAATGTTTGTTTATGTGGCATTGTATGTGTGTGTTTATGTGTGTGTGTGTGTGTGTGTGTATGCTTGTACATGCGGTTTAAACAAAACAGGCACCAGGAAGGAGAGAGGGCTGCTGGACTGGAAGGCTGATGAGAGCATGGGGGCAAGCTTAGCCAATATGCGTACTTATGACTTCCCCATTGGAATGAGCTGCATTAGGAAGGTCAGCTGCCTGCGCTATCTACCCATCTGCCCCAGCTTCCAAGGCTTTATGCGGCGCGGACGGAAGGACAGCGTGCAGGAAGACATGGAGGATGAATTAAGAGAGAGGAATGAGAGTTTACACATGGACACAACAATCACCTTGGCCTGCACCAAAGTATAGTAGCCCTCCAAATGATTCATGTTTGAGATAGTTTTTAAACTGAGCTGTTTTTTTCACAGCTATTTATTGTTTTGAACACAGTTGTTATCGTCTGTATTAGAGGAAACAGGACCATGAACAGTGACTGGGCAAAATGATGCCGATGTTGTAATAATGATGTCCCGATTTCTTTCCCCTCACCACCACCTTACAGCGTTGTTTCTATGTTGAAGAACAAAGAGCCAGATATTCAGATGCATACTGACCTTATACTTGTATGTATACTGTACTGGAGAAGCAGAGACAACATTAGCAGTGTTTATTTTGTAAGTCTTTATTGTGTACAAAAGTAATGATAGTGTATCTCTTCTGATAATCTGAACTCAAACACGTGTGTGGTAATGAAAAAACATTTATGATATAAAAACTAAAGTATAATTAAGGAAAGCATTCCTATTTTTGACTGTCAAATGTTTGTTTACATTATGAAGTGTTACAATAACACGTTAAAATAGACTAATGACAGTAGAGCCGTGGATGAACAGATTTACAATCTGACAAAAAGGGTTGTAAGAATGAAAACCCACTGGCTTCTATGACAACATGGTTACTGTACTATTAACTGAGAGAGACTGAACCATGAAACAACACTGCACATATTGGAAGACTGTGACACGGGTGTGACCTCTAAAATTGATTCTAAAAAGGCACAACCCAAGAGGCTAGGATCTATTGATCTACCAAGGAAGCACAGGATCCATATCTTTATGACTGTTCATGATTGATTTCACTGTGACATGACGAAAGATGTTGAATTGAAATGTCCCATTCATATTGCACCCTGAGCTTTTGTCTGCCAGGGTCTCTGTCAATAGTGTCCATTGCAGTCTGCCCTGGCGATTAGTTTGTAATCTGATGACAGCTGCCCTCTCCTTTGTTCAGGCCACTCAGATCAGATCACAAATGTGATCCTATTGATCCTATCAACCTTTGTTGTTGTTGTTGTTGTTGTTGTTTTTTTTACATTTTAGTCAGTGTAAAAAATATCAACCACTAAAAATATAATTTCTAAATTTATCCTTTGAAATGGAAAAGTCTGTTTTTAAGAATGTGTTGTTTTTATCTATATTACACAACTAGACATTGCAAACAAACCACAAAAAAACACGGTTTGTTTATGTTAGAAAATGAGACATAACATTTCAGCTACATTAATATATTATCAGGTGGCCGAGTGGCCTCCCGCAGCGGTCTAAGGCACTGCATCACTACAGATCCTGGTTCGATCCCAGGCTGTGTCGCAGCCGGCCGCGACCGGGAGACCCATGAGGCGGTGCACAATTGGACCAGCGTCGTCCGTGTCACACGGTCGCCAGGTGTACGGTGTTTCCTCCTACACATTGGTGCGGCTGGCTTCCGGGTTAAGCGAGCGTTGTGTCAAGAGGCAGTGCAGCTTGGTGGGGTCATCGCTCGAACTTCGCCTCTCCCGTGTCTGTACGGGAGTTGTAGCGATGGGACAAGACTGTAGCTACCAATCATCAGGTATCTGGCCACAAATACACATTGTCAATACATATATATATATATCATCAGGAAAAGAACGGTTCATGGAATTATGTTGGCTCCCGAGTGGTGCAGCGGTCTAAGACATTGCATCTCAGTGCTAGAGGCGTCAGGACAGACACCCTGGTTCAGCGGTCTAAGACACTGCATCTCAGTGCTGGAGTCGTCACTACAGACACCAGGCTGTATAACAACTGTTGTGATTGGGAGTCCCATAGGGAGGTGTAAACACACTATGCATTTTAGTTATGGAAAACAACACATACAGTGCCTTTAGAAAGTATTCAGACCCCTTGACTTATTCCAAATTTTGTTGTTTTACAGCCTGCATTTAAAATGTATTAAATGTAGATTTGTTTTCACTGGTTTACACACATAGTATCAAAGTGGAATTATGTTCATCGAAATTAATATAAATAAAAAATACTTCAATGTCTTGAGTCAATAAGTATTCTACCCTTTTGTTATGGCAAGCCTAAATACATTCAATAGTAAAAATGTGCTTAACAAGTCACATAATAAATTGCATTGACTCACTCTGTGTTCAATAATAGTGTTTAACATGATTTTTGAATGACTCATCTCTGAACCCCACACATACAATTATCTGTAAGGTCCCTCAGTCAAGCAGTGAATTTCAAACACAGATTCAACCACAAAGACCAGGGAGGTTTTCCAATGCCTCGCAAAGAAGGGCATATATTGGTAGATGGGTAAAAAAAAAAGAAGATAATTGACATATAATATCCCTTTGAGCATGGTGAAGTTATTAATTACACTTTGGATGGTGTATCAATACACCCAGTCACTACAAAGATACAGGCATCATTCCTAACTCAGTTGCCAGACAGGAAGGAAATCGCTCAGGGATTTCACCATGAGGCCAATGGTGACTTTAAAACAGTTACAGAGTTTAATGGCTGTGATAGGAGAAAACTGAGGATGGATCAACAGCATTGTAGTTACTCCATGATACTAACCTAATTGACAGAGTGTAACACTTAATAATGTAAACAAACATTTGACAGGAACCCTGTACAGAATACAAATATTCCAAAACATGCATCCTGTTTGCAACAAGGCACTAAAGTAATACTGCAAAAATTCACTTTTTGTCCTGAATACAAAGTGTTATGTTTGGAGTAAATCCAATACAACACATTACTGAGAACCACTCTCCATATTTTCAAATATAGTTGTGGCTGATTCATGTTATGGGTATGCTTGTAAACGTTAAGGACTGGGGAGTTTGTCAGGATAAAAAAATAAACAGAAGGCAGCTAAGCACAGGCATAATCCTAGAGGAAAACCTGGTTCAGTCTGCTTTCCACCAGACAATGGGAGATTAAATCACCTTTCAGCAGGACAATAACCTAAAACACAAGGCCAAATCTACACTGGAGTTGCTTACCAAGAAGACAGTGAATGTTCCTGAGTGGCCGAGTTACAGTTTGACTTAAATATACTTGAAAATCTATGGCAAGGCCTGAAAATGGTTGTCTAGCAATGATCAACAACCAGTTTGACAGAACTTGAAGAATTATTTAAAGAATAATGGATAAATGTTGCACGATCCAGGTGTGGAAAGCTCTCATGTAAATTAGATATTTCTGTATTTCATTTTCAATAAATTAGCACAAATTTCTAAAAACATGTTTTCATTTTGACATTATGGGGTATTGTGTGTATATGGTTGAGAAAAAAAAAAAAGTAATCCATTTTGTATTCAGGCTGTAACAACCAAATGTGGAATAAGTCAAGGGGCATGAATACTTTCTGAAGGACTGTACATTTGCAGCCCTCTGTTCTCTCACACAGATATATGATGATGTAAAGTAGTTATAATCTTCATCAGTATTGTCAGGAGTCTCCGAATCTGAGATGAGACACTGATTTGAATGAATATGATTGATACCCAAGATTTACTCAACCTGACAGTATGTAGCTAAGACTGTCTGATCTTTTACTGGGTAACCTTGGGCGGCCTACCCTCACAGTCCATACTCCCTGGACAGTGCAATGTGCAGTCATGTGGTAGTGTTCTGCTGTTGCAGTCCGGTAGCAGGCTCAGGGCCCGGTGTGAGCATCTCCTGTGGATGAGCCTGAACATAGAAGCACTGTGGAGTATACATTGCTGGGAATTGCAGTGAGTGGCAGGGCATTGCATACACTGGTGGCAGTACTGCAGTAGGCACCGTCTGCTGTGGCAGCAGCACCTCCACAAATTGGCAGGTCTCTGGATCGAACAGCATCTTGCGCTGCGGCTGAGGGGGAAATTGGGGAACGTCGATGTAGAAGCATCTCCCTGTCTCCGGGTCAATCAGCATGTGTCGGGGGCCCTGTCCGTAAACTTGACCTCCAGCCATCTCAGGGTACACCAGGCCTGTACTGCCCAGCCTGTATTCTTTGCTGAACGGGGCTATGAAACCCTGTGTGCTGCACAAGTACTGCTGTTGTTGTATTTCTGGGGAAGGCCTTTTGATTTCTCCATTCCCTGCTGGCTGGGGGGGGGGGCATTTTTCTCGGCTCAGCATTTGGACAGGCAGCTTTTGAAGTAAAGGCTGCGTCAGTACAGGGGCCTGTATGAAACTCATCTTTGCTTCATGGGTTTGGATTGTATGGTAGCTCATTGGGTTAGCTGGATTAAAGAAGGAAGACATCTGTGTCTGTGGAGTCCCAGTGGTGTTGAGCTGTACATAGGCAAGGGAAGGTGTGCAAGTGAGTGTAGTTTGAGCCTGGGATCTGCGAGGTGGGCCCTGATTTTGGCTGTTATCCTTGACACTGGAACACTGATACTGTTCTGGCTGGTACAAGTATGCTGCTGATGAGTAATATGTTGGAACTGCAGTAAAACTATTTGTGGCAGTTGCTTGCGGTGATTTCTGTTTTTCATTGGTGGTGCCTGTCCTTTCACACTGTTGCTGATTAAACTTACTTGGGAGCTCCACTGAAGACCAGGTCTGCCAGGTCATCTCTGCTCTGTTTGGGTATTTTGACATTGAATCAGATTGGTTGATATGAGGTTGGCTGCTTCTTCTCCCAATAGTCAATTCAGTGTTAGAAATTCTGTCTTGTGATTCATAAAGAGCTGTGGCTTTGGTTACATATCCCTTTGGGGCGGTGTAAAGAAAAGCTGTATTCACAACCTTCAGAGGTGCCGGAGGGGACACTTTCTTCACAAACAGCTTTTCAACAGGCCTGGCTGCTCTGACCCCACTGGCCTCTCTGTGGCTGACCAGGTCATACGTAGACTGCTGATAGAAGGATAGAGGGCTGTCCTCTTGTCCCAAAACAGTGTCCCCTACGTTTTTGAAAGACAGGTTGTAGGTATTTTTCACCAGCCTCCTCACATCCCTCACAACATGCACTGGAGCCATGGCTTTAAGTGTCCCCATGTTCCCAGACTGTCCCAGGAACTGTACATCTCCCCTGTCCCCTGTCTCCATCTCCTTTCCTGATAAACCTTCACAAATTAGTAGCTGCTGGCTGTCTTGACTGCCCCAGAGTGTATCAGTCATCTCTAGTGCCTTAGGGTTCTGTTGTTTATGGACACCCTCCCCTCTGTTGCATTCCTCTGGTGTGTTTTTCACCGGAGCCTGTTTGCCTCCAGATCTACTTGAACCAGCACAACATGTGCTCCAGTTTTTGCCTTTTGCTGAGTCACAGGATAGTCTGTCCCCTGGGCTCTGGTTAGTGTACGGCAGAGCCCCATCCCTGGGGTTTTGCCCTTCTATTTCCTCACTCTCCAGAGCGTTGGCTATTCCAGCCCTCTTAGTGAAGGTGCTCTGAAACTCAGACCCTCCAAAGCTGCTCACCAGAGAAATTGAGTTCTGTTTGTAAAACAGCTTTTGGTGTGTTTTGGCACTCACAACCTGATGGTATTGGAGCGAGTTACTCTGTCTATGTGAATTAAAAGAGCTCATATCAGTTGTGTTGTTCTCTTTGGCTGCCAGAGGGCTCTGGTGACAGTCCTTAATGTTATTCTGGACCTCTACAGGTGCAAAGCCTCCTTCCTTTACTTCAGAGCTGTGCAGATTCTGCTCGCACTGCATCTTCTTTGACAGGACACTCTTGATGATACATGAGGCCATTTTGGTCTTTGTGGAGGTCTCGTCCAAGGACATGGATTTCTGGAGCCTCTGCTTTCGCTCTGCCTGAGCTGTCCTGTTCTCCGACTCCATCCCATGTGACTCCTGGTGAAAGGCAGCCGGGGTGCTGTGCTGACGCATGAACACGTCCCTGCGGTGGCTGGCTGTACAAGGTGTACATCGGCCTTCATCTGTCACCTCACCCTTATTGCTGTCTTGTGATTCTGACGTGTCCCGTCTCTTGAGTTGGATTTGCCTCTTGGGAACGGTTTTCGTCCGCCCTCTGTACACCTCCCCCTGGTTTTCCATAGCCACATCAATGCATTCGAAGCTGCCGGTTTCTGAGCAAGCTGTTGTGCTTTGGATGTTAGCTGACACAACCGAAGACAGTTGGAGGGAGATATCATCTTCTGACCAGTCGCTGACTGTGGATGGCTGGTTCGAAGACCTGCAGCTAGAGTTGTAGACATCCAAGTAGTCTGCCTGAGGGAGGTAGTGTTTGCTGAAGGCCAGGTCTCTGTCAGCCTTGTAGAACTTGTTGGTCATGGTGGATGTCTCACTGCTGTGTTGTAGAGCTCCGTGGAGCCGCCAGGTGCTCCTATAGGGTTTCTGAGGGAGCGGTCTGGATCTCCAGGCGTCTTCCTGGCTGTCCGTTGGCAAGCTCTGGGATCCGGGAGGGCTATATCGTTGGTGTTGCCGGCCAGTTGCGAGGGAACACTCTGAATAACAACACGCCGGGATTCCTGACTGCAGCTCCTGAGTGTCAAGATGCAGCTTGCAGGCGCTTTTCTATTCCTGGCTCTGACTGACAGCTCCTTCTGCTCCTCTCTGTAGCTAGCCTCTGTGCAGTCCAACCCCTCCCACCTCTCCTCCTGACCACCCTACACGGGGTTAGGGTTACCCTCCACCGGGAGGGAGTTTACTTTCAGTACCACAGATACTGGGACCCTCTCTGTGTTGTGGAAACCTCGTTTGGCTGTCTGCCAATGTGTTCTCGTCCCTTGTCCAGGTTGTACTGGTTTACCTTGGATCAAAATAGTGTTTCAGGTGAATCTGGGTTGAGGCCTCTCATTGGTGCCATTATCAGTGAGGGTGGCAGCCCCTGTGCCACTTAAGGGATCCTGTTTTTTTGTTTGTTTGTTTTTTAATGCGGCTCAGACTAGAGGTTGGGGCTAACGAGATGGTGTTAGCAGAGCTCAGACCAGAGGTTAGGGCTAAGGAGACAGTGTTAGCAGAGCTCAGACTAGAGGTTGGGGCTAAGGAGACGGTGTTAGCAGAGCTCAGACTAGAGGTTGGGGCTAAGGAGACTGTTAGCAGAGCTCAGACTAGAGGTTGGGGCTCAGCAGATGGTGTGTCTTTGGTTCTTCCACCTCACCAAAATCACTTAGTGAACATAGGGCAGTGCAGTAGGAACTAAAGTCACTTAGTGAACATAGGGCAGTGCAGTAGGAACTAAAGTCACTTAGTGAACATAGGGCAGTGCAGTAGGAACTAAAATCACGTAGTGAACATAGGGCAGTGCAGTAGGAACTAAAATCACTTAGTGTACATAGTGCAGTGCAGTAGGAACTAAAATCACTTAGTGAACATAGGGCAGTGCAGTAGGAACTAAAATCACTTAGTGAACATAGAGCAGTGCAGTAGGAACTAAAATCACGTAGTGAACATAGGGCAGTGCAGTAGGAACTAAAATCACTTAGTGAACATAGGGAAGTGCAGTAGGAACTAAAATCACTTAGTGAACATAGGGCAGTGCAGTAGGAACTAAAATCACTTAGTGAACATAGAGCAGTGCAGTAGGATCTAGTCGAATCAGTCCCATCATCCTGCTCCTTGTTGATAATATCCCATGGAAAGGTCCTTTACGACATCGCCCTACTGTCACAATGCTCTCTCTTTTAAATGGGCTCCCAAGTGGCGCAGCGGTCTAAGGCACTGCATCTCAGTGCTAGAGGCGTCACTACAGACAACTTAGTTCGAATCAAGACTGTATCACAACTGGCCGTGATTGGGAGTCCCATAGGGCGGCGCACAATTGGCCCAGCGTCGTCTGAGTTTGGCCGGTGTAGGCCGTCATTGTAAATAAGAATTTGTTCTTCACTGACTTGTCTAGTTAAATAAAGGTTAAATAAAATAAATGCAGTGTAGGATGCCGTCCAAGTCACAGCCTTAATAACAGTTCTTCAAATCTTGATTCAGTAGTTATTTTTATCCTGAACCTAAATCAGAACTACATGGAGATGATGTGAGGCAGAAGAAGGTCCCCCTCATGTCATGTCAGCTGTGAGGATAACCACAGCCTGAGCCCTATGAACAGATCCTACAGCCCAGCCCGGAGAAACATTCTTCACACGTCAACCGCCAGTCCAGTCAAATCCTCCTCTGACAAAACCTGAAACCAAAGAACCACAGGCCTTTTCATGTCTAGACATCTCAAATGTAACAAAAAATAGAAATCAAAACAAATTTAACTACGTCAATCTTCTCCGCTTCACTATCCAAAATAAATGGATGGCTGGATGACTGGAGACTGGATGACTGGAGACTGGATGACCGAATACTGGATGACCGGAGACTGGATGACCGTAGTCTGGATGACGGAGTCTGGATGACCGGAGTCTGCATGACCGGAGTCTGGATGACCGGAGACTGGATGACCGGAGACTGGATGACCGGAGACTGGATGGCTGGAGACTGAATGACTGGAGGCTGGATGACTGGAGTTTGGATGACTGGAGGCTGGATGACTGGAGACTTAATGACTGGAGGCTGGATGACTGGAGACTAGATGACTGGAGTCTGGATGATTGGAGTTTGGATGACTGGAGGCTGGATGATTGGAGTTTGGATGACTGGAGACTAGATGACTGGACTCTGGATGACTGGATGATTGGAGTTTGGATGACTGGAGGCTGGATGATTGGAGGCTGGATCATTGGAGTTTGGATGACTGGAGGCTGGATGACTGGAGACTGAATGACTGTAGGCTGGATGACTGGAGACTAGATGACTGGAGTCTGGATGACTGGAGTCTGGATGACTGGAGACTAGATGACTGGAGTCTGGATGACTGGAGACTGGATGACTGGAGTCTGGGTGACTGGAGGACTGGAGTCTGGAGACTAGATGACTGGAGACTTAATGACTGGAGGCTGGATGACTGGAGACTAGATGACTGGAGTCTGGATGATTGGAGTTTGGATGACTGGAGGCTGGATGATTGGAGTTTGGATGACTGGAGGCTGGATGACTGGAGACTGAATGACTGGAGGCTGGATGACTGGAGACTAGATGACTGGAGTCTGGATGACTGGAGACTGGATGATTGGAGTTTGGATGACTGGAGGCTGGATGATTGGAGGCTGGATGATTGGAGTTTGGATGACTGGAGGCTGGATGACTGGAGACTGAATGACTGTAGGCTGGATGACTGGAGTCTGGATGACTGGAGTCTGGATGACTGGAGTCTGGATGACTGGAGTCTGGATGACTGGAGACTAGATGACTGGAGTCTGGATGACTGGAGACTGGATAACTGGAGTCTGGATAACTGGAGGACTGGAGTCTAGAGACTAGATGACTGGAGTCTGGATGACTGGAGACTAGATGACTGGAGTCTAGATTACTGGAGTCTAGATTACTGGAGACTAGATGACTGGAGACTGGATTACCTTATTTTCTCTTCTCTTGAGGTTTGGCCTGGGGCTATGTGGTCCTGGCCCAGTGGGAGCGACTACTGGCAGAAAGCTCTAGCAGCAGGTGCTGGTTGGGTTGTGCTGGAGCAGAGCATGCCAATGGAATTCACCTAGCATGGCCAGTTTACTCACAGTCACAGGGCTGGCTAAATATAGTATAGCAGCCCCATAACACTATCATCTGGGAGATAGGGCTGTGGTCACTAAATGGATCCTCTTCTTTTTTTATTTAACCTTTATTTAACTAGGCAAGTCAGTTAAGAACAAATTCTTATTTACAATGACGGCCTACCTACAGGGTCAGCCCCTGGAGCGAATTAGGGTTAAATGCCTTGCTCAAGGACACATCGACAGGTTTTCACCTTGTCGGCTCAGAGATTCAATCCAGCAACCCTTCGGTTACTGGCCTAGCGCTCTAACCACTAGGCCACCTGCCGCCCATTGATGGTGAGGATACTGCATGTATTAGTAGGAGGAACCTAACATTTCCCATAAAACTTTGATTTTGGTTTATGTAATAGTTAATTTATACAGAAGGGCACATAGAGGAGACCTAATACATACAGTTGAAGTCGGAAGTTTACATACACCTTTAAAAACTCAGTTTTTCACAATTACTGACATTTAATCCTAGTAAAAATTCCCTGTCTTAGGTCAGTTAGGATCACCACTTTATTTTAAGAATGTGAAATGTCAGAATAATAGTAGAGAGAATGATTTATTTCAGCTTTTATTTCTTTCATCACATTCTCAGTGGGTCAGAAGTTTACATACACTCAAATAGTATTTGGTAGCATTGCCTTTAAATTGTTTAACTTGGGTCAAACGTTTCGGGTAGCCTTCCACAAGCTCCCCACAATAAGTTGGGTGAATTTTGGCCCATTCCTCCTGACAGAACTGGTGTAACTGAGTCAGGTTGTAGGCATCCTTGCACATGCTTTTTCAGTTCTGCCCACACATTTTCTATAGGATTGAGGTCAGGGATTTGTGATGGCCACTCCAATACCTTGACTTTGTTGTCCTTAAGCCATTTTGCCACAACTTTGGAAGTATGCTTGGGGTCATTGTCCATTTGGAAGACCCATTTGCGACCAAGCTTTAACTTCCTGACTGATGTCTTGAGAAGTTGCTTCAATATGTCCACATACTTTTCCTTCCTCATGATGCCATCTATTTTGTGAAGTGCACCAGTCCCTCCTGCAGCAAAGCACCCCCACAACATGATGCTGCCACAACATGATGCAACCGTGCTTCACGGTTGGGATGGTGTTCTTTGGCTTGCAAGCCTCCCCCTTTTTCCTCCAAACATAACGATGGTCATTATGGCCAAACAGTTATATTTTTGTTTCATCAGACCAGAGGACTTTTCTCCAAAAAGTACGATCTTTGTTCCCATGTGCAGTTGCAAACAGTAGTCTGGCTTTTTTATGGCGGTTTTGGAGCAGTGGGTTCTTTCTTGCTGAGCTGCCTTTCAGGTTATGTCGATATAGGACTCGTTTTACTGTGGATATAGATACTTTTGTACCTGTTTCCTCCAGCATCTTCACAAGGTCCTTTGCTGTTGTTCTGGGATTGATTTGCACTTTTCTCACCAAAGTACGTTCATCTCTAGGAGACAGAACGCGTCTCCTTCCTGAGTGGTATGGCGGATTCGTGGTCCCATGGTGTTTATACTTGCGTACTATTGTTTGTACAGATGAACGTGGTACCTTCAGGCGTTTGGAAATCGCTCCCAAGGATGAACCAGACTTGTGGAGGTCTACAATGTTTGGCTAATTTCTTTCGGTTTTGCCATGATGTCAAGCAAAGAGGCACTGAGTTTGAAGGTAGGCCTTGAAATACATCCACAGGTACACCTCCAATTGACTCAAATTATGTCAACTAGCCTATCAGAATCTTCTAAAGCTATGACATAATTTTCTTGAATTTTCCAAGCTGTTTAAAGGCACAGTCAACTTAGTGTATGTAAACTTCTGACCCACTGGAATTGTGATATAGTGAATTATCAGTGAAATAATCTGTCTGTAAACAATTGTTGGAAGAATGACTTGTGTCATGCACAAAGTAGATGTCCTAACCATCTTGCCAAAACTATAGTTTGTTAACATGAAATCTGTGGAGTGGTTGAAAAATGAGTTTTATGACTTCAACCTTAGTGTATGTAAACTTCCGACTTCAACTGTACATTCATTTCGATAGCTACAGTATAAGTTTGTTTCTTCTTTAGAATGAAGCTCACACCATTTTTAAAGTTGTGTCTTATTGACTGTTGTTGTATCAGTGCTGCTGTGGGATCATGATTCAGCAGTTGACAAATCCCCCTTTGATAAATGTGCTGGGCCATGTGCCTGATGGGACACTACTGTGCCGACCATACCAAGAGGACAGGGAATGGACATTCGGTGAAATTTACTACCATGGTAGTGCCAAATAGTTTGGTGGTATGGAATACACTGCATTTTAACGAGCTATCTGGAGTAGCTTTGTGTGCTAAAAACCCACTCTGCTAGATGTCTGTGGTGTGCATAGCCCAATTCCCTGCAGATCAGCAAGGATCAACTGTAACATTCCGGCGTTAACTTGTGTGTTTGTGTAACGGTCAGTGGAGGCTGTTGAGGGGAGGAAGGCTCATAATGATGTCTGGAACAGAGCAAATCGAATGGCATCAACCCCATGGAAACAGTGTGTTTGATGTATTTGATACCATTCCACTGATTCCACTCCAGCCATTACCATGAGCCCATTCTCCCCAATTAAGATGCCACCAATATCCTGTGGTAAGGCTGTACCCTGTCTGGGGTGACTGTGGGGGTCTGGCCCTGTAGGGATGCATTCTTCACTCCTTATTAGTTTGCATGCACTCTTTATTTTCTTACTTTGACTCTTCTAAACAAATAAAACAAAAACTAATTGACCTGAGCAAATGGAAAGTGCAAGAAACATGGCAGCAGACATAAATCAAATCAAACCAGTAATATCTAACAATCATAGAAAACAAACACACATACAAACACACACATGACCACTAACTCAGCAATAGCATGAAGGTGTCTCTATGCATGACCCATGTGTATAGTATGTCCAGGACATAGAGGTAGATAGAGAACTCATCTTTGTATCTGTGCCATAATAGTGTCTGTGACAGCATCTGCAGCGCCATTAAAATCAAATTTAAAAATCTAATCAAATGTTATTTGTCACATTTGTAAACAACAGTGAAATGCTTAGTTACAGGCCCTTACCAACCATGCAGAGAGAAAGAAAATAGAGAAATAATCGAAAAGTAAAACCCGTAATAATAAATACCCAATGAGTAACTAGAACTATAACTTGGCTAATATACACGGATACCAGTACTGAGTCCATCTGCAGGGGTACCAGGTTATTTGAAGGATGATATGTACAAATAACCAGTCTTAAGGCTTGGGGGTAGAAGCTGTTCAGGGTCCTGTTGGTTCCAGACTTGCTGCTCCGGTACCGCTTGCCGTGCGGTAGCAGAGAGAACAGTCTATGACTGGGGTGACTGGAGTCTTTTACTATTTTTAGGGCCTTCCTCTGACACCGCCTTCTATAGAGGTCCTGGATGGCAGGGAGCTTGTCCCCAATGATGGACTGGGCCATACGCACTACCCTCAGTAGCGCCTTGTGGTCAGATGCCAAGCAGTTCCCATACCATACCAAGTGGGGATGCAGCCAGTCAAGATGCTCTCAATGGTGCAGCTGTAGAACTTTTTGAGGATCTGAAGGGTCCATGCCAAATCTTTTCAGCCACCTGAGGGGGAAGAGGCCTTGTCACACCCTCTTCACGACTGTGTTGGTGTGTTTGTACCATGATAGATCCTTAGTGGTGTCCTGCTCCACTACATCCCTGTTGATGTGAATGAGTGTGGACTCGCTCAGCCCGCCGTTTCCTGTAGTCCACGATCAGCTCCTTTGTCTTGCTAACGTTGAGGGAGAGGTCTTTGTCCTGGCACCACACTGCCAGGTCCCTGACCTCCTCCCTATAGGCTGTCTCAACGTTGTCTGTAATCAGGCCTACCACCGTCATAGTAGTCTGCAAAACTTAATGATGGTGTTTGAGTCACCCTACATGCAGTTGCCTACCCTCACCACCTGGGCGCGACCCGTCAGGAAGTCCAGGATCCAGTTGCAGTGGGAGGTGTTCAGTCTCAGGGTCCTTAGCTTGGTGATGAGCTTGGAGGGCACTATGGTGTTGAACGCTGAGCTGTAGTCAATGAACAGCATTCTCACATAGGTGTTCCTCTTGTAGTGTGGAGTGCAATAGAAATTGCATCTGTTGGGGCGGTATGGGAATTGGAGTGGGTCCAGGGTGTCTGGGATGATGGTGTTGATGTGAGTCATGACCAGCCTTTCAAAGCATTTCATGGCTACAGATAGATAGATAGATAGATAGATAGATAGATAGATAGATAGATAGATAGATAGATAGATAGATAGATAGATAGATAGATAGATAGATAGATAGATAGATAGATACTTTATTGATCCCAGAGGGGGACATTTCTTAAAGATGTGAGTGCTACAGGGCGTGCTACAGGGCGATAGTCATTTAAACAGGTTACCTTGGGGTTCTTGGGCACAAGGACTATGGTTGTTTGAAACATGTAGGTATTAAAGACTGGTTCAGGGAGAGGTTGAAAATATAATTGAGGCTATGTCCATTTTAAAGTACTACATTTTCTTCTTCACGATTGTCTGATCTCTCCTGATAACCCGGTTGGACATGACTCCAACAGGGTCACCAGGAGGGATCAGCCAATGAAGTTGGACTACATTAAAATGGTGGAAGCCCTCAACGGTGCTGGCCATGCTAATAAGGCCTTTTGGCCACTAGAGGCCTCTATCGTTCTCTATGGTCCAGGCTTACGAAAATGGATACATGGCAAACATCTAGCAGTTGAGTTCATGTGCCACCTGTTGGTCAAACAGAGAGATGGCATAAGCATCAGACGTGGGCAATGCCATTGTTCTATATGGTGGATCTGCTTGTATTGACACATGGTTTTGGTGTAATTTCTCTACTTCACAAAATATAGGCTATAGATTATTATTTTAAAGTATTATTATTATGAGTTTGTCCAGAAGGCCTATATGACCTGCACCACCAACATGCATCATTCAAAATCCATAGCCTTAATGCTGTCATTTCAACTAGGATTGCCCTGATCTTCCCAGAATATAAAACACGAAGTTCAAATCCTGTAATAATGTACAAGTATAATATAGATGTTACATAGAATATCCACCAGAAGTTGATTAGAATTGAATACTGTCTGGGGGCGCTGTCTTTACACGCAAAACCCTCCCCATTCAAGCTTTTTTCCACGGTACCAACAGGGAGGACGGCGTGTGGTTGTCTGACCAGGTTCCATTGAGGTAACGGGAACACATCACATGGGGTGAATGAAGAGGGGCGTCGAAAAAAACAAATATTCCAAATCAACATACCAGTCTTTGGCTTTGAGTTTATGGATATGAGACGATTAGACTTGGAGTAGCATGTTTTGCTGGTTTTTTTTATGTTGAAGGTGTTTAAAGGTGTAGGGAAACAGTCGGCGAAGATTTTAATCTCAGAATGCTGCTGGTCTGAAACAAAGGGGTCGGGACTCCGGAGTGTTGCAGTGGTAAAAGCAGGTTGAAAGGTAACGTTTTAGTGGATACTAGCTTACAAGTCCAGCATGTGACTAGCTTTGCACGTTGTCCCCATACCAACCTTTTCCCAGTATGTACTGTTGTACAGCCAAGTGTAGAACAATTCTGAGAAATATCCGATTGGTCACCATAACTTTCTAGTGCGGCGAGGTGAATTGCCACGCGTGGTAGATTAGTAGAAATGTATATGCACGGAAATAAACAATGTATCCGAACATGAGCATGCCTTGTGCAATACAGATGACAAATGTGAGGTGGTCGCTTTTTAAATTATATTTCTCTGTTGTAGGCTAGCCTACATATTTATTGAATTACCAAAGTGTAATGAAAACTGTTGTACAATAAGCAATACGCTATAACATGGTATCTGATCTCAATGAGTGAGCACGTATAACTAGGGCACACTAGGCTGGTTACCCTACTTAAACAAACTGAACAATCTGAGCAGTCAGTTTGAGTGCATTATTTTGCTACAACATCCAAATGATTTGGATACCATAACACATTAAATCATACACCAATTCGAGTTAAACATGTCAATTCCCCAAAGTTTGCCTTGATGAATGAGATGATATCATTGATGTAGATCAGACAGGGATGTAATGTGTTTCAGGGTGGACAGTGGTAAGATGGAGCGGGAGGGACAGTGGTGGACGAGTCAGCTCGCTGCAGACATGCACCAGTCTCTACGAATAAAGGTGAACGTCTCATTCTGATTCTCTCATTTATCTTGCAGCCTAATCGTTTTTATCCACAGCAAACACGGTGCTCAGTTGAATTACACAAATACCATCAGAAAATAACGTGTGTGTATTTTATTTGCCAGTAGTGAGTTAATCTATTCCTGTACTACTTACTGTTTTTAATGCTGCGGTTTGAAATGTCACATGAGTCTTGGGCTTTAAACCATAACGCTTTAGGTGGTTCCCTGTCTGGTTAGCAGAACCTCTGCCACAGCCTTGGTTACAATCGGCTGCGTTTAGATCAGGGCCCAGATTTTTTTCACATCCGATATTTTTCAGATCTGAAAAAAATATCAGATTTGCGCTGGCTGTCTAAACGCTCCCATCTTATGTATTTCAATAAAACGGATAAATGCACTTATCTGACCCATGTTGTCATTTATATATTTTGTAGTTCAGGATTTCCACCGTCCGTCAGGGATTGACACTTAATGGTTGTGAACAATAATAAACCCAAAGACGGCTTCAAATAGAGATGTATTGATCGGTCATCTTAGATTGTAATTAGTCAAATTGGCCGCTATATTGTGTGTAAATGCTGGGCATATGAGCTGATGCAGCCAACTGAGCTGAGAGAAGATCAGTGAAGTTGGTTAATGGGTGAGGGAGGAGGTTGTTGTGTGTTGACTGGATTAGAGAGCATGGAGGACCTGACGACTCTACTCAGCCTGTTGACTCTGTCTGGCTGTTTGTAATTGTCTCCTGTTTATGGCCTGGCTGTATATCATGCCCACTTCCTGTAGGAGCTGCTAAGTGGAGGCTTTTTGGCTGAATGTGGAGCGTTTTTCTTTTATGCCAATTTAGGATCTTGCTCTCTTGCCGAAGACTCAACACTGTTATATCCAGGGGCACAACAATGGTGTGCTTTAGGACCATGCGGACGCCTCCGTGCGTCGGGCAGGCTGTTTGGAGTGTTTATCCGACTGAATAAAAAATAAATATATATAATTACTTCTAAAACCAAAGTTGCGCCCCTAGTTAGATCTGAAGTCCCTCTTGTCCTGCCTCTTACCCAGTAGCTAGATAATGGGACTGAAGTGATGTGTGTCTTTATGCTGACATTACTTGGTCATCGTGAAGGAATGCAATCTCCAGAGCTTTGATGTTTACACTTGCACCATCCTTGTCTGAGTTTGAAAACCATTTACAAGCTGGCAACTACCGGCGAGATCTGATTTCATCAGCAGCTATTCAAAAATAGAATTTGACAGGCAAAACCTCAAATACAATATTAGCTTCATGGAATAAATATTTCAGCAAATGGATGCATTAGGGACTAAACCAGGTGCTTTTCACAAGAGAGCTTTGATGCGTCTCCAGGGTTACTGTATGATAAAGGGCACAAACCATTCTTTCCCACAGACCGTTGCTATGGAGGCCTCTCTACCTGTGTCCTCAAGGCTATTGAATGTATTAATAGCACTTCTCTGTATAAAGACAGACTAACAGTTTTCCTCTGCCCGGTTGTGTGCCTTGCTACTCTTCTTATTGCGTTTTCACAATAACGCAGTTCACAAGGTTTAAAGTAAAACAATTTACAATTTAAGTGTAACAATAAAATTAGTGATTTTTAATTACCAATACATTCCATTTCACAATTTGACATGAGTTTCCTGTAAGTGTGATGTTATAAAACCCTTCAGAAGTTGTATCACCCACTGCCCTAGAGAAATTGCTCCTGGAGAAAATTAAATGCTGAGAATGCTTCACAGGAAAATGTTGACCAAATTGGAAGTGCGTGTTGCAGAATATGGTTGTGCTCTCTCATTCAGAGGGTTGGGTGAAATGCAGAAGACACATTTCATTTGAATGCATTCAGTTTTACAAATGACTAGTATCCTGCTTTCCCTTCCAGTGTGATGTGCAATACTATACTCTTATTGTTATTTTATTGTTGCACATTAGTTTATTTAGTAAATATTTGTCATAACTCGTTATTTTTCTTATAACTGCATTGTTGGTTAAGGGCTTGTAAGTTCGACGTAAGCATTTAACGGTAAGGTCTACACCTGTTGTATTTGGCGCATGTGACAAATACAATTTGATTTGAGCTTTACGAATAAAAACGGTGCAGTTTTATCAGTTAGGATGTGTCTATGTTAAATGTATTAACAAAGCCTTATTTGTTTGGCATTAATCACATTTTATTGGTCACGTAAACATATATTATCGCAGGTGCAGTGAAATGCTTATGTTTCTAGCAGTGCAGTAATACCTAGCAATACAAAACAATACACACAAATATCAGAACTAAGATTATTTAATGAGATTGTGACTATAATATCCTAAATAAGATCACATAAATTGCACTGTCTAGATTTTTGGAGTAGCATATCGTAGAAGAGGTCTCCCCAAATATCGCCCAACCCTAGAAGACAGGAGAATTGAGTTGACCCAATTGGAACTGCGTGTTGCAGAATACCAAGACCATGCCTTCAGCTGATCGAGAAGCAGCTGTAGAGTTCCCTAAATTAAAGCCGTGCTCCACAAAAGGGTCTGTTCAGAGGGTCAGGCCCAAGCCCCTCACCCCCAGGGAGACAGATGGCTGTGAGACATGTGGCCTGGCTGGCTGGGCTTGCACAACACTGGGAGACTCCCTGGTTCTCACAGCAGACTCCTTGAATATGAGCTATGTATAGATGGGAGATATATGGAAGAGTTCGATTTGGATTCCTTTGCCTAGCAATAGTGACCTTGCCAGACACATAATTAAATAGAGATATTTATGTATGAAATAGGATAGGTTGTCTGTGGGATGCATATATATAAATTATGCATAACATATTTAATAAAGGGTAGTGGGTTATTTCATTTCCCTCCAACATTAAAGTTAACAATTTACGTGAAGAAGAGGCTTTTATAGCTGGCGACGGGTCTGAAATATATCAAACTAATTCATAATATATTGAGTAATCTTTTAGGCCCATGGTCCAGAATGGGCTGCAATTTCTTGGCATTTGTTCACATTTAAAAACGGAGCCTTGGCACATGCTCTTACATCGCCCAGGTCACCCGTGATACAAGTCAGTATTCGACGTCCATCCATGTCTGAGGATGTCGGCAGATGATGTGGATGGCGGACGGGAGTAAGCATCTGCCTCTGATTTCTAAAGGTTACAGGTTAGAATCCAGTGATAGAAAGTTTTTTTTATATATATTTTTGTTTCTGACGTGAGTCTGTGATAGCTTGTATTTTGTATTTATTATGGATCGGCAGCTACTCTTCCTGGGGTCCAGCAAAATTAAGGCAGTTCATACAATTTTAAAAACATTACAATACATTCACAGATTTCACAACGCACTGTGTGCCCTCAGGCCCCTACTCCATCACTACCACATATCTACAATACAATATGTAGCTTACATGCCTCCTGACACAGTGCTGTTTGTTTTCTGTATACCCAATTCAACTGTGAAGGCTGCAATATCCTTAGTCCCTCGCATTTGTCTTGTGTCCTCTCCTTGTCTCCTCTCCTCAGGAGCTGAAGTTGCCCGCCTACAAGGCCCATTCTCCTCAGATCGGGATGCGGCGTTACTTTTCTGACCTGCTGGCTGTCCTTAGTAACCGTTACCAGCTGTGCCCAGCGGCTCGCCACCTGGCCGTCTACCTCCTGGACCTGTTTATGGACAACTACGATGTGGCAGTCCGCCAGCTCTACGTCATCGCCCTCTCCTGTCTCCTCCTAGCCAGTAAGCAAACAGGAAGTAACAGTGGAGACGGTGAAGAGTGAGTGGCAGTAAGAGTATCCTTAGAACACGTCATATCATAGTGACAAGTACTTCAGTTATAATGTCCTTCCAGATTTTGGTTGTTTGCCCAGCTCTTGTACAGAAAGCGGTTATATAGCAACATGTAGCTGCGTGGTATTTAGTGTGAGCTGTGTGTATGAGCCCCCCCCCCCGGTCACCATGGGAACTTATCATATGTAAAAACCAGAAGGCCTGCGTTACTCACAACCCTGGCCTGCATATTAATTAAAGTTGTTGAAGAGAAGAATCACAATGGTGACTTCTAGAGAATAGATCGGAATGGGGATGTAGGCGTTATGTCTAGCAGGGAACAGTTGCCGTGGACAGTGTTGCCGTGGCCGTGGACAGTGTTGCCGGGACCGTGACAATATTTGTGTTTTAGATTGAGATGTCTCATTGTTTAGGGCTGTTTCTGCTTTCTGTTGTGGAACAATGATTACCCTGCACCTCCCTGAGAGAGTAAGGGCTGTGGGGATGATGTTGCAAACTGAAAAGTGTTAGAAGGATACCTCTTGTAAAAAATATAAATAAAGAAAATAAGTACTGTTGGACCTTTTCAGTGAATGTTGTTGGGCTGAATATTTGCACAAATGTTTTAATGACTTAAAAAAGGAAAAGTGGGGTAATTATTTGCCTCCTTCTAAAACACAAACGCTCCACTGATCTGAGGAAAGGGCCCCCCCCCTGAGTGCCCAGGACTGATCTCCAGAGGTCAGGGGTTCTGCATTGTTGGCACATCTGACTCTAGGGGGATATGCATGATGAAGATTTAGCTGTGACCAATGAAAGGGAAATGGAGAGAGAGAGAGAGAGAGTGTGTGTGTGTGTGTGTGTGGGGGGGGGGGGTTAATTGCATATCTTTCAAGGAAATTAGGAATAGAGGTTAGAATTTGTGGTATTATGTTATGAATTATACATCTATAAGCCCTCTCTTGAGCACACTCAGGTTTTTCTCACACCACTCGCTATAACACTGTTTCCACTCCAGGTAAGTTTGAGGAGAAGGAGGACCGTGTGCCAAAGCTGGAGCAGCTCAACTCTCTGGGCTTCATGTGCAGTCTGAACCTGTCCCTGAGCAAGAAGGACCTGGTCAAGATGGAGCTGCTCCTCTTGGAGACTTTTGGCTGGAACCTGTGTATGCCCACGCCGGCCCACTTCATAGACTACTACCTCCATGCTGCTGTACAGGACGAAGACCTGCACAACGGCTGGCCTCTCTCCTCCCTCAACAAGACCAAAGCCTTCATGGACAAATACACACACTACTTTCTGGAAGTCTCACTGCAAGGTGAGGAGGAGATTAGGAGTGGAAGTCCATAGAGTGACAGCAGTATGTGGTTTAATGGGCAAGACAGATTTTCTCTTTAGTGGGGCCATTTGTTTTTAAGTAAATGTGACTGATGATCTCTGTGCTTGTGTGTCCCAGACCATGCCTTCCTGGGCTTCCGGCCATCCCAGGTGGCAGCAGCCTGCATCGCGGCGTCCCGCATCTGTCTCCAGATCACCCCCAGCTGGACCACCGTCCTCCACCTGCTCACCGGATACTCCTGGGACCACCTCACCCAGTGCATGAAGCTGATGCTGCTGTAAGACTGTACTACTGCTTTACATAATGTGCTGTACACACACATTATCTGACAACAAACCATGCTGACTGCCTTCTGCCTAGACTTCATTTATCGTCTGCCATTTCTAAAGTGAGCAGTTTTCAGTTTTTATCATGGAGTGCTGGGTTAATGCAATTTCGATGTTGATGTTCTACAGATTTTTCATACTGTCAATACCATTGACCCTAAGTTATTTGTACTGTATATTGATGTTTATGTCCATCAGCTAAAGGTCGTCAAGTAATGATTTGCACTGTTTTCCTCCCTCTAGTGCCCATGACAACGATGTGAAACAAGCCAGCAAATCCAAGTCCAACTC
Organism: Thymallus thymallus; assembly: GCA_023634145.1. Lineage (NCBI taxonomy): Eukaryota > Metazoa > Chordata > Actinopteri > Salmoniformes > Salmonidae > Thymallus > Thymallus thymallus. The sequence continues at coordinate 40,081,455 of CM042391.1, read as the reverse complement.
TCCGTCTTGCCAGAGTCCTCTCCAACCCCAGGCCCATCCCTCACCCTCCACAGTCTCCTGCTCCACCCTGTTACAACCATCTTCTAGCTCCCAGCAGCTGCTCTTCCAGACAGGCGGCTACCATCAGCAACTCACCCAGCACTCCACTTCCGTTTCCCAGCTACACGTGCTAGGCGAGTCCCAGGCTCTGGGCCCTGTTGGGTCTCGGGACTACATCCAGTCCCACCAGACAGGGCTCATCTCAGGCTCGGTTTCTCAGGGAGCCTTCGCCTCCTTCCCCAGCCTGACCTCAGGACTGGGCTCCTCCCTGTCCCTCCAGGGACCCATCTCCATGCAAGTGGCCCTTGCTGCAGAGCCCCGTCACTGTCTCGGCCTGTCCTACGGGGGAGGCTACCTGGGCTCCCATCACACCTTCACAGCAGGCTGCTTCGACAGGTGACGCCAGGAGAGGGAGGACGAACTGAACCTGGGCCAGTCAGTGTCCTCCTCCACCCGTCCTGACCTCATCCACCAAGGACGAAGGAAACCAAAAGGAAGAAGCAATGTCAATGCAGATATTGCTGAGGTATTAACCTAGCAAAGGTCCTAACTATTTAAAATGACACAATATTTGTGATGAGGTTTTTACATACGGTATGTACTGTTCCTTTCACATGACTGCTTGATCTATACTGAGAGACTGTGAGGCTGGTTTGGCCACTGTGATTCTGCTATCAACTGTGGTTGTGTGGAGCCTGTGCTTCCACACCTTTTCTCTCAATGTGGGACAGCAGGTTTTTTTATACTAGTATCTTTCAATGCTGCTGCCTTACACAAAATGATGGCTTTATGATCATGAAAGTGGTCTGTCCTTGGTATTGTTTACATCAGTGATTCTTAAACCTCTCCTCAGGGACCCACAGACATTGTAGCTCTGAACTAGCTCACCTGATTCACCTATTCAAGAGCTTGATGATTAGTTGACAAGTTGAATCAGGTGTGCTAGCTCTGGAATAAATCAGATATGAGGAATGGTTGGGGGTCCCTGAGGAGAGGTTTGAGAACCACTGGTTTACATGAACAATACCATATATCAGGGTGTTTGATGGATTACTTGAAAAAAAAAAGAAGCTTTTAACAGTTGTGCCAATTAATTCCTTTTTTTAATGTTGTGTTTTTAACTTCTACTCATTAAAGACGTGCGTATTGTAATGTAGGAGAGTTGTCTCACTGAGATTTCGGATACATTTTTTGCCCACCTTGGCCGGTGTGGAGTAGACTCCATCTTGTTTTGCTTTTCTGGTACCACTGCAGGCATGGAGCTGTGGTGTCCAGTGGAACAGACACATCTGTCCTCTCACCACATCAAACCACAGGGGAGGAAGTGATACTTCACTAGCTAGTCTGCAGGGGGGGGCGAAGCCACGCTTTCTCCTCCGTTGTCATGTAAATTGTCCTGACTGGTACTATTTTAATATGTGTGTCTGACTGAAACCCATGAAAGTCACACAACCCTCACTGGAACAGCTACTGTTGCTCTCATTGTCACAAAGCCGTTAATGACGCCATGAAGAGGTTGCTGCTCAGAATATCTTGTGGTTCAGTACCACTGACATCCATCTTATTGTTCTGTATAGCTGCACTGTTGGAGCTGGAAACACAAGTGTTTCGCTGCACCTGCGACAACATCTGCAAATCTGTGTATGCGACCAATAAACATTGATTTTATTTGCACATACAACTACTGATGTCCTACCTCAGTCACTATCCAGGGGTGTGTTGTTTTATTGCAACAAACCTGCTGTAGATGGATAGAGTGCCACCAAACATGAGATGAAATGAGCAAAATGATAGTTGACCTTAAGCTGTTTTGTGATTATTGGTTACCTTGGATACAACCCACAATGTCAGGAATATCTCATACATTGAAGAACAGAAGTAAAGTAACAGTTTGACTTTTTTTCTTTGATGCTTACATGGAATATTGCCGCGTTCACATGCTAGTCGGAATTAGGAAACTGGCATTTCTGACTTGTTAACTGGTTGAATGTGGCACGTGTATAACTACAACCAGTTATCAAGTGGGACATTTTCAGTTTCCTAGTTCCGACTAGCATGTAATCGCGACATATGAGCTTGACACCTGTGTCGTGAGTCTAAATCCAGGCAGGCCAGACATCATGCTGTTACCGTTAGCCCAAGTACATGTGGGTCCAGTGTCCGTATCTCAGGTTTGATGGGGTGAACAGTTATAGAGTAATTCAATATTTTCCACTGATCACATCCTAACCACAATGTCTGTCTGCTTCCACTACTGTTGACAGATAGCATGAAGAGGCCTCTGGTTTACTGGGTCTCAGAGAACAAAACCATTCTCCCGCATACCTTAACTTTGACCTACCTCAATATCTAGTGCAGCCTGTGTTTATTATTTGACACTTTTTTTATTAGACCAAATGTGTGTGTATATTTGATGTACGTTAGTTTCTTACCTTGTTTTTTGTTAGAATAGATTAGTTCAATGCACAATCAAAGACTGTATATTGGGTGATACGTAGGCTAACGATTGGTCACTTTAGTTAAGACTACTCTCAATCACACTGCCATCCTTGTGTTTTAAAGGTCACTTTGTCTTTTTTTTTGCAAATGTTTTTTTTGTACTTGTGTTTTTAACTGCTTAAAGGCAGTGGATTTCTTTACCTAAATTAAAATGTTGCACGTTGCAACCACCTAGTAGCCTCAACTCTCGAAATCCACTACAGCCACTCCAATGGAACAATGATTACAGATTTGTGCAGGAGAAGCACGTTGGAGAAGGGAATCAAAAACAGTGTTTACTCTGTCAAATGAGGTGCAAATAAAAACTAAAAAAATCCAGACTGGCAGGATCGTTCTTCCGCCCTTTGTTTTTCGTCTTTGTGGAGAATATGCATAGCTAGAGGTATTGCAAGCCTCTGTGAAGTTGATTAGCATACCCCAAGGGGAATAGTTTAATATGAATGTCTCAACTCATTGCACATGAAAAGGTCTTCAATGGGGGTGAGAGGAGGGGCCTCTACCGATTAGCTCCACCCTCTAGATCAGTAACCTCACCCCGGTCTCTCCTGATGCTCCCTCCCTTCCTCTACAAACCTCAAGACAATGGAGGAGATTCCTATCCCTCATGTTTACCCTCCCTTTGCCACTAGACAAATGGAAGTCAAGACACTGGAGACTATCGAACTATAGGCCTAACAGAGATTTGTATCTCACAAAGAAAAGGTGAATGTGCTGAAGTGTAAAGAAGAAACTGTGGAGAATCATTGCAGATGAAGAATTATGAAAATACGTTAGTCTCTCTTGAGATAAAAACCACAACAGAAAGACAAAATGAGGAAGTAGAAGCAATGCATAGGATGTCCTGTGTATGTATATGCTCAGTTAAAGGGTCTTTAAGTGGAGTTTTGGTTCCAACAGGAATTCAATTCAGGAACAATGCATAGACTTTGCCTGTCAACTGTATGACGAAAGACCGATATACTAGGCAGCATTTTTCCTGATTATTTCATCTGTAGAAGATACTTTTTTCCTCGTAATTTTCAGAGCCTTTCGGAGAGGTTTTGTAACATCATCCTTTCTGTCCTGTATTCATTCACCTCACAGTTTCCATGATTGGAAAGGCGTCACTACAGACCCTGGTTCGATCCCGGGCTGTACCACAATCGGCCGTGATCGGGAGTCCCATAGGGCGGCACACAATTGGCCAAGCTTCATGGTAAATAAGAATTTCTTCTTAACTGTCTTGCCTAGTTAAATAAAATAAAATATATAATCATTTGAGTTGATCACTAATGTGAGGAAAGTGAGAGGGAGGTTATAGTAGCCCCCCTTCTTTGGACAGCTCGGTAGGGGGTACTGAAGCCAGTCCCGGGAAGTGGGGACGCTGTGGTGGGCAAAGGGGGTTGGGTAATGGATCATTCTCACTAGCTTTGTTTACAAAGCAGGGGGGAGGGGTTGGCTAGCATAGTCCTCTGCTTACCCAGGGGCACTCACTCCCACGAGACATCCTCTTCTCTGTGTCTATCCCTAGTGTTTTATTGTGTCTATCCCTAGTGTTTTATTGTGTCTATCCCTAGTGTTTTATTATCCTAGAGTTTTGTGTCTATCCATAGTGTTTTATTGTGTCTATCCCTAGTGTTTTATTGTGTCTATCCCTAGTGTTTTATTGTGTCTATCCCTAGTGTTTTATTGTGTCTATCCCTAGCATTTTATTGTGTCTATCCCTAGTGTTTTATTGTGTCTATCCCTAGTGTTTTATTGTGTCTATCCCTAGTGTTTTATTGTGTCTATCCCAAGTGTTTTATTGTGTCTATCCCTAGCGTTTTATTGTGTCTATCCCTAGCGTTTTATTGTGTCTATCCATAGTGTTTTATTGTGTCTATCCCTAGTGTTTTATTGTGTCTATCCCTAGCGTTTTATTGTGTCTATCCCTAGTGTTTTAGTGTCTATCCCTAGTGTTTTATTGTGTCTATCCCTAGTGTTTTATTGTGTCTATCCATAGTGTTTTATTTTGTCTATCCCTAGTGTTTTATTGTGTCTATCCCTAGTGTTTTATTGTGTCTATCCCTAGTGTTTTATTGTGTCTATCCGTAGAGCTTAATGGCTATCAACTCAGTAGACATGCACACACTAAATAAGAGTGATGCACAAACCTGTTGATTGCTTGTTAATGTTTAAAACTAAAACTCAACAATGTACATCTATCATGGTGGAATGAGAATCAATTTAGCTACAACAGCAATACCATCTGCTAAACATGTGACCAATCAAATTTGATCTGATGAAGACTATTATTTCAACCTTTCAAACAGTTTGAAGTTGCTACTGTATATTTTGTATTGTGTTTAAAGATAGATTGCCCCTAGTGGTTGTCCCAGGATAAATGTAGTGACATTTGCAGTTTTGTTGTTGTTAATAACACAGTTAGATCTTCTTGCTGGTTCTTTTCAGCACGACTGAGCCCGCAGTTGAGGTCTAACAGTCTAAGTGGTAAAACACCACTTGAACTGCCCAAACATATTTTTTCCTCTCTCTCCTAATATACACCATCTTCTGCCAAACATATTTTATCCTCTCTGCAGGCCTTGCTCAAAGGAACATCAACATATTTTTTCAGTCGTCTCGGGGATTCGAACCAGCAACCTTTCGCTTACTGGACCAACATGCTTAACCACTAGGCTACCTGCTGCCCTTGGGATCTTCCTTTGCTATTAATACCCTTCAAAACATTAGAAGATTTCATTATGTCAATGTCAATACACACTATAACTGTATCTCTTGTCTGAATGTCCTCTTTACGGCTATTGGCCCTGACTGCTGACTATAGTGACTATATGAAACTTGAGTCTGAAATACTACAGCAGTTTCCACAACAGACACAAGCACAAAACTCCCTGGGCAGGTAGCCCAGTGGTTAGAGTGTTGGGCCTGTAACTGAAAAGTTGCTGGATTGAATCCCCGAGCTGACAAGGTAAAAATCTGTCGTTCTGCCCCTGAACAAGGCAATCTGTTCCTAGGCCGTCATTGAAAATAAGAATTTGTTCTTAACTGACTTGCCTAGTAAAAAAAAAAAAAAAAAAATAAAAAAAAATCCTAGACTGAAAGTTGCAAAACACATCATAGAGATGTTTACCTTGAACTTCCCACCGATGGTCTCCATGTCACATTCCTGGTCAATTACAAACTTGTTGGACACGGTCACCATTACCGGGTAATATGGCGGGTCCTCAGAGAGCTGGTAAACATGGGGTCACTAACCTTTCCACATAGACTACTATAGTATGGTGAAATACCCACTGCACCGAATCTTAAGCCCTTAACCATCACAACCAGACATGAGCCCGTGTGAATAGATTTTTGAAACCTTTATTTAACTAGGAAAGTCAGTTAAGAACAAAGTATTTATTTGCAATGACGGCCTACCAAAAGGCAAAAAACCTCCTGCGGGGACGGGGGATGGGATTCAAAATAAAAATAAATAAAATATAAATATAGGACCAAACACACATCACGACAAGAGAGACAAAACAACACTACATAAAGAGAGACCTAAGACAAAAACATAGCAAGGCAGCAACACATGACAACACAGCATGGTAGCAACGCAACATGACAACAACATGGTACAAACATTATTGGGCACAGACAACAGCACAAAGGGCAAGAAGGTAGAGATGACAATGCATCACGTTTGAACAATATTTCAATACTACATCAAATGGCAGCATAGAGGTCCAAAGTGCCTCAGAAAAGTGGTTAAGATTGTACTTAATAACTAGTAAAGGGTGAATCACATTGTGAGTTTACCGACTGCTTCAGTCTAGGCCCTAAGGCTGCCTTACATAGAGATGAAACAGGCTCTCAGAATCAACCACCGTTTGTCTTGCCTGTTTAGGTCTCCTCTGTCATTGGGCGTGTTGTTGTGACCCCTATGACAGCCACATAACTGTACTGTGCATTTTCCACCCTAGACAAAAGAGCCTGCAAAGCTGTGATGAGGCCAGATCTGGGACTTTGCAGTACACAAGGTCAGCTAATGTAAGGACAGTAAGCTCTTTACACCACAGCCACAACACCAGGGATAATCTTTAGGGGTGGACAGTGAGTTCGAGCACATGGGAAAGCACACCTAGCCTCTGAGACTTTTTCCAAATAATGCACACACACAAATGCAATTCAGTGTTCCACTACTCAGATGCTACACAGTGTTTTAGAATTCTAAAGGTGTTTGTGAGGAAGCAATACACTCTGCAGGTCATTATCCTGGAATATGTCTTCACACATCTCCCGTATCTCCAAAACTGTATGTAGGCTTACTTTGAATAGCAATCTCGCTGATCTGTTTTATTCCAAGTTTGATAGGTTACAGTAAAATCTAATAGAAAGTCTCTCATCCTCTCCACATTGGGCAGCATGCCAGTAAAAAGCTATGTGACTTTTCTAGTCAGATAGTAGTTCTCTGCAGTGCAGAGGCCCATAGATCACAAGATATATAGGAGATTGTTTTCAGAAATAGTAATATAAACAATTTCAATGTGCAGAAAGTAACAGGAAATTGTTTTTTTGATGAGATGGTGCCAGAGGTGTTGACTGTACACGTATACTTGAATAACTGTTATGTAACGAGAACCTCATTTTGACACCCAGGCTTACTGTAGGCTACTGTTTTTGATCAGTCCTTGAATTACTACGTAATGCTCTAATACATTTTTAAAAAATTGCTCATGTCAAATGCTTTCCAAAATGAGACGAAGTCATCACTTAGTCTATTCGGGTATCAGTTACTCATTGACTTATACTGTGTCACTTTTGATTTCGTCACTTGAGTCGTTATACTATGCCATGAGAAAACACAAACATCTTTCATGGTTGTCCTTCAGCGCTGAGCCAAATCATTTTATTCCCCTGTCAGGGTTGAATCAGTTTGAAGAATGTAAAACACAGTGAAACATATTTTTGCAATATACTACTTCAGTGCCCCTTACCAACGACAAAATGTAAATGCCATACAAATCAGTAGTCATCTTCGTAAGTAGGGACTCTCAGAAGGGGTGCTCTCTTATTGATAACCTGTAATTCACACAACTGACACAACTAATGTCTTGGTCAGTAAAATATGGCCTATACTGTATTCTCATATTCCATAGTATGCAATCTGCAAGGTCTTTCAACAAGGAGTATGTCACATTTGCACAGCCCTAACATTTGCGCTCTCAAAGCTTATAGCATGTTTTACTACTTCTAATAAAACTCCAATGTAGTATCTGTTGCGTGATTTTATCTGTCTGATTTTTTTTGCAAAGTACTAATAACTGAAAATGTAGTTCAACTGCCTAATCAAATAATTTATCTCCCATCCACCCCATATGATAATCAACAGTATTTCCTGCTGAGATGCTTTGACAGTGCTTTTCAGAGGAACCACTGTTGATCAAACACTATCAGTATGATAGAGCTGCTATATAAAAAATCCTGTATCCATTGAATAACACAGATGAGTGATATACAGTAGTTTGCATTGTATTTCTACAATTGATAAATTCAGATAAAATCGATCCATTCAGACACACCTTTTATGCAGACGACATAAATGGTAGAACTGAAATGACCCCTCGTTTGTGGATCCTGTCTTCAGAAACGGAGAAACTGTAGCATACAGCGGGTGAAATAAGTATTGAACACGTCACCGTTTTGGTTTCTTTGTATGTATGGATTACTTGGGTTGTTACCAACATCTGGTGAAAATTTCATGTCAATAGCACCTTTGGAAATATATTCACTAAGAAAAATGGTGACGTGTTCAATACTTATTTCACCCGCTGTACATCTACTGGTAAATGGGGTTTCTATAGAGACATAAACTGAGGGCTCCCGAGTGGCGCAGCGTCACTTTGACCAGGGTAGGCCGTCATTGTAAATAAAAATGTGTCCTATGACTTTGAAAAGCCTTGCACCACCTGGTTATCTTGAAGCTGAAGGCTATGCCAAGGACTTGAGCCATTGATGTTGTCATTTCCCTTATGAAAAAAGATTGCTGTCAGAGTGCAGTAGAACTGAAGTACACTGCAGTCAGAGTGTAGTATAACTGAAGTACACTGCAGTCAGAGTGCAGTATAACTGAAGTACACTGCAGTCAGAGTGCAGTATAACTGAAGTACACTGCAGTCAGAGTGCAGTATAACTGCAGTCAGAGTGTAGTATAACTGAAGTACACTGCAGTCAGAGTGTAGTATAACTGAAGTACACTGCAGTCAGAGAGCAGTATAACTGAAGTACACTGCAGTCAGAGTGCAGTATAACTGCAGTCAGAGTGCAGTATAACTGAAGTACACTGCAGTCAGAGTGTAGTATAACTGAAGTACACTGCATTTAGAGTGCAGTTATTCTGCAATTACTGTGTCCAAAATACCATAGTCGTCTGCAGTTTCAAATCTACAATATTTTTTTGTAAGGGTTGGACTGTAAGACAAGGCTGCTCAAACTCATTGCATGCATTTCCTGTATATTGTGTTTGCTCTCAGTTTATACTAGTCATCTTCTGGTGAATTTGCAGTGATTTATGTTAAATGCAATGCATGGAGTGTTGCCCTGATTTTTTGTTTGTTTGATGGGAGGGACATAACTGCCCCAGTATCTGTGCGTTTGAGATGTCGACGATGAGTATGACGGGTTTCAAACTACCATTGGACAGCTCTGCAAGCGTTAAAATGTAAAAATATCTTAATTACTCACCAAACATAGAGTTTCGCTGAGCATCTATCTTAATTTAATCCTGTTACGGCCGGTATGTACTTCCAAAACGGGTCTAAATAAGAATTTACAAGCCACCAAAAACATGCCTATTCGGCACCTCCAATTGATCACTCATTACTGCCAATACAGGTTAGAAGTCTACTTAAGCAATAAGGCCTGAAGGGTTGTAGCTGTGGTATGCGTGCCTTGCGACATGCCTAAGAACAGCCCTTAGCCGTGGTATATTGGCCATATACCACATACCGCTGAGGTGCCTTATTGCTTTTATTAGCTGGTTACCAACATAATTAGATCATTAAAAAAAATTGTTTATGTCATACCAGTGGTATAAAGTCTGAAATACCACAGCTGTCAGCCAATCAACATTCAGAGTTCGAACCACCCAGTTTATAAAACAGCTCAATACATTGGAGGTGCCGAAGCAGCATTTTTTTGGTTGCTTGTAAATTTTTATTTCCACCTTTTTTAGAAGTACATGCCGGCATAATGGGAGTAAATTAAGCTAGTTGCTAGTTGCTCAGCGAAACTCCATATTTGACATTAATATACAGAGTTGTATATTGGGAGTTTGAATCGAGCTTCCTGTGCGTTAGACATCTCTAACGCACAGATACTAGGGAAGGATGGAACCATAGACAAAGGTCCTAAAGTCAATGGGTCTCCTGTAGATTTTGTAACATCGCTGGTGCCTAAAATACAATACAATATCGCCCCTTGTGGCAAATGTTTACAAACCAGACAAAGGGAGCCAATTACAAAAGTGTTTCCAAGGGTTTCTGTTGAATGACGTGGACATTGACCACTCAACTACAACTTTGTAGTTCACTGGCCAATCCCAGGTGGTCTTGGCTTTCAATTGGGCGGGCTCTATCTCTATCACAAGAGAGGACCTAGCCGTAGAAGCAAAGCGGAAAGAAAATGGCGGCCGTGGCTGCGGAGCCAGGAGCTGCTGCGGCATCAATAACAACAGCGGGGAACAGTAGTGATTTCGAACCGGTGCCAGCGGCCAAAATCGACTCCGATGCGACGCAGAAGTACGCACCAGTAATGGACCTTGTTCACCAACTCAAGGATGGGGATGCAGTTCAGCAATGCAACCAGGTCCAAATGGAACTAGTGAGCAGGCCAGACCTAGAAGCAGCGGGAAAAGCCCTCGCAGGCTGTCTCGGGGTCGGCGTAGAAAAAACCGAGAACCATGCTCGCGAGGGCTATGGCTCGAAATGCACCATGTCGAGGGCGGAACGTTTGAAACAGTTTTTTTCGCCGAATGTTGAACCTGCAAACGAGGTCAGTAAGCACGAGCCCTACGCCTGCCTTCAGAATAGCTCCATCTCCGATTCACAGCCATCGGTGGTCTTTTTGCACTCGTTCCCTGCGCAACCTGTGGCTACGGAGGCTGGGCTGTCGTTAGCAGAACCAGCAGAACCCATTATCGATTACTATCAGAACACAGATTTAACCCAACCTACTAATATCGAGTGTGACTATAGAGCTTTAATTAAACCGTCTCACGAGGCTGAACTGGATCCCGAACCGGCGGATGAATTTCCTTCTGACTCCGAGTACAAGAACGACGACTCTTCGGAAGCTGCTTCGCTTGAACGTCCCCAGTCCATAGACCACGTCGACTCTCTACCAATTCCAGAGAGGGCGAAAGTCATTGGGACACCCATGGAGACGGGTTACATGTGTGACTTTTCGAGCATTGCAACCCAGAACTCTCCGAGACCCGAGGTTCCTGTGATGCCAGTGGACCAGGTACCCTCCTCGGCAGAACTTGGAGACTCGTGCTCACCCACTCTCCCTGTGTCCGGTGCTGAAACTGAGGAGGTACAGCCCGAGTCTGTGGACAACCTGATACCTGGGTCCGAGGTTCGAGTATCTCTGGATCACATAATCGACGACGCACTGGTGGTGTCCTTTCGGTTAGGCAAGAAAATCTTCTCCGGAGTTCTGATGGACCTCTCCAAAAGGTATATTATGATCCTTTTCAGAAATATCTCTTTATTATATTTTCTTGGCTACGTCACTTTTCTGTCCCTTAGTTTAGGCCTACACCTGGAATCACATCACTTTGTTTTGTTTATTACTGGCATCCATGGCACATACAATGTACACTGCACTTCACTTCTGAAAGATGTGGTACATCTACATTCCTAACTTACAAACCCCCTCCCATCTTCCTGACCTTAACGGACACAGTTTTCTACTCTTGCAGCAGGGCGAAGGGTCAAGCTACCAAGTGACCTCTATAGCTTGACAACCAAGTCACAAAAATACAGAGTAACTGCTCTTATCCCCAATTATGTGGGCAGTGCTTTCGTTTTTTATTTTATTTTACCTATTTAACTAGGCAAGTCAGTTAAGAACACATTCTTATTTACAATGACGGCCTGCATTGTTCTACAGGGTCAGCCATAGTTTGTACAGCGCACCTGGAGCAAACTAGGGTTATGTGCCTTGCTCAAGAGCACATCGACAGGTTTTTCACCTTGTCGGCTCAGGTATTCAAACCAGCGACTCATCTTGGTTTTATTTACAAAGTCCAGTTATATCAGAGGTCAACTGGAGAGTGTATATGACCAGTATATAGTGTAAGGTCAGGCACATTTCCATACAGGATTTACCCTAATGTTTTACCCAAAAGACTGAGACTTTTGTTTCCATTTACGTTGTCTGGCCCTTCCGGCGGCCCTGCTCTCAAAGCCAGGCCGCTGGTACTTTTCAGCTGTCATTTTACATAACAATGGCTAACTGTGAACTTTAACACCTTCTAACAAAGCAACTGTTTTGATTATGCAGAGGTTGTTGATTCTGCTTTTCACAAGTCTTCACTGTCAGTCCTAGCTATGGAAACACAATTTCCTTAGTACAACATAATGGTGTGTACAGTAGTGTAACACTGGTGCTACAGTTGAAAAGCATCATTCCAGAATAGTACAGTTGGTTGAGTAGCACTACGCCAATGTTAACACCCCCTCTCAGTTTCTGTATAATGTCCGCTTTGTGATGTGTCACCTGCCTCAACACCTTTTCTTCATGCCCCTTTCTTTCTCTCACTTATCAGCTGCAGGTCCATATTTGGGGTCATCATTAAACTTGCTGATTTGCCTGGGGCCTATGCAAAACATCATTATTATGTTAAGCAAAGGTGACACCCAAACTTTACTAAACTATCAAAGAGGAAATCGACACCTCAAAGAGGAAATCACAGCTCATTATGGAGTTTCAGGGTGTAATATCAGGATATCTTCATATCATTTCAGGGTATAATATCAGGGTATCTTCATATCATTTCAGGGTATAATTTCAGGGTATAATATCAGGATATCTTAATTTCATTTCAGGGTATAATATCAGGATATCATTTCAGGGTATAATATCAGGATATCATTTCAGGGTATAATATCAGGATATCATTTCATGGTATAATATCAGGATATCATTTCAGGGTATAATATCAGGATATCTTCACATAATTTCAGGTTATAATATCAGGATATCATTTCAGGGTATAATATCAGGGTATCTTCACATCATTTCAGGTTATAATATCAGGATATCATTTCAGGGTATAATATCAGGATATCTTCACATCATTTCAGGTTATAATATCAGGATATCATTTCAGGGTATAATATCAGGATATCTTCACATCATTTCAGGTTATAATATCAGGATATAATTTCAGGGTATAATATCAGGATATCTTATAATTTCATGGTATATCAGGATATCTTCAAAGCATTTCAGGGTATAATATCAGAATATCATTTAATTTCTTGTGTACTACCGTATAGGCCTAGGCTATCAATACATTGAAGAATATATGCTATAACTTGGGCGCCACATTAGTTTTTTAAGTTGCTATGATAAGATCCTGAGCAGCGGCCATCTCAAAGACAATGGTCAGTTCATTGCAATGACAAGATCACTAAAACCTTAGGGTTTCCTTTTCCAATCTTACAGCACTGTAGATAATCAGCACCAGCCTCCTCTACAAACAAAATACTACATTTATAGATCCTCATTGTTGAGTCTAAGCAGAGATCTGTATATAACGACAAGATGCTTATGTCTCCGCCTTTAACAATGGGAGTCGTTGTCCCAAAGGGGGGGAGACAGATTTAGGTGAGTGAGACCTCTTGTTTAGCATTTTCTTCTCTGGTTTAAGGGATCGGTTTATGGCTTTTGTTTTCCAAAAGTCCCCTGAGTGGAGGCCTTGTGCCTATGGTTGGCCAGAGTGTGTTCAATAGCGTAGGTCTTTAGCGAACGACCGGTATGGATTTTTTAGGGCCGATACTGATTTTGGGGGGTCAAGGAGGCCTTTTGACGATATTTAAGACTGGTATTCAAAATCATAAATTGTTGATGACAACATTTCCCAGAGACAGCCATGTATGCATGAATTTAATGGTAAATTAAGATGGCATACTGTAGGCTTACTCACAATACAGGTGAATGCATATTCAATAGGAGTGTATGCATGCATTGGGTTATTGAGTTTGTTTTGTCTGATCATTGGAGTCTATGGTGCTACAGATGACAAACAATCTGTTGGCCTTCCATTTGGGACTTATATTAGCCTACTGATCAACAACATTAGCATTACTCAAGGATGTCAAGCCTGTGTGGAAGGACATCATATAGGCACTGTTGTTCGTTTGACCATATAAACATATATTCAATGCAAATGGGTCCAACGTAATGATTTGTGATCACGGATGCTTATGACACTACTATTTTTAGTCATTTTCCATGATTTGCAGGAAAGTTTATTTTATTTTATTATTATTTTTTTATTTTATTTCCCTCTGATGTCAGGACGCTGATAGGATGAAACAACTCAATTGGCTAGTTCAGCTATCTGTCAAGAAATGGCTGGGTTGTAACTTGATCCTACTGCTACAATTGGATAGAGTGAAATTGTTACTCCGCTTCCTTTCACATCTCTCTCCATCGCTTATATCACTAGCTCAATGGCGATGACATTTGCTACCAAGCCATAAATGTGCATAATATCGAACAAAAAAAAAAATGAAACAACGATACATCTACCCATAGTTTGAGAAGTGTGAACACACACACACTCGCTGATCTACAGTTTTCTTGGTCCATAAACATGCAGGAAGATTCTTAGCTAGCTAAACCCTTTGCCAACCTATATTTAGGTATTTTAAAACACATGTTTCGTTCCCTATTACAACAATCATCTAATCCAAGTATCAACTGTCAATTTACGGATATGATTGTGGTTGGTTAGATCAATATATCAGTAAATAGCTAATGTTACACCGCAGGTCAGATGGCTCGTTGCAAAAAATGATAACCAGCTAACGTTATCTAGCTACGTTGTTGATAAGCTCCTATCCGATATCTTGGCACCATGTTTATCTGGCCAGCTAGCATAGTAGCTAATATAGCTAGCTAGTTAACACCACCGATGAAAGGGTTCGTTATCGTAATCTTTGCTAACAGGTAACATAGCTATCTGCTTAGCTAGCTTGCTTATTGCATGCATATCCGGGTAAGTCAACACAAGCCTTATTATTAGTGAATTAACTAAACAAATATTTGCAACAGGAGTTAGATTTTGGTCACTGTCAATTCATCCATTTCTGAGTTTCTGTTGGAGAATGAACTAGCCTCCTGCTGAATTTCCCTGCTAGAAATTCCTCAGCATTGTGCAGTGCTCATGGCTCAGGCGGTTAGTGGCTACTGAAATAGCAGCAGTTTTGCCCTGTAGAGGGATTGAGGGACTATCTGCAACACCACTAGAGAATGGCTGGTCGACTAGAAAAAGGCCAATATTGGTCCGATATATCGGCTCGGCCGATTATTGGTCGTTCTCTACAGGTCATATGGTGGCATTGTTTTCCCCATTGGATGTATGCTCAAAAGAGGAGAGGTGAGTTGCTGTCGGTTCAGACTAACTCTTATAGACCTGGGTCCGGTTCATCGTTAGAATCACCAATGGTTCTAACGATGAACAGCCTTAAGATGCTTTTGGGAAACCGGGCCCTGGAACATTCCATGTTCTACTTAAGCACTTATCTGAAACATCAAAAAGGATCAGTATTACAAATGATGGTGAAAATTCTGCCCACCTATCATAAGATGGAGCTACTACCATATTGTATGTACTCATCAATAGTGATATTATATTGATCCTTTACATCGAATCGCAATACATATAAAATCGTTATGCATATCGTATCGGCACCTAAGTATATTGATAATATCGTATCGTTAGGTCCCTGCCAATTCCCAGGCCTACTATCCAATAAGCCTATTTCAAATCTAGAAAGTTCCTAGGGGTCGAATTTGTTTCTTGACCAAGCCATCCTTTTGCCCAGCTTCCCTTGATAAGGAAGGAGAAGATGGTTGTTGTGCGACAATGAAAGGTGTTTGTTGATAAGGAGACTGCTGTGATGGAAGGCACTTGTGGGGAACGGCATGTTTCCTTCCTGTTCATGGCTGTTTCATTAGTTGTGATCAGTGTGTGAGATACTCCCTAATCCTTGTGCAATTTTACACATAGTCGAATGTCACAGAGGAATCTGCATCTTTCGGCGGTTTAAAGGATGTTTATAAGTAGGACTGGATGGGCTCATGGCCAGATTAATACAAGAATAGATGTACTTGCTTTATGTAACTGCCAGGGAAGCAATTCATTTGAACTGGACACATCCCTGCCCTCCCGTTTTAAAGAGATTGAAAGTTTGTATGTAGCCCTAAGTGCAGTAATTAAGTACAAGCATCCCAAAGCTCCCCGTTTAATGTTATGCCCTGAAAAAGTCGTACCCTGACACATTGTCCAGTTAATGTTTTAGCTCCGGACTGTACAACCTCTGCGTACATTTTCAGTTTCCATGGTGGCTCATTGCAGTCCAGGCCTTGTCAAGGTGTCTTCTGGGGAATCCATTTCCCTGTATTCTATTAGACTATTCTCATATCTATCCTGTGCAGACTCTGTTCCACACCTTGACCCAGTGCTGTGGTGTATAATTCATAGTCATCTGGTGGTTAGCTAAAACACCATGGCCCATCATCTCACTGGATTTTCTGCTCTGCTGGGAGAAATTATTTTCATCCTCCATCCTCACCTGAATATTGGCTGTTACTGTTTCATACCATCTCCTCACCTATGTAAACAATGTACAATCTCTCTCCAAATTTGAGAATTTAGGACAAGGAGAACATAATTTATCTCATTATCATGTGTGGTTGCTGTGACTGCAATATGATAAATTACTGAAACTCCCATGAATGGCAAATGCAATGAAAAGCAATACATCTCTGCATACATTTACTCTCCCATTTGTATAATCATGATTTGCCGTCACATTGCATTCATTTGCAAGATTCTCATGTAGACAAGATATAAGGATATGGGTTATTGGACTATTGGTTTTGAGTGTATCACCTGATATCATGTTCTAATGAATGCTCCTATTAAAGGGATGCATCATTGCAGCAGAGCTTTTGTATAATTTCGGCCAGTAGTTTAGAAAGTAGCTCATGAACCAAAACGGCCCTGAAATTTTGTACAACGTCATCCATTTCATATATGTTGCGTCCTGCAAAAATCTAATAAAAATCCTGTAATTCGTGTGATATGTTACGAATTCCAATTTGTACAAATATGTTACGAATTTTGTAAGTGATTAATATCCCATTCAATCGCTTTAAGGAATCCATTGTTTTGTTCTCCAAAGGGGAGGTAGAGTGTTCAGTGCAGGTCCACTTGAGGTAGGGTGGTTCAGTGCAGGTCCACTTGAGGTAGGGTGGTTCAGTGCAGGTCCACTTGAGGTAGGGTGCTTCAGTGCAGGTCCACTTGAGGTAGGGTGGGACCCCTTGCCCTGGATTTGTACTTTGCTGTTGTCACTAATGCAGCAGTGACACATTTACCCAAGTCCACCAGTCATCATTTACCCAAGTCCACCAGTCATCATTTACCCAAGTCCACCAGTCATCATTTACCCAAGTCCACCAGTCATCATTTACCCAAGTCCACCAGTCATCATTTACCCAAGTCCACCAGTCATCATTTACCCAAGTCCACCAGTCATCATTTACCCAAGTCCACCAGTCATCATTTACCCAAGTCCACCAGTCTCTGTATGTCTCTGTCATCTCTGTCTTGCCATGGGGATTATTTTTGGAGGTGCTCTGGTTGGATAGAAATGCTGTATGGAATATGATATCTCAGGTAGTTTGGCTTGAACCTTTTGACCCAATGGGTAATGTGCAGTACGGTCGGCCGTTTTAAGAGTTGGGTTAAGCTTAACGTTGTCATGGTGTAGAAGTGTTATTCTGGGTTTGAAACGTAGTATATTCTGTCATGGTAACAACTAAGCCAACCCAAAACGTTCTAGGCTTATTCAGATCTGTTTATTTTTGGTTCATGGTGGTGTTGAATTTAGGCTAGGCATGCTCCCCTGGTCTAACTTATTAAGTTAGATGTAAAGTCCCCTCTTTAGGGAACCTGCGTGATACCGGTTCCGACAGACATTTTAGTGTATAAATCTATCTGTGGACAACGTAAATCGAAATGGCTCACATTGAGGGATAGCCCTCGTTCCCATGGACAGGGTAGTATATTCTTTTGCGCCTGTGTAACGTAGGATGTGAAATCTGAAACCACTTAAAGCTGGGATGTTCCTCCTACCATTTAATTCGCTCTTCTGACTTTCCAACTCCTGGCTGAATCCTACGTTACAACCACTGACAAAGCACATGCCTGCAATCCTTACACTGTAGCGCAGCAGGAATTCAGAGAGAGATTTTTAGCCATTATTCTAAAATAATTCATAGATTTTAAACAAAAATACACTTTCTGTTTGCCATAGATGGACAAGATTAATATGAGCTAGCTAGAGCTCTGTGAGATGTTCACAGCGATGGGGACGGAAGTTTTGATCAACAACCCTTTCAAGAATATACACTTTTTCCAACACTAAACATACAAATATTAATTTTACAGTTATAGGGAAGGTCAAATGTTGTAGTTGGTGATTTTATCATTTGTTTATACTATATTTAGAACGCGTCTAAGTCATTTCAAGCCTAATTCATCCAGTTCTGTAGGAAATGTGTCATATAAAATATGTAATATTTGTATCATATTTGTACCGTGTCCTCAAGAGTGTATAACTATAGAGGTGATTTGAACCTTTCTTGAAGATGCATCATTACTAGTTATTGATTATGGTGCTCTCATGATAAATAATTACTTTCGGGGATTATGTAGATTACATTTAAGCGATTTTAAGACATTATTCTTTCTGACAGGCATTGTCTTTTAATTAATAAAGTTGGAGGGAAGTTGAGCATTAATATTGTAAACAAGGCTTGGTTTCTTGTTGTGTTTTCAGGGCTCTAGTTACCTGCGGTGGCTTTGTTTTTTAGTCTGTGGGAGCTCCTTTGATCTCGTGCAACACTAATTTAGTGTCACAAACTCTTTATATGTTTTAATGTGGTCGATGTCTGAACCTTTACTCCTTGCTTTAGATGTATGTGCTAAATGTATCTGTGTATCTGTATGTATAATGTATCTGTATGTATAATGTATCTGTGTATCTGTATGTGCTAAATGTACCTGTGCCTAAATGAGAAAAGTCTTGAATTAGCATGAAATGTCAGGGAAATACAAACAAGGCAATGAATGATGAGTTTATTTTTGATAGTTATCCACAGTTTCTAATTCCTCTCAACTTTCTATTCTCAGGTTTGGACCCTATGGAATTCCAATCACTGTGTTCCCCAAGAGAGAATACAAGGATAAACCTGAATCTATGCAGCTAAAGACGGAACTACTCCAGCCAGAGACTGAGAAGTTGGAAAAGTCAGTCCAGGAAAACCCTGATGGCCAAGTTGCCGCAGTGCCCGAACCAAACCCTGACCCCCAGCCTAAGCCTAACCCATGGACTTCAAAACCTCCCCCACTGTTTCAGGAAGGAGCCCCTTACCCTCCACCTTTGTTCATCAGGGACACCTACAACCAGTCGTTACCTCAGCCGCCTCCCCGGAAGATCAGGCGACCCAAGCGCAGGTTGTACCGCGAGGAGCCCACCTCCATCATGAATGCCATCAAGTTGCGGCCCCGCCAGGTGCTCTGTGACAAGTGCAAGGGCACTGTCACGACAGTGGACAAGAGGGAGCCACGCAGAGGCCCTGTGTCGGACTCTAGGGGCGAGGATGCCAAGCGAAGACGCAACGACAGTGCAGCCACTGTCAGCAAGCGACTGCGTAATGACCCCCGCTCAGAGGAGAAGGGCCGTGCTGCTGAGGTGGCCAAACGGCAGGTCTCCTCCTCTTCCTCCTCTCTAGGCCAGGTGAAGGGTGGAGCTGGAGGGAACAGGGTTCTGAGGGCGACGTCCACCACAACAACATCACCGGTCAACAGCGGCTCCAGAGTCCAGCTCAATGCCAAGAAAGTGCTGCAGAGCAAAAATGTTGGTCACTCCAAGGCTCGGGAGGTGTTGAAACTGGCCAAGGCCCAGAAGAGGCAGAGGGAGACTACGGTAGTCACTGACAGCAGTAGCAACGCCAAGACGATGACGAGGGCAGCCGCCCTGCAGGAGGCCCACGCACACCAGAAGGTCCACTTCACCCGGCGGCTGCAGCAGATCAGCGGGGTGGGACCTAGCAACGCCACCCCACTCCCACCCAGGATGCGCATCAAGCCTCAAAGGTACCGTAATGAAGAGAATGACTCTTATACATGTAAGCCGCCTTGCCTGGAGAAAGTGCCGGGAAGTGGCCGGTTGTCCCCTTCAAAGCCAGACGCGCCCCGCTGCACTGCCACACGCTCCTCCTCCTCCTCCTGCTCCACAGGCCAGGCCACTGCTGCTGAAAGCCAGGGCCCAGATAACGGGCCAGAACCTGAGCTCAGTCCCCAGCCCCAAGTGGAGCCCCCCACAGCCACGGAGCACGGCGACCCCAAGGCGGAGCCAGAGGAGCAGGGGGGGCAAGAGGAGAGGCGGGAGACGCGGGGCAGCAAGGCTGGCAACCTTGTCGTTTACATGACCCTTAACCCCGGCCAGCCCGACTCCTCTAATACCTCCATGTGCAGCGTTGATAGTGCAGACGACTTAAAGTCCTCAACCTCAGAGTGTAGCTCTACCGAGACCTTTGACTTTCCCCCTCCTGGTGATTTGCAGTCGCCTCCCGCCCCCGGCACGTCCTCAGCAGCCACTGACCAGTCGCCTGCCCCTATGGAAGAGAAAAAGCCCTGTAAATCTCAGAAAGTCTTTTCCAAAAATGTGTCTAAGTGTGTGTCTCTGGAGGGCAGGACCATTTGCGTAGGGGACATCGTTTGGGCCAAAATATATGGCTTTCCCTGGTGGCCAGCCCGCGTCTTAGGCATCCAGATCAGCCGCAAAGATAATGGGCTCTTAGTCAGGCAGGAGGCCCGTGTCGCCTGGTTTGGTTCACCCACCACCTCCTTCCTGGCTCTTGCACAGGTCGCCCCCTTTCTAGAAAGCTTCCAGTCACGCTTCGACAAGAAGAGAAAGGGCTTGTACCGTAAAGCCATCACAGAGGCAGCCAAGGCTGCCAAGCAGCTCACTCCTGAGGTTCGCGCCTTGCTTACGCAATTTGAGACGTGAGTTGGTGTGCTTTGGGGAAAAGGAAAGGTAGGCAAAAATGGCAACCGCTTTCGCCCCCCCCCCCCCCCCCCAATATATTTCAGGCAGTCATTTTTGTACGCTTGAAAAGGGACTGAATGGGTTTGGGTTATGAACCTTGTTGGGTATATAAGGATGGCGATGGGTTTTTACTTTATCCTATCAAGGATCACTTATTTTTCCAACCTGGTGGAAATCTGGTAATTTTATATTTTAGAAATGTTTTTATCGACTGGTCAGTGATTTGAATATTCTCCCAGTTTCTTTAATTGAAGCCTTTTACGTTTCACTCTGTGAGCAAAGAAGCTTATACTGTTTAGAATATTACTCTACATTTTTTACATTGTAGAATAAAAGTGAAGACATCACAATTATGACATAACACATAGGGAATCATGTAGTAACCAAAAAAGTCTTAAACAAATCAAAATATATTTGAGATTCTTTAAATAGCCACCTTTGCCTTGATGACAGCTTTGCACTCTCTTGGCATTCTCTCAACCAGCTTCACCGGTTGAGAGTTCCCACATATGCTGAGCACTTGTTGGTTGCTTTTCCTTCACTGCGGTCCGACTCATCCCAAACCATCTAAATTTGGTTGAGTTTGGAACCAAAAATAAAAAAATTGGACTCCAGAGCAAAGGACAAATTTCTACCGGTCTAATGTCCATTGCTCGTGTTTCTTGGCCCAAGCAAGTCTCTTCTTCTTATTGGTGTCCTTTAGTAGTGGTTTCTTTGCAGCAATTTGACCATGAAGGCCTGATTCACACAGTCTCCTCTGAACAGTTGATGTTGAGATGAGTCTGTTACATGAACTCTGTGAAGCATTTATTTGGGCTGCAATCTGAGGCTGGTAACTCGAATTAACTTATCCTCTGCAGCAGAGGTAATGCTGGGTCTTCCATTCCTGTAGCGGTCCTCATGAAGCTGGTTGAGAGAATGCCGTGAGTGTGCAAAGCTGTCATCAAGACAAAGGGTGGCTACTTTGAAGAATCTCAAATATTTAATCTAATTTAATTGAACACTTTTTTGGTTACTACATGATTCCATATGTGTTATGTCATAGCTACATGTCCTTACCTTTATTCTACAATGTAACAAATTGTGCAAATAAAGAAAAACCCTTGAATGAGTAATATTCCAAACTTTTGGCCCCCAGTGTGTCATGTTCTAACACTGCGGGTTCATAGGTTGATCAATCGAGTTCCTCTGCCAATTGTCAAAGTCTTAGAGACAAAGTGCATTTCAGTTTAGTGGCAGATGCTGTGAATGAAAAGATACAGGATCTGAGCAGAAGTACATATTAGGTATCTCTGCAGCTGGAAGACATGCTGTAGCTGTGATGTGACAAGGAATTGGACCTGGGGGATTTGAAGAGAGAGCAGGCATAGGTGCTTGTGTGTCTGCTGTACCTCGGACATAGTCATGGCTGGCTGGCTGTGGAAGCTGCATGGCTGTGGGAGCTGCATGGCTGTGGGAGCTGCATGGCTGTGGGAGCTGCATGGCTGTGGTACACTGCCAGCCAGGGCTTTCCAGACAGTTGAGCATTGGTAGTGAGGAGAGGAGGTGCCTTTAAGCCAAAGTCTCAGTGAGATGAGAATGGTGTGCTAATCCTCATCCCCTCTGAAAATAGAGATGCAGTAGAGACAGTAACTCCCCACTACTACCACATCTAGTTCCCTCTCTTCAAGGCCTCCTCACCCCCCCACTACTACCACATCTAGTTCCCTCTCTTCAAGGCCTCCTCACCCCCCCACTACTACCACATCTAGTTCCCTCTCTTCAAGGCCTCCTCACCCCCCCACTACTACCACATCTAGTTCCCTCTCTTCAAGGCCTCCTCACCCCCCCACTACTACCACATCTAGTTCCCTCTCTTCAAGGCCTCCACACCCCCCCACTACTACCACATCTAGTTCCCTCTCTTCAAGGCCTCCACACCCCCCCACTACTACCACATCTAGTTCCCTCTCTTCAAGGCCTCCTCACCCCCACTCCCAGGACCCCCCGTCTCTGTTCCTCTAACGATCGTCATCTGACTGTCCTGTCTACCTAATGGTCTACCTAATGCTCCACTGAGTTATTCAAGACTGTTCTGTTCCTACATTCTGATCTTCCTAGCAAGCGCCTTGGTTTTGCATACATAAAATTATCCCCAATTGGCCAATTGTTTTAAAATCACTGATTTAATGAATTGTCGCCATCGGGACATTTTAAACAAACATTTAAAAAAACAAAAGCTTACCAGTACAATTCTATTGAGTCAACTAGCATTAACAGAGGGAAGGAATTTCACTCCTCTTAGACAGATTTGTAATGGTAGCATGTTACAGGGGGTGACTATTTTTGCTCATTTTGTTAAAGTTTTACTATGGGTTTGCCATATCTTGTTGACTTACTAAGTTGTCCAGTGATTTCTCGGTGTTCCGCTGTTAGGCCTAATCAACCATATTTGAGGTGTGTGTTGACTTTATTTGGTGTGTCAGAACTTTATCTTCTATCACTTACTTCACTGCTTGGCAAATCTCGTATGACTGTGAATCTGGATTTTATATATTATGTACAGTACAATCTGTATACAATTATTTTCAACTTTCATGATTATTTAATGGTGATAAAGGGTTTTCTTTGGTTTGACTGAGGGGGAGGGGGGGTGAGGAAAGATTACCTCTCCTGGCAGGAGTAATTATAGGTTCACTTCAGATTTGACAATTTCATCACCAAAATTCTGAATTACTTTTCCTAAATATGTTCCTACCTACTCTGACAAAATATTAAATGACACCCAGTAAGAATAACATTTTCTCACTTTTAGCCCGAACAGGTAGAGATCAGAGGCCTATTGCTTGGTAGAGCACACTGACCTGACCATGTATGATTGACAGTTGGTTCTTCTATCATCTGTTTGCAGATCAGAGAATGCTGCATAAAAGGGTAAAAACCCATTGAAAAGTAACATTTGATGAACACTTGTGTAAATGTTTTCTGATGTTTTTTTAAAAGTATATAAATAAAATGTCAACTTTAAGAATCTTCCCTAGTTGTCGTCTTTTTAGTGTTCCTACTTCCATTTAACACCTACAATTCCAATGCCATTTATAAGCCTTGAGTTTCATCTTGAAACAAGCTGGTATAAAGACATTGATAGTCATTTGGAATTTGAGAAAATTCTATTGTCTCTTTCGCACCAAATGGGGGACATTTTAAGTTGACAATGACCATGCCTTTTAAAATGGGGCTTGTGGTCTTTATAGTAGCTGGAAAACATTGTGGGGCTTTTGTGAAATAGCAGACCTGTAGGAAAACACATTTGCCAGTCAAGCCCCTGTCTGCCACCTGAGGCTGTTGGCACATGAACGATAATGGGAGGAGAGGGGAAAGTAGCGCAAAAGCATACCTTTTATTGAACAGATTATCTTACCTGCAAACAGATACAGGTCATACATATAGGTCCTACTATTAAAACGATCACCTAGTCAGATCATTACAAACAGATATAGGTCCTACTATTAAAACGATCACCTAGTCAGATCATTACAAACAGATATAGGTCCTACTATTAAAACGATCACCTAGTCAGATCATTACAGATACAAACAACAGTGAAATGCTTAGTTACAGGCCCTTACCAACCATGCAGAGAGAAAGAAAATAGAGAAATAAAGTAAAACCCGTAATAATAAATACCCAATGAGGAACTATAACTTGGCTAATATACACGGATACCAGTACTGAGTCCATCTGCAGGGGTACCAGGTTATTTGAAGGATGATATGTACAAATAACCAGTCTTAAGGCTTGGGGGTAGAAGCTGTTCAGGGTCCTGTTGGTTCCAGACTTGCTGCTCCGGTACCGCTTGTCGTGCGGTAGCAGAGAGAACAGTCTATGACTGGGGTGACTGGAGCCTTTTACTATTTTTAGGGCCTTCCTCTGACACCGCCTGGTATAGAGGTCCTGGATGGCTGGTCATTGACTTCATAGGCTAGTGGAAGAAGTGCTGGCAGTCAGTGGATTGAAAGCAACACTTTTGTAAATTAAATGGTACTGTGAACTTTTGGTTTATGTTAAGGAGCAGCATACACGTAACCTTACTTTTAAATAAAACAATCCACTCAGCAGCAGTCTGTCAAGGTTATCTGTCTTGAATCTCAAGGACTTTTGAATATTCCGTTAAGTAAATGCAGACCAGCAAACTGCTGAAACGTTATTACAGATCACGATGACTCACCTGCAGGACGACTCAGAGACCCCTCCCAAAACACCTTAGGGTTGTTCTTGAGTCTGCAAGTAAAGCCATTGCAACATGAACAATGTACTGTTACTGAAGGAGCAATAGGTTAATTCCTGAGTTCACTGGAGTCCCCTCAAAAACCTTGTTGGCTGACTAATGACCTACAGTCCGTATTTAGTTAACATTTGAGTACTTGGAGGATGAAAAGGTCCCTGATGTGTCCATTTCTCTCCCTCTTCTGTTCCAGCGCTGCGACGCTGAAGGGCTGCTGACGGGTCCTTTACTCCTAACGCTGCCATTGGTTGCGAGACTGTCGGACGGAAGGAGGTGTCCAGAGTTGATGGAGACGTGTCATGGACATAATTCTTTTTTATTTAAGTATCGGAAGAAGGAACATTTCTATATTTATAATGAATAGCAGAGCTACTCCTCCTCCGGACCTATCCTTCGGATTTGTTTTGAGCAAGTGTCCATTTCCGCAAGCATGTGACCTTAGTTTGAGTGAAGACATCTGCAGTAGACAAGCACGCGTGGTTTCTCTGACTGTTATTGGTATCTATTGCACACGTTGTGACAGGGCACATGATCTTGCAGGGTTTTATAGTACGTTGATCAGTGATCTTGAAACGCAAAGACAAAAAGAGAGCTTTGGGCCAGTAACGGAAAGGTCGCTTGATCGAACCCCTGAGGCGACTAGGTGAAAAATCTGCCGATGTGCCCTTGAGCAAGGCACCTAACCCGAATTGCTCCTGTAAGTGGCTCTGGATAAGAGTGTCTGCTAAATGACTAACATGTCAATGTAAAATGTAGAAAAAGGAATAAAAAGAATACTATGTAAAAAAAAAAAATTGAATGCAATAAAGATTGCATGTGCTATGCTATTACAGTGCAGTTGCAGAAGACTGGGTTTTGTTGTCCGGAAAAAATGATCCACAACCGTATATCAGCTTGTGTTATTACACAGTGAGCTATCTGCTGCTCTACAAGTAGCCTTAGGGCTCGATTCAATCCATATGGCTGAAGTCGTGTTTATAACGCGATAAACATTTACTAACGCAGGACCATTGCCTTTACATTTCTATCACTCTGTAGCGCAGCTCTTCACAGATTGAATTGAGCCCTTTAAAGAACATGGGTTTGCTGAACACCTAATTCCTGGGGAGCTGGAGTGTTGCAGTACTTGGTGTCGTCTACGGTTGACAGTCAAATAGATGAAAACAAAGATGGCCTCTATTACGCTCCCACGCTCAGTGTCATGCACACCTAACTGGCCTTCCCTTGCTCTCGCCTCCTCACCCAGCCCATAGAGGTTATGACGACATATGAAATTAACTGTGCAAATTTAAGCATACATGTCATTTTCCTTGCCAGCCATCCCTCACTCCCTTCTCTAGGGTCAAACCAACCTACATACAGTATTCTTCTTCCTCCCAGAGTTCCACCCTCACACCAACACACGTAAGTTGACTGGACCCTGGAGGCCATTGTGGGATACAATCCGGATTGGGATTCCAAAAGTCAGTCAGTCAGCAGCAGCTGTGGCTCTTCTCTCGCTCGTTCTCGTGTACATATATGCGTTTCAATACAATCAAATCATTTCTTGACTAAACAAACAACTGACGGGTGGTTGTGGGAAATCCTGTTTTGTTATTACTGTATCTGTATATCTTAAATCAGTAAAATGTTCTGTTTGTCTTTGTACTTGGTGTGTGAGTATTTTATTGTAGATTGTACTGTACTTCACCATCCTCTGAATATTTAAGTAAATGAAAAAGGCTTACACAGTAGTTCATCTTTCAATACAATTGAACAACGACACTATGGCCCTGTACACACACAGGTTGTACAACTGATCTAAAACCCATTTGACAAAACGGTGTGATATCAAATTTGTTGTACATCAGTTTTGTAACCTGAGTGTTTACAGGCCAATGACACTTAAAATCCTCAAAACCCGACGTCTAAGTGGCAAATGTAAAAAAACGAAGAGAACGTAGCAAAGTAAGTCACTGATCATTTAGATAGATACTTTATTGATCCCCGAGGGGGAAATGTATTTCTTTAATGGCCCTTTCAGACTGTTAGACAGTGCATCTCACACACACACACACACAATCTTATTTAACCATGAAAGACTGTCTTTTGGATTTCAAACGGATCCCACTCAGATCTCTGACACACCAGTGGAGGGTCCTGACTGTCAGTCTCTCAGCTCCGAGGATGGGTGGCCAAACCAGGTGTGACCACGGCTGTTATCTGTTGTTGTTAGAATTCTGAACAAAGTTGACAGAGTAGGATCCAGTGCCTGAATCCTGGTGTACCTGGAAGTTTGATGTGGACAGACCAAATGGCCGCAGGAACATATTGCCTAAGTCCTTCAGTTTGCCTGAGGACAGATGGGGAAAGACATTAAAAGCTAAAAAAAAAAAAGACCAATAACATGAAAACATTTAATTTAAGTCAGTTTTTTCTACTGACAATTGCAAATGAGAAAATACTCCAATACACTATGCTTAGCTATGTTCTACTGCAGAAACTTAGTACATTAGAACTGAATTTCAAGTCTCATAGCAAAAGGGTCTGAATACTTATGTCAATAAGGTATGTTTTTTAATTTTTAATACATTTTTGCTTTGTCATTAAGGGGTATTGTGTGTAGATTGATGAGAAAACATTTGAAATGTAATCCATTTTAGAATTTGGGCTCCCAAGTGGCACAGCCGTCTAAGGCACTGCATCTCAGTGCAGACCCTGGTTCGAATCCAGGCTGCATCACATCCGGCCCTGATTGGAGTCCCATAGGGCGGCACACAATTGGCCCAGGGTCATCCAGGTCTGGCCGGGGTAGGCCGTCATTAACATTAAATATAAAATAATAATAAAAGAATAAGGCTGTAACGTAACAAAATGTGGAAAAGGGGAGGGGTCTTAATACTTTCCGAATGCATTTTAAAATGTTTTCCTGGGGGTGCAATCTATGCAAAACAAGAGAAAAGCAGTTGGTGAAAAATACAATGGATCTCATACCCATCATCTCTTCCTTCAGCTTCTCATTTCGCTCATGAATCTGTTGTGGAAGCCGCTGTACGGAGGAGAGGGAGAGAGACAGTCAGTCAAGGTGAATGACTAGCCATGTGCCTGGTTGGCAGTAGTCTGTGGTCCCAACGTTTCACACACAGAACAGTTCACAGCAGATACGCTTTACCTTATGCACATCTTACCACAACAACCTTTCCTTCTACTCATCCTACCAGCACTGTTTAGAATGGAACTTCACAGACTAAACATTCACTACTATTTTACCCTCAGGTTGTCTTGCCTGTGATGAGACCACTGCATTACACCTAACCCCTGGACTAGAGCCATTGACCTCAGACGTAGTGGCGGGAGGTAATCCTTCATTGTCCATCTCAGGTCAGAAGGAGCCCTTTCCTTTGAGAATCACTGGCATATTCTACCTACTGTAGGGTGCTGCAGGTATATACAGCATACCTCCAAGGACAGAAGGTCTCATCACACATGATCCATTCTAAAACAAACTACACGGATCAAAAATATATAAAAAAAACGCAACATGCAACAAATTTTACAGTTAGAGTTCATATAAGGAAATCAGTCAATTGAAATAAATTGATTAGGCCATAATCTATGGATTTCACATGACTGGGAATACAGATATGCATCTGTTGGTCACGGATACCTTAAAAAGTAGGGGCGTGGATCAGAAAACCAGTCAGTATCTGGTGTGACTAGGGTTGCAAAGGGTCGGACACTTTCCAGTAAATTTCCGGATTTTTTCTGCAAATATTTCATGGGAAGTTAAGCCCTGTAATTTGGGGAATTTTGCTTAAATTCATCAAAAAGGTTAGCTTTAACAGTGAACCTTTTTTGTGGGATACACAGGGCAATTCCAGGTCTTGTGGCATATTTTGGTTAAACTATCCCCAATTCAATGGAATTGCAACCCTCTGCATGCACAGTGTGTTCTTCCATCACATATGCAGTGTACTCTTCCATCACATGTACAGATGATTACACTGTCTGAGCCAAGGACTACATGCTTTCTGGTAAGTTTTGATTACAATACTGGGTAGGGTGAATATATTTTATATGACAGATTATTTTTTTGTTAACTAGTAAATAGTAGCCTACAGTAAAGTGTGTTCAAATCATTTATAACTTGTTAACAATTTCTGCTAGTTAGTTTTTGCTACCATGTGGGATTTAGCTTCCTTGAGTCTGCTAACTGAGGAGTGTTAATTCACCTGTTTCCATACACGTTTAATTTTAAAACATTTATCTTACAAAGGAGTTGTTTAATCTAACTGCTTAACTATTTATCTGTACATGGAATTGTATTTTTTAAACTCGTTCTTTTCTAATCTTTACAGGAAAATGCCACGGTCACTATCTGATGGAAAAGCTGTGTACGTTTGAAAATACTGTGACAAATCATATGTGAAGAATGCAACAAAGATGCAGAATCATCTGGCCAAGTGCATAAAGTTCCCTCAGCGCTCACAACAAGCAACCTCTGACAAAAGTCCCTCTACTTCTATTCAAGGTGAAAATTATGAATCAGACACCTTATCGATAGCAACAGCTCACGGTATTTGCAGTAGTGACAGACAATTCTGCGAACATGAAGGCTGCTTGGTCTAAGTGGAGATCCTACCCTCACATCACACCCATTGGCTGTGCTGCTCATGCATTGAATCTGCTCCTCAAGGACATCATGGCACTGAAAACAATGGATACACTCTACAAGAGAGCCAAGGAAATGGTTAGGTATGTGAAGGGTCATCAAGTTATAGCGGCAATCTACCTCACAAGCAAAGTGAGAAGAATAAGAGCACCACTTCCCAGCAACACCTGGGGAAGGAATCGCTCCAAGAAATGGCCATATCACAGTCTGCCGATCCAGGATCCTCCTGGATGATGTATTTTGGGAGAGAGTGGTAAGCAGCCTGAAACCTATAGCAGTAGCCATTGCACGGATTGAGGGAGACAATGGCATCCTGTCTGATGTTCAGACTCTGCTTGCAGATGTAAGAGAATAAATCCGTACTGCCCTGCCCACTTCACTGTTGCTCCAAGCAGAGGAAACTGCAATTCTTAAATACATCAAAAAGCGTGAAAACTTCTGCCTGAAGCCCATACACGCTGCAGCGTACATGTTGGACCCCAAGTATGCTGGAAAGAGCATCCTGTCTGGTGCAGAGATCAACAAGGCCTATGGTGTCATCACTATCATGTCTCACCACCTTGGCTTGGATGAGGGCAAGGTTCTTGGCATTCTGGCGAAGTACACTTCCAAGCAAGGGCTTTGGGATGGAGATGCAATATGGCAGTCGTGCCAACATACCTCATCAGCCACCTGCTGAAAGGGACTGTGGATCTGAGGCTCTTTCCCGTTGCCTCCATCATCCTCCAAATCCCACCAACATCATTCGCCTCAGAGCGCAGCTGGTCCTTGTTTGGGAACACACACACCAAAGCACGCAACAGCCTGACCAATACAAGGGTGGAAAGATTGGTGGCCATCCGGGCAAATTTGAGGCTTTTTGAGCCTGACAATGA